>ML685756.1:2367353-2391958 GCA_007922175.1 Pelusios castaneus
GCCCCGCCCTGCCTGAGGGCCGGGGGCAACTGACTCTGGTACTTTGCATACCCCGCCCTGCCTGAGGGCCGGGGCAACTGACTCTTGTGCTTTGCCTGCCCCGCCCAGGCCGAGGGCCAGGGGCAACTGACTCTGGTACTTTGCCTGCCCGCCCTGCCTGAGGGCCGAGACCCACAGACTGTGGGAGAGAAAAGGGCGCCCACCCCGGCTAATTTCCCCGAAGCACCCGAAGGGGGCGCCCTCCACGCCCGCCTGTGACGCGGGAGCCCTACAAAGACACTTCCCAATTTCAGCAGAAAGGCACAGTGAACTTTGAGTGTACCTCCTAGATTTATTGATGCAGAGCACATTTTCAAAGTGTGACTACATCCAAGACAGCAAGAAGTTCAACATGACCAAAGATAGTTTGAAGAAAGTTGTCTGATTTTCTGGAAAAAATCAAAGAGCAAAGAGACAAACCACCTTTGTACATTTAAAAAATGTTTCATCTATACAGTAGTAAAATGTGTGTATTATGAAAATCTTTGTTTTTTCTCCCCCTAATTTTTTTTATTAAGCCAATTACACCATAGTTTTAGGGTTTGGAAAATAGACACCAAAAAATTCCCAGCATATTTTACACAAATAACTGAAAATACAGACCAGATAATGCCCCAGTCCTCTAAGTGTTAATGGCATTTTAAGTGACTTGTCCCTCCCTATAGTTATATTGAGTCACCCCTTGAGCTCACTTAAGGTCATCCCAACAGGAGAAGCCCACTATCTCTAATGTGCATATCTCATTATCTCCATTGACTATACCCCTTCTATAAGTTTTGTCCTTTCGAACTTGAGCATTTTGCTTACCACTTTAGACATATATAACTATTAGATATCGTCAACTAAAGTTGCTCAAGAGAGCATCTTCTAACTAGATAAAAATCTAGTTACTGGATAATTTCATTGCAAAAGTAAAAGATGGGCTTTTTATGGCACCATGTGCTTTGTTCCTTATGATAGTGGCTCAAGGTCAAAGAACATGCAGGGTGTATAATGCTGTGTGAGGCATCACAGGCCTCTAACCGAGGCCCACAGACACCACCCATCAACTCATCTGTATGACTAGAGAAGAGGGCCAGTGAAGTTCTAGCTTGCAAAAGGCCTATCCAGGAAATTCCTGACTGGGGGATATGTCTAGCCTGATTGATTGGCAGAGAAGCCTTACTTAAACCAGAAGGAAGCATAAGAAATAGTTTGAAAAACTAGAGGATAGGCTGCTCTTATCATTCCTGACTCTTGAGTCTGGCCTCCTAGCTTGTTCTTGCCTTACTTCTATGCCTGACCCCAATGCTGATTCTAGTGTGACACCTGGCTGTCACCTTCATCTTGGCCTCTGACCCTGACCCTGGTTGCAGGCCCCCTGACTATAACCAGGCCTGACCATCCATTCCTCAGTTCCTACATGCAGCTCCAATGATTAAAGTAGATTAAAACAGGAGGGGGAAGTTCAAATTGCACTAGCAAGAAGGAGGGGGTGCACTATTTATGCAAGCCAGAGAAATGTGAGGGAGCTCCACATTGCTTTTAGTTTTTCTACAGTCTCTTAGTTCAACTTGTGCACAGAACCCCTTCTACTCCGCAGGCTGGGGAAACATGTTCCTTGACCATTCATCTTTTTCAATCTACTTCATGACCAGTGATGGGGCCTATATTCTTGCAGCTCTTAGGATCACCTCCAGCATGCTTAGTCACTCCCACTATTCCTTTTAGATCTTCATGCTTTTGGAACACCTTCATAAATACTGACTTTTAAATGGCCATTAATTAAACTGTTTTGTTCTTTGTTTTTTTCCATTTTTTTTTTAAAGAATTCACTGCAAATCCATGGTCTCTCCCTTCCCAAGTCTATATTAATGCAGCAATGTGGGTGAGAATGTAAATATACATTATGAAATTATAAAGGTGTGGTTTCCACAGCAAACATTGTCAGCCACATTTTACAGAAATGTATGCTTTATTTATGGCTAAATATTATATGGTAGTGGTACACACTATATACACACAAGGGAGATGAGTTACTATATTTTTACAGCAAAAAAAACCAAGAGTCCTGTGGCACCTTAAAGGCTAACAAATTTCTTTGGGCATATTCTTCGGACAACCCACTTAATCAGATGCAAGTGGCTCCAGATGCAAGTGGCTTGTCTAAAGAAATGTTAGTCTTTAAGGTGCCACAGGACTCTTGTTGTTTTTGCTGTATACAGACTAACACAGCTACCCCTCTGGAACTGTATTTTTACAGCTCATGCCATTAGTATATTTAAATTCTCTCCCATGTTGCCATTGATGTAGCTTTGCATTTACAATGGTGACAGGTAACTGCCTGGTAAGATAATCACACTCTCTTCTAAAACACTGTCATCTGGTGGTAGTTTACAGTCAAACCAGTTGGATACAATACTACAAATGGAAATAAAACACAAAAGCTGTCTTCTTTTAGCTTTGCTGGAAAGAGTTTTTTGTTTTGAAATAATAAAGCTGTTGAGCCACAGTATTATATAAAAGAAATTGTGCAATTTTCCCTCTAGAACCCCAATTCTTTGCTATTCTGTTGTCTCATTTGTGTTTCCTGTATAATTAGTGTCATAACTGTTTTGATTTCAGTCTTATAATTCATTTTGCCATACATAGCCTTCATGCTGAAGTAAAAAGCAAAGAACTTTCCAAATGACTGAAACTAAAGATTTTCCAAATCACTTTCCAAATGACTGGAACTAAGCATTGCTGTTGAGTTAAATACTGCTCAATCAGAAGTGTAGCGTTTTATCACTTTGTACTCACTTTACACAGATGTAAAGGACTACACAAAGCACAAGAAGGTGAGGATTCAGGACCAGAGAATCCATAGCCTACTCAGCAAGAAAATGTTTTACTTAACCAAACTGTCTTTTTCCCCCCACAATACTAATCTATGGTTCAAGAACCTATTCTCATTCTCAAATTAGTCACTGTTGTTTACTAATTGCTTGGTAGAGGAAGTCACACTTGTAGACAGAGCTTTGCCACTTACTGTTAACTGTATTCTGCATGTTGATGAAGCCCTGTAAATACACAGGTTTTTTTGTTTCTACATGGAATTTCTATTTTGTCATAGCAATTAAACATTCCAGGCAATTGTTTCTGATGTTCACCGCCACATCAGAGTATAATATAATGCAGGAAGTGTCCCTAAAAAACAGAAAGTAGCTGTCTCCTCTGTCCATGTACATGTGCTACAGTATAATCCAGTTTTAATAACCACATGAATGTTTGATTTTACACAGCAACAGTTAGAACTGAGTTTATAGAGCAAGTATAATATTCCTTAAAATGTAATTATCGACTTGTGAGAAGAATATTGATTGCAATATAAGCCAAGTGTCAGCCTGTTTTAGTTGGTTAATGTTTGTTTTTTTGCTAGCACAATCTACTATAGTATCCCGTTCGTTTTTGGTCTTTTGGACAGTCATTTCCCCTTCTTTTCTGGAGTCACTGCTTCAGTTTTTAATGTTACCTAGCATGAAAACTAGAGATACTTTCTTTGTAGGAGATGACAGTATTTTGACCACACTCGGAGTAAGACAGATACTTTAATTTTCATTTTATTAATGGCAAATCTTCAGAAACTTTCATAACAAACAATTATCAGAAATGCTGCATATGCTATGTTGCTTTTTCTTAGGTCACTTCATATTTGCAACTGATGATTGCTTTGAAAGATATAGCTTTTAGCAAACGCATACATTTTTCACAAAGCTATTGAAGTTGTGGGTTTGGAAAGCGGTGCTGAAAGCCATATTAATAATTTATACCAATCTTCCAATGAGTGGCTTTCTTGTGACTTCCAGAAAGTTGTTACAGGTTCAAGATAACAGTTTTAAAAATAAGATTAGACTGGCAGGAAGCCAGTACTTTACCTACATTAGTTGTCATTTGCCAAAGTATATATGTTCAACTATAGAATATTCAATATTCAGCTATAGAAAATCTCAAGCTACTAGCCTGATTCAGGAATATGCTGAAGTGCATGTCTAACTTTAAGCACAGGAGTATCCCAAAATAGAATTATTTGTGTTTAAGTTAGGCACATACTGGTCCTACTTAAGCACATTGCTGAACTAGGACCAGTCTCTGGTGTAGCCCAAGGTAAAGTCACTTTACTGCTCCCATTGAAGTACATGACAAACTGTGACTGATTTAAATGGAATCAGAACTGCCCCCATAATTAGCTGACATGAACAGTACTGCTTGCAAAGATTTGTCAATTTATCCTTCAAAGATGGAGTAATAATGTAAAAGATGTATTTGCTTTTATTAGAGCTATTTTAAGACAAATATAAATGCTGCAGTAATGGCCTGTGTTAACTGTTTTAAATAATGTATAGATGAGAGAGATACAATTCTGTTGTGAATCCCATGCTCACAAAGTATTTCACTCCTCAAGTAGCCCCATTAACTTCAATGGGTCTGTTTGAGGAGTGAAGTAAGGGACTCAGAAGCTAACCCCTATAAAAGCATGAAAATACTGAGTTTGGCCTGAAGCAACTCCCTGTTGACTTCAGTGGAAGTTGGATCAAGTCCTTTGTTAATGCATCATACAAGTACCCTTTAATTAAGCTAGGCACGTGGAATTTACAGCTTTTTACATGAGGTTATTGAGATGATATGTACCATTTTTCACAAATGTAAAATGCATGCTTCAGACATTTTATACACCATTGCCTAATATGGGATTACTTTATATAGCTCAAGTAACACACTAAACATGTTGTTGTGTAGAATAAATTTTGTACTATTAAGTACAATAATTATAATATTGATGCTAATTACATAGCATCTTTAATTCAAGACTGTGTACAGGGATTACTTCAACCTTCACTCAAGCTACTTCTCTGTTCTGGAACACGGCAGCTCTTCAGCAGTACAGGAACACTAAAATTAAAAACAGACAATGATGGCTCCCCTATCCAGGTGAAAGAATAAGAGGTAATTATTCAAACTGGAATAGGGCCAGCTAACACCTACTCTTATGGAAAGTGCTAACGAATACGTTTTATTAACCACTCTATCACAATATCGGGCAGCAGGAAAGCACTGACTCGGGAATAATTTCTATCAATGAATCATCATACTGCTTCTTGTAGCAACAAGATTCTCAATACAGGAAATAACCCCATTTGTTCTTTCTATCTCATTCACCATGCTCTCTGTTCTGTAATTTTCAATCACACTAAATCCACCTTCTCTCCCTGAAGTCCTCAACCCACTAAACATTTAGGACATCTTATACAGGAGAGAGCACGTAACTGTTGATTCTGCCAACAGTTAGAAGTATTCATCATGCAAGACAGGAGATCAGCTTTTGCTGCATTTCTTGTAACTGATATTCTATTCCCTAGTCTCCATCTTCTACACAGCAGCATGTTAAAATGTAAGTTGCAATGTAAGCTACCCTGGTATATAGGCTACATTTAACATACACTGCATACAGACTGCAGTATAGTTTACACCTAAGATATGTGGGCTGTAATATCCATACTCAACAGCACAATTTAAAAGTCAACTAATGCCTTTGAGTGTGAATTTCTTTAATTTGTTACCACAAGTTACATCCTTCATGTGAAAAAAGGGAACAGGGGCCTCATTTCCCCCTCCTGAACAAAAAAAGACTTCTTTTACCTCCCTAATATCTCCTTCCCTAATCTAATCTAACTTTTAAAGACTAATGCCACAAGACTCCATGTTTGTTTTGCTGAACTAGACTAACATGGCTACTCCTTTGGAACTTCACTAACCTGTTTGTGTGAGCCTTTTGCTCCTTATTCACATCCCTCTGCTGCTGGCTCTCATGACAGTTCTTCATCCTATCCCTACCCTGAGTTTCCAACACCACCTATAAGACAAGGGTGGGTACTCAACAGCAAGTGGAGGGGGGCTGCAATTGGAACAAAAGCCAGGGAAGGGAGATTATCATTTTAGAAGCAGAAAGATAAGCTAAGTCGCTTCACCGGAATACCAACTTTCCACCTAGTTTTAGAAAACTGTCATGCTAGCCTGGCACATTGCACCACAATTAACTTGTTCCCAGGGCACAAGGAATTAGCCAGTTTCCTAACGTTTGAGGGTAACATTTTGAGAAATGCCTCAGTGATTTAGAAGGCTAAGTCCCAGATACTCCATGTTACTTAGGTGCCTAACTTCCATTGATTTAAATTTAAATAGAGCGTACCTTCTAGGATCTGGGCCCCAGTGACTTTTGGGAATATGATGTGGCTTCCTAAATTAGCACTTCTGAAAATACTTTGAAAGTTTTACCCTAAAATTTTATCCACTAACAGTATTTGTTTAGACTTAAAGGCTATGTCTACACTTACTAAAATTAGTTCAAATTAGTTAATTCGAACTAACTAATTCAAACTAATTTTAGTTAGTTCAAATTAACTTAATTCTAACTGGAAAAATTTAGTTCGAACTAAGCAAGTGCCATTCATGGCATTTGCTTCGAATTAGCGAGTTGCGTTGAATTCAATGAGCCAGTTAGTTCGAACTAACATGGCCACACTGGTTAATTCGAACTAACTAGTTCGAATTAACGCCTACTTCGAATAGCCCATTCGAATTTATTAGTTTGAATTAAGGAAGCCCTTAATTCGAACTAATTAAAGCCTAGTGTAGCCATGGCTTTAGTTAGTTCGAATTAAGTTTCCTTAATTCGAACTAACTTACCAGTGTAGACATAGCCAAAAATTCTAAATTTCTTCTCCGAGTAAAAATTGATTACCTCTTAATCCTCTACAAATGAAAAGAATGTTGTAGTTGTGACCTTATCGGTAACGGTAGGACAAATACGAAACCTGGGACTCAGACCCTGTAAGCAAACAAGAAGAGAAACTGATGTTTATATTTTATTTTAAAATGCAATTTTAAATCTGCACATCTAGGTCAAATCCTGCAAACCCACATCCTTATCTTAACTTCCATGAACATTAAGGAGACAAGGTGGGTGAAGTAATATCTTTAATTGGACCAACTTTTATTGGTTACAGAGGCTATGTCTATACTCTATCACCTATGTTGGTAAAACATATGTCATTCAGACATGTGACTATTCCACCCCGGAGCGACATAAGTTACACTGTTTCTGTGCACAGTCGTGCTATATCTGCAAGAGAGTTCCTTCCACAAACGTAGTTTACGATGCTAGCAGAAGTGGATTATTTTATGCTGACAGGAGAGCTCTCTCTTGTTGGCATAGAACATCTTCACTTGACGGGCTGCAGCTGCACAGCTGTATTGGTACAGCCATGCCAGAGCAGCACTGGACGTATAGACTGGGCCACAGAGACTTTCAAGCTTACACAGAGCTCCTCTTCGGGGGTAGAGGAAATGTACTCAGGGTATACAGCTAAATACAAAGTGGAACAGACTGTTTAGCATAAGTAGTTAACACATTTCAAGGTGACGTGGCCTATTAACATAGCTGTGACACTGAGTCTGTTTCCAAGACATAAAGAAGTGCTCTATATAAACTTGAAAACTTGTCTCTCGCCAAAAGAAGTTGATCCAATTAAAGATATTACCTCACTAGTACCCTGGGACAGACAAGGCTATGACATTGCATGCTACCATGAATAGTCCTGTGATTTAAATAGTACTAGTCACAGCAGTAAAGTTAAACACATGGAAATGCAGGATGGGGCCATATCCTATTACTATTACTTCTGACAATAATGGTATCTGTTTCTTGGTTTCAAGAGATACTGCCAACTCAAATGTTTTTAAACAGACTGATTTGGAAAAATTTCAGTTTCTCATAGAACACAGTACTTTAAATCCTGAAATTTCTTTTTTAAAAATTCTTTTGAAAATATGATTTTTTTTCCAGTTCCCTAATAATGCTTATAAGAGTCTTTTCAGTGAGAGAGAAGCTGATAGATTACACAGGGGAAACAGTGAAACTGATTTACATAAAATAATTTTCTATAGAAACTTTTAAGTTTACTTTTGCATTTCTCCTGCTCAGTGCTTGAGGAATGGTCATTTTATACATGCAGAATTTTACTTACATAAGTAGTTCCCATGAGATCCATGGGACACCTCACAGGCTTAAAGTTAATGATGGTCTTATGTAGTGTTATGGAGTTATTGCTTTATTTTACTGAACTATGCATTTTAGTTTTGATGCTGCTTTTTTTAGTCTATCAGTAAGGAAACCAAAGGTGGTGGAGGTACAAGTAGTCAAATAAAAGGTGATCTAGAAGAAAACTAATTTTAGCCTGTTCTCCTTACCTTTTAACAGTTTAAAAAAAAATCAGGCCTTTTAAAATACTCTGTATGTGTGTTATCTATCTATCTATTTGGAAGCTAATAAAAATGTGCTGCAGAGTGGAGAGGCCAAGTCTTGTATAGATTAGAAAAGTTCACTGGTTTAACTAAAATTGATTATAAAACTGGTGTAGTGAAATCACTGCAAATTCTTAATGCAGATACACTTAAATCAGTTTAAAACTTACTTATGTCAATTTAGTTTATTCCAGTTTGCACTGGTTTAACCAGAGTCATTTAAAATATCAAATTTAATTAACCTGGTTCAATTTTCTAGTTTAGAAAAAGCCTCTGTACAATTGGTAAGCTTTTAGGTGCTATATAAACATTTGCTAGCACAGAACTCATCTGACAGGTGCCTCCTGGTGATGTTTCCAGGGAATAGCTCAAGTGCATGCCCATCAGGTGACCTGTGCTCCCTCTCTCAAAGTCTCTGTTTGGTGCTTCAGTCTTTCTGCTGAGCCCTTTTATTGAGTTCCCCCTTCCAGTGCATATCTAGTCCAGAAAGCCTATTTAGGATCCATGGCCACTACTAGTCCAGGTGTCACCCATTAGCAGTCTGGGGGGAGGTAAGGAAAGATCAAAGCCCATCCACTTCTCCAGGTCCCAGCCCAGGGACCCTATGCACCATGCCTGGTGCTTCTTTGACCCCCAACACAATCTTTCCGATCCCCTCAGCCATGTCCACACCACCCCCAGGTACTCTTACTCTTACTCTTATATCAGGGTTCTGGGCTCTTGCTCCCACCAAGCCTCAGCAGTCCACATTGAGCTGTCCCTGGTCCTACTTCCTACAGCCACTCAGACAGCACATCCTTTCCACCCAGAAGTACCAGGTGAAGATTGCCCACAACTGTGGCTGTAGCCTTTTTTATACAGAGCTCCTGGACCCTGATTGGCTTTGCAGCAGCCTGCTCCCATTGGCTGCTCCTTCCTCAAGAGCTTTTTAACCCTTCCTTACCAGAGTGGGGAAACCATCCTGCTGCATGCAGGGATTTTAATTTTGTTCTGTGTTGGTACGGTGCCAACTGAAGTGGGTCCTAGTCCATGTCCAGAGCTCCTAGGTGCTAACACAATACAAATGAACAATACAAATATGTATCATGGAAACCCTCTGTTTCCATGAACTCCCATCGAGTTCAGCTGGAAGGCCATGTACACTGGGAGCTTGTAGATTGGACCTTTATATTGTGTTGGTGTGACATTTCCCAGGGCACAATCTGGGCTGATGGACAGCTGTTTCCCCTCAATCCCCAATCTGGAGTTCTGCCTTTTACACTGTTTTGCTGTGAGAGCAACCATTCTTAGTCAGCCCACACACAGCCTCCAGCATAGGGTCAGAATATATCTGAGATTTCTCAGACATGACCTCTCTTTTTTGGTAGTTTTTTAAATAAGAGTCAACGTCCAGGGTTCTTGCAGAGCAGATGTTGCAGCTCAGAAAGGCTAGGTCTACACTAGAAAAGTAAGTCAACTTTATTAAGTTGACTTAATAAGGTTGACTTAAAGTTGACCTTATTAAAGTTGACTTAACAAAAGTCAACTTAACTTTTCTAGTATAGACATAGCCTCTTTTTGACCTTATTAAGTCGACTTAATAAGGTTGATTTAAGCGTTAAATTGACCTAAAATGAGGTGTGCATCATCATGTATCTATTTTTTAGAAATAAATGCATTTTATATTCATAAAATTGTATTTAATTCAGTTTCCTGAGTTTTTGCAGGAATGGGTAGCATGCAGATATTATGAACATTACAGCTGGCATATCCTGGCTTTTTCAAGAAAGTTTTCATAGATGGTCTGTGTAAAGTAATTAACACCTTTAGGTGTTCCCAGGGAGAAGGGGGGGTGCTTTGTCTTATACATGCACAATAAGGCAGTGACCTATAACCCCCTCCCACTCTATTCTGAATTTTCACACTTGCTATGTGGTCACCGTAAATGAACTCTTTCTAGAACATCAAAACGAACAAGGAGTCCTGTGGCACTTTCAAAGACTAATAAATTTATTTGTTGCATGAGCTTTCATGGGAGAAAATTCCACTTCATCAGCACTTTGAAGATGAGGAATTTGGGTGGAAATTAAATGCAGGGAAGTGTAAGTAAGACATAGGATCAGGTCTGGCGGTAACAGCAAATCAATGTAGATGTTAAGATTCAGTCAGTTTCCTGTTCGTGTATTTCTGGTTTCCAAAGATAAAACTGAGGAGATACCACCACTACCACATGCCTGTAACAGCTGGCTTCTCAGAAAAGGGTGGGGTGGGGCTTGTGCTGCTGTCTATGCGGGTGGAGGCGTCACTTAGCGGTGTTGCCCATTGCCCTACGAACTGGCGATGAAAAAACCCGATTAAAGTCCAATCTGGTCCAGATTCTCCCGTCCCTATAGGGCTTTTCCTAGGGCACTGCTCAGGACTCAGGCAGCTGTGGGCTGCAGATCGCCTCGCTCATTGCTGGACATAGCCGGGTCCCCGCGCGGCCGCCCGCCCGCGCGCCGCTCCGGGGAAAGGACTATAACACGACATTCGCTGGCCTGGCGGGGAATGCCGTCCGGAAGCTTGTGCCTCGCCGCGCGCCGTAGAGCATCCCGTTGCCTCAGCTCCACGTTGGCCGCGCAGGCGCATTGGCTGCGCAGTTCACCTGTCGGGGACTGGGCGGGGAGGGGGAGATCCCGGAAGCGGCGGAGCCGGAGGTGAAGCGGTGGTGGCCGGTCCGCGGAGCGGAGTCCCCAGCACCCCCCGGAGAGCCTGGCTTCCGGCCCCCAGCCGCCCCTGAGCCCAGGCCGCCGGGAGGGGGGAGAGCGAGGCCCTGTGCCAGAGCCGGGCTGGGACCGGTCGCGGCCCCCGTGTCACTCTCGCTGCTGCGGGCCGCTGAGGGGCCGCCGCCATGTTCAAGAAACTGAGGCAGAAAATCGTCGAGGAGCAGGCGCAGCCGCGGAGCCCGGGGGGGCGGCCGCCCCAGCAGCCGCAGGTACCGCGCCGGGGGTTAGAACAGAGATGTTGCTGCAACTTCCTGCAGCTCTGCGGGAGAGGGAGGAGACTTGGTCCCTAATATTATTTCTTGCTCTCTCTGTCCCGGCCTTGTTGTAGGGCATAACCTGCCTAAATCTTTCCTCTTCATATGAACTTGGATTAAAAGAGAAATCAGATCAAGGGTGAAGTTATAATGCGAGTCGTGCTTTGGCTGTCAGAAGCAGAGCCTGGTTCTTAGGCAGGAGTCTGGTTGAAGTCTATAGAGTTCGAGAGGAGCGTGCATGAACATTTGTGCTGTTTTTTCCTCTTACAAAAAGGTGACAAACTGCCCTCAGACACATCAATTGTTTCACGGGAAAAATGTGCAGTGAAAAAAACTTTGTGAAGGTGGTGCTTTTGAAAGTGAGATACTAACATCTTTACTTGGGCCAGGGCCAGGTAAATTCTGCGGAAAAAGTCCCTCACCCTCTTCTACAGGTCACTCCCAGTCTGCAACCTCTGTTTTGTTAGTCTTAAACAGGGAATGCTGGTCATACTGAATTGTGCCAAACCTTGCTGTCCTCTTCAGCTCTTCTAAAGACTGGTCTGAGAACTGTTTTTCATGGTAGCTCTGTTTCCAGACATTGTCTTTAAGTATTCACTATTTTGATATATTGTCTTTACATCTCATTATATCATCTTTCTCCAGTTTGTCTCTATCCTCATTTACTCTCCTACTACACACACATCTTCTGACCTTGCAGCCAAGTCTTGGTGATTAGATGGGTCACTATAAGCTATAGGACTAAATTTTCTGGGCTAAGTTTAATTGATTGGGTTGGTGCTACTTATTCAGGTACAATGCCTGGTTAAGAACCCATTTATGTCTTGAACCTTGATTTGTGGCTCCATCTTTTGTAAGTGCTGCAAGCTAATAGATGTCAGGTATCTCAGCTTGGAGACTCCCAGGTTTCCTCTGCTCTTCAAGCCTACCACACAAACTCCCTGGTTGTGAGAAGGAACATGCTCTTGCTGGTCTCCATATTCTCCCCCTTCCCTAGCCTCAGGATCCCCCTGTCCAGTGACTACTTTTAGTACCTTCCTCTTCTGTTGCTCCTTCTAGTTTTCAAGAGCAGCATTAAATTGAACCTGTGATTCTGAACACAGTAGCAAAATCTGACCAGACTTTGGTTAGATACAGTCTTCTCAAACTTGGGAAATTTTTTGAAAGGGATGGGGACACTAGAGTATTGTCTGTCAACAAGGAAGATGGCATTGCATCTGATAATGCTCGGTTCCTGTTTGAAAGATTATTTTTGCATTGATAAAGACCAGAAACCTTTCTCTCTAAGCTTTTTTTGCACTAGCTTGGGAAACATTAATATTTGCAGTGGCTGAGTAGATTTTTCATTCTATGTGAAAAGTAAATATCTTAAAGTGTATGGAGCTCAATTTCTCAGCAGCATATATTGTGTCTGTGGTGCATGGTCATTTGGTACTAAATGAGATGTTTGACTTTCTAACAGTTTTTATTCTGAGGTGGGAACATCCTGTTTGTTTGGTCCTGGCAGTGCTCATGGCTTTACCCGGCATTGGAATAATCCATTCTGTTTGGTTTGATATTTCAGGCTTTGATTATTCTCTATCAGAGCCTTTATATTAGCTCTTTTCAGGCAAATGATATGTAAAGTACATGTAATTATTATGCCTTCCCATCATGTTACAGGGTTAGACTAGAATTGTGCCAGGTCTTTATACATACAAAACTTTAAACTCCTGCTTTCTTAAAATGACCAATTTTTATTGGGAACATAACCCTTTCACTTCAGTGGATGGATACTCTACTGTCCATGTTATAGAACATCTAATACTCAATGCCTGATTCAGGTACTGAAAACAAGATTATGCTACTATTATCACATGTTCCTGGAAGTAAAAAATTTGCAACAAAAGTAATTGTACATTTTTTGTATATTTTCAATAACATTAATCAGATGTACAATGAGACATTTTCTTAATTTCATCTATACTAGCATAGATTTCTGGGTATTTTAACAGTCCATAGTGAGATTTTATATTTGAGCATGAGATTAATAAACTATGTCTGAGTTGGGTTAGAGTGTTTCAGTCTGACTTAGCAAAAGTTGTGAAATTTGTCTTTTGTTAATGGCCATTAGATTAACTGATGTTGACTTCATAAAAACATGTCTTAACTTTTTTCTGCTCACTTTCCTCTGTGCAGTTCTGTTTGTCTCTTGCCTTTTTTGTAAATGTTCTTGTTTAATTACTTTCGTTTAAGTGCACCAACCCTCCCAGCCATGAAGTTTCCTTTTGAGCATTTTTGATTGTGCTGGCAAAAGTGAATCATTGCCTAAAACAAAATGTCTGTTCTGTTTACAGATTAAATTTAAAGTTTCTTTTCTACTTCGTGCATTTCAGTAATTTTGCAGCACTTAAAGCTCTCTGGAGTCTTTAGCCACATATTAACGTATTTTCCTGGCTTTTGCATATATTGACTCATGAAGAGCATTAAATATATAATGCTACTGGTTTCTCAGCTAAGAAAGTTATCTCAATTTGCAGAAAATTAATAACACAGTCCAAGAATAACCTTAATAAACGATTAATAGCTCATATTGCTCATAATAATTAATAGCTCATAAAATTAGTGGGAAATGAATACACATTGAGAGCAAAATAGACATTTTCATATTTCTGAAAGGGTAAATCCCACAAAAGTCAGAAAAGGTACGACTTGCCTTTTAAAATCTGTGTTCTTTCAGGTTAAATGAAGTTTCTGGGCCAGTTGTATTTGTGTTCCTTTAAAGACATAAGTTAATGGAATCAGAAGACACTACTCAGCAAAATGGTTGAATGAAAATATATACATATCCTTAAATGTAAAATTACTTGGTAGTGTCACTAAAATACCGTCTTTATTTGTCAGGTCTCAGACTCAGATCTGTACTAAGTGAGACTCAATGATTATAAATTATTAAAATTAGGAAATATAGTTTCACTGCTGCATGTTCTTGAGATTGAGTGGAGATGGGTGAGCTTGAGTGCCTAGTATTAAATGAAGATATTGATACATCAGGCATTACAGAAACTTGATGAAACGATAATCAATGGGACATTATAATATCAAGGTACAGAATATATAGGAATGACAGAATAGGTTGTGCTGGTGGAGAAGTGGCACTATATATGAATAAAAGCATGCTGTCAAATGAAATAAAAATCTTAAATGAACCAAACGGTAACATAGAATCTTTATGGATAGAAATTCCACGCTTGAATAATGAGAATATCACAGTAGGAATATACTACAGACCACTTGACTAGGGTAGTGATGGTGATTCTGAAATGCTTTGGTAGATTAGAAACTTTATAAGGATAGAAAACTCAGCGTGAAAATTCAACTATCCTCATGTTGTCTCAGTATGTGTCCCCTCAGGATAGGATGCCGAAAGAAAGTTTCTAGACATCGTTAATTACTGCTTCTTGGAGCAGCTAGTCCTGGAACCCATAAAGGCAGAGGCAGGTCTTGATTTAGTTCTGAGGGGAGCCAAGAGATGAATATAGTTGAACTGCTTGGTAATAGTGAACATAATGTAATTAAATTTAACATCCTTGTGGGAGGGAAGACACTGAAGAAGTCCGTCACAGTAGCATTTTAACTTCAGAAAGGGAAGCTACACAAAAATGAGAGTGCTAGTTAAACAGAAATTAAAGGGTAGAGTAAGAAGAATGTAATGCCTGCTTGCTACATGTAAACTTTTAAAAAACACAAGAGTAGAAGCTCAAATTAAATAGGTGCTCCAAATTAAAAAAAACACATTAAGAGGACCAAAAAAAGTTTCACCATGGCTAAACAACAGAGTAAAAGAAGTGGTTAGAGTCAAAAAGGCATTTTTAAAAAAACTGGAAGTCAGATCCTTCTGAGCAAAATAGCATAAACTCTAGTAAGTCAAGTGTCAAAGTACAATTAGGCAGGACAAAAAAGAATTTGAATGCCAGCTAGCCAGCGACTTAAACTAGCAGCAAAACATTTTTTTGAGTACTTCAGAAGCTGGACAAGCAGTGGGTCCACTGGATGATCGAGCCACTAAAGGAGCACTTATGGTCATTGTGGAGAAGCTAAATTAATTCATTGGGTTGGTGTACAATGCAGAGGATGTGAGAGAGATTCCCACACCTGAGCTATTCTTTTTAGGTGATATATCTTTGGAACTGGCTCAGATTGAAGTGTCAATAGAGAAGGTTTTGGAACAAATTGATAATTAAATAGTAATAGGTCACGCCAGGACCAGAGGTATTAACCTAAGAGTTCTGAAGGAACTCCAGTATGAAATTGTGGAACTATTAACTGTGGTCTGTCACTTAAATTAGCTTGTGTACTAGTTGACTGCAGAATAGCTAATGGGAATCGTTAGGAAAGGCATAGGTGATAAGCCAGAAAACATCATAATGCCACTATATTAATCCATAGTACATCCACATCTTGAATACTGCTTGCAGTTCTGGTCACCCCATCTTCAAAAGATGGATTAGTATTGGAAAAGGTACAGAGAAAGGCAACCAATATGATTATGCATATGGAACAGCTTTCATATGAGGAAAAATTAAAAAGACTGGGACTGAGCAGCTTGTAAAAGAGAGAATGTGAATATGCAGAGAAAGTGAATAAGGAAGTGCTGTTTATTCCTTCACAAGAACCAGGGGTCCCCAAATGAAATTAATGTGAAACCCATTTAAAATAAAAGAAAGTACTATTTCACCCAGTATAGTCAACGGGATGATGTGAAGGCCAAAGCTATAACTAGGCTCAAAAAAGAACTTGTTAGGTTGTTGGAGGATAGGTCCATCAGTGGCTATTAAAGATGATTAGGGATGCAACCCGATGCTCTGGATGTCCCAAGCCTCTAGTTGCCAAAATCTGGGAGTGGATGACTAGGGGTGGATCACTTGATAGTTACCCTGTTTTGTTTATTTCCTCTGAAGCAAATGGTGTTGGCTAGATGGACTGTTGGTCTTATCCAGTATGGCCGTTCTTATGACTTATGGTCTTTTCTGTGGTATAAGCTTCAAGATCAGATCTGTCATGTAGTCACTTGGGAGAACTGTATCTTTTGAAGAAAATCATATAGAATGCTTTAGCAAAGTTAAATTGAGCACTGCAGTTAATAGTTGTCATTTGAAATATTAAACACTGGTAAACTGTGTGTGAAATTAATTCAAGTTACTTGCTGATTTATGCACTTTCTCCATGCAGGCTTCCTCCAAATCTTCTTCACCACCAGACAACAGGAGTAGAACATCTTCACTTACAGAACAACCTGATGAAGGCACTTTAACACCAGACAGAGAGGTCGGTTCAGAGCTCTGTTTTTCTTTTCATAAACTTTTCATGTATAGCATATTACAAATATCTAAATGTATGGTCGTAATTAGCACTTTACATAGTGCCTTTTCATTTCAAAACTCTTGTATTTTCAACACTTCACCTATATATACACAAATTAAACTCTGCATTTTTAATATCAGTACAACAGGGCTTGCTAGGCTTTTCAAGCTAATAACACTTCAAGGCTGAGAAATGTTTTGTGGCTTTCTCCAAGCCTTCTAGCTGTAAGCAAATTACATTTTAAAACTGTAACTATAACTTAAATTTCAAAATGTGAGCAGTAATTGTAAAGGGGATACATTTTTATATGCACCCATCTATCACACTGAATTGAGCTTGTCCTGCTGATAATATGCCGATTTTGATCAATGGATAATTACAATACTACGTTTTTATCACAGCCACACCATGCAACTTTATTTGGTTCTTGTAATGTCTCTAATTTTCTTGTTTAATTCTGACACAGCTTTATAAACAAGTAGTAAACCCTCTTCAGTAGAATTATCAGAAACCTAATATTGATGGGGCAGTTAAAGTGGGGCTGGTTGGGCATCCAAAGATGGGAATAATCCGTGGGATGTATTAATGTGTTTCTAATCTTAAAATAAAGAGTTTCAAGGAGCACCTTGTGCCATATAGTTTTCTCACATCTTAAAGTTCCTTCCCTAATGTCCCTTCTCATTCTGTAGCACTGCTGTAATTCTTGTTTCCCTTTCTTTTAATGTCTCTGTCCAGTGGAGGGAAGAATGTGGAGAAAAAACATCTTGCTCCTTTATTGATGATGGAAATTAAATTTAAAAAAATCAACAAAAATTGGAGATTATTCAAAGATATTCCCTTTTCTGGCTTGCACTGTCTTCCTCTCTCAAATTCAAGCTCTTCATCCTTGACTTGCTAGGTTCTGCACAACTGTTTCTCTCTTTTTATCTGTTTCCATCTCCTATGCCACCTTCTCAGTAGACTTGGGCTCATAGGGTTGTAAAAGTGCAGTATAGACATTTGGGCCTGGGCTGGAGCCTGAAACCTCGACTCCATTAGGAGAAAGGATCTCAGAGCTTGGAATCCAGCCCAAACCCAAATATCAGCACCACAGTTCTACTACCTGGAAGCCTGATTCCTGCAAGCCCAAGTCAGCTGACACAGCCAGCTGCAGGTGTTTAATTGCAGTGTAGTCATACTCTCAGTTGACAGCTTACTTGCTTTTTTTGCCTACCTCTGGTTTCATGCCTTCTGTTGTGGTGCTCTTTATACTTGGAACAGCCTCCAGTTAATGTTCACCAGCTCTCCTACCTTTCATTTAGAAAACTCTTTTTAAGACTCATTTCTTCCTTGAATCAGCCTAGCTTATAAAAGCTGTACCCCACTTTGAGTCTTATCTGTTTTGTGTTTTCTTTTGTTACAGATTTGTATCTCTTTTTTTATACAGCAGTTTTTATACAGCAGAGCTGGGACTAACTTATTTGACACACTCTATACATTTGTTATATACAGTGCCATGACAATTTAAAAAACAAAGATGGGCCTAAATCAAAACTTAAATGTTCAGGGCATGTCCAAATGTTGCATTGTGAGCCTATCTCTTAAAAATAATTAAAAATGGAAGTCGTCTTATAGAAAAGTTATTTAAAAAAAAAAAATACATACATGCTGTTAGTCTTGTAATCTATTCCCTGATTCATTTCAGTGCTACTTGTACCATTGAGATTGTTTGTGTTTTTCATTGCCACAGAGTCCAGTTTGTTGTGCTTCATTTAATTCATGATGCCTTTGATATTTTTTTTTCCAGTCCGCACAATAATATGCGCACTCTACAGACAAATAAGAGAATCAAAGGCAGCCTCACAGGATGTGCCAAGTTGCGTTGGAAGACATTACCCATGCTCTAAATACAGTGGTTAAAGCAGGGAAGAGGCATGAAGCAAGTTATCAAGCGAATTATGTTGTTTTTCTGTCTTTGTGTAGCAGGGAGGGAGAGATGGGGAAATAGGACAGAGAGACTAGAAAGAGAGAGCACCATGATGGATCTCAAGTATAAAATTCTCTCTCAGCCTGGATATTCTTTAAGAAGTTCTGTTGTGAAACATATTTTATAATTAGAAATGCAGAAGGCAGTGCAATTGAAAAGCAATAGTAAATTTCTCATATGTATTTAGAACCATTCTTAATATTACATGAAAATAAGTTTCTCTAAAATAATGTACATTAAAGAAGTTATCTCCATTAAGACTTTAAATTCCTTTCTCAAAATATTTTTCATGTATATTAAACACGATTAACATCAAAACAAGCTTGTATATTAATTTTCATTTTAAATCTAATTAGATTTTCATAGGATACAGTTTAAGTGCAGTAGCTTTTATTCTTAATTGCACGATTTCAGAATCAGACCAAACTGTACAATTCACTTTTGAAAACACATGCCCTCCTTGGCATGTTTATCAAGCAACATATTTGTTTGGCTAAATTGGGTGGTTCTTTTAAGAAAAGAATGATCAATGGAGTGTTGTTATAGCTAAATAAAATAGGACAAAATACATATAGTAGCATTTGGAGTTTACTTTAAACGTTCCGTTGTCAGCTAAAAAAATCTCTTCTGCAATGCATGGATATCAAAATATGTTACTAATATCTTTATTAATGAAAATTTACTAAACTTTAATATATTTTTCACCATTTATGCTCATTCTTTGTTTTGTGTTTCTCTGATTTAACAATGAAAATCGGTTAGTTTTATTTCACCCACCCTGTCTTTCTGATATCCTGGGACCAACACAGCTACAACAATACTGCAGACAATTTTATTCCTAGTCAGTTTAACTTACAGGGCCTCAGTGCTGTGGTATCAAAGTTGTAAACAGGGCATGGGAATATTTGTATTTAAAACTTCAAATTTTTGTGATTACGGAAATATTTCCATTGTTCATAGGTTTTGTGGCTGCTTGTTTTGAAGAAAAATCTTAAATTTTGAGTGAAATATAGTTAATCACTTTGTAACATGATAATTTATATAAACACATTCTTTTAATATTTTATTATCTTGTATTCCACTTACTTAGAAGGAATTTTACATCTGATAATATTGTGAAGTTTTGAAAGATTTGCATACTTGACCAATCACACATTTTTGGAGAGATTTTTACCTTTTGGTGGTTAGTTTTCCCTTTCTTCTTCAGCTCCCATTGGCTAGAACAGTGGTTTTCAACAGTTTTTGTTTGTTTTGTTTTGTGTGGCCAAGCGGGGGATGTGTTTTGGAAGTAAAGGGCTATGATGCACCTTTTTTTCCACTTAGCTAGTGAATCTTGCAGGTTTCTTGCAGATTTGTAGAAATGAAGTTAAGCCACCACACCTCATACTTGTGCATTTTATTCTAGACTTAAAAGATGTTTGTGCTGGCATATACATTTTAATATTATAATAGGTTTTAGATTAACTGCAGTCTTTCTTGGTGTGAGCTAATAAGAAAGTAAGACAGGTGTCTTTCCTATCTAAGAAGGACACTTCATTTTGATATGCTGCTGCTACTTCAGTTGATTTGTTCCCTGCTTTCTCTGAAGTGCATCTAATAGACATTGTCATGCATGGTTGCTAGTTACTCATACATCACTATTTTTCCTGTGTAGTGGGTAAGTAAAGTATATGGAAATATGGAGGACCAAGTAACCTAGTATTTGTTTAAAACCTGGATCTTATGAATTTTGGCAGTTAGGTATACTTATATAAGCATGCTTAGGTTGCATGTTACAGCAGAAAAAACAAACCAGAAAAAGGCTGTTCTTGATGCAGATGTTTATTCATTCTGAAATAGAATGCAAAACAAATAAAGGCTGTTCTTAGCAGGAGGGCACTTGTGCCTTGGTGATAGTGAGGTCTCAATGAGAATGTGTATGTCATTTGTTTTTCCCCTTTGTGGCTTGCCTTTAAAAGCTTTTATCTATAATGTTGTTGTTTCATTTGAAAGTATGCTAGGTTGATCTGTACCTACACTTAGATTATAAATATAACAGTCAGGAAACTTGATGTGCTGTTCTTAATGTTAGATATTTACATTCAAGTCCACTGCTAATACTTCAAAATGTTACTTTTGATTGTTGTTACTTCTGTTATAGGTTAACTTGTCACTCTTCCAATCTATTTTTAGTGTAGTTATTTTAATTTTTAAACCTGTATTCAGCACAGGTTTTCTTTTAGAAAGTGGTTTTATAGTTTAGTTTTTAAAAAAATGTTTAGTCCCTACAAGAGTACTACATATAATTAAAAATAGGATTTTTTCATTTGAGCTGTACTTCATACATGACTTTTGCTTGAATTGTATAAAAAGAAAACAAAACAATTGTCGTTAACATCTATCTATCACAATAGTATGTCTAATTGTTGGTTTAAAAGTCAGTAAGACAAAATGACTATTACAGTATTTTAAATGTTACACTGCAGTGAATTTTCAGTGTAAGGATTAATGGTGTTTTTCTAACTAATGTGAAGAAAGGGATTGTACTAATTTTTTTGGTAGATTATATACAAAATCTGACTCGGGAATATTATAAGTAAGAACATTAAAACGGCTAAATCAAGCTGGAATTAAGGCGGCCCATGCAAACTTAATTTGGCTCCCTTGTAGTGTATGTGTTATGATGACTTCTTTGCATTGTTTCTCATTGTTATAACCCTGGATGAGCTACACTTGGTAATCATTAATCATGTTGCTGTATGTGGATCTACTACTCTCTGTATCCCACATTCTTAAGCTTTCTGTGGACAGTTTAGGATGGTACTGGACACACTCCAACTCAGAACCAATGTCTGACTCCCTTCTTAGACCTGAGGGCTCAGCAGACTGACTAGTGCCAGTTCTCTCAAACCTCCCAGCACTCCTTGCATGCTTATCTTCTGGTTGTGGTCGGTCTCTCTCTGTGGCTCCTCTCTCTGCCTCTCAAAAACAGAAAAACAAACAGAATCCTCCCAACCTCAGAAACAAGCAGAAAAGAGCCAGTGGGAGGCAGTCTTCCTTTTTCCCATCCCTTGAGGTCAAATGCCCTTCCTGACTGACATCAAGTCCCTTGTCAGGGGCCCGTTGCTTGGTTACCAGCCTGCGTTGGAGAATTAGTTCACCTAGGCTTCAGCCAGCTTTTTGTCCAAGTGTGCTTCCATTTAAATGGAGGATTATCTTAATTAACACCCTTGTTTGCCGCATTGCTAGCTTTCTGCCAATATTTCCAGAAATTCTAGTCCATGATGGAAGTAAAAAGAGAATAATGAAGGTATAGTACAGTTTTACAATCAAAGTGGCGCACTCAAAACAAAATATAGTTTATAGTTTGATATAGAGACCTGCACTAATCAATCATACGTCTCCCTTTTCTTGCAACCCGCTTTTTCAATGTCCATCCTGTTTACTCAATTACAGGGGTCTGGTACAAAAAAGTAATATGTAATTATGTGATTGTTTTCATAATACATACGTACATGGTGACCTAATTATGGTTCACCTGGGAAGCCTTATTTCTGGCATTTCCTGACTATTGAATAATTAACTATGTGGCCTTAGCATAACTTTTTGTATTTAATTTCCTTGCTTTTGTAAAAAGATAACTG
This sequence comes from Pelusios castaneus, assembly GCA_007922175.1. NCBI lineage: Eukaryota > Metazoa > Chordata > Testudines > Pelomedusidae > Pelusios > Pelusios castaneus. The sequence continues at coordinate 2,389,645 of ML685756.1, forward strand.
ACATTTTTTTAATGTATAATCATATTGACATGCTCCACAGATCATCATCAGCATTATTATAAACCCCAACCTTTAGATCCACCGCTGATTTCTTTACCACTTGAACTAAAGCAGCAATTAACAACAGTATTCTGTTCTTATCTTGTTGTGGACCAGCTACTACAGGGAGATGTCTGGGGGGGCCGAGAGGATCGGAGAAGGGGCACGGGGTTGGGGAGCTGGCGGACGGGGGGGTGGGTGGGAGGAGCGGGGAAGAGGGCTGAGGGGATGAGCAAGCATAGGGGAGCTGGCAGGGAAGGGGCCCGGAGGGCTTGGTGGCGGGGGACCAATGAGGGGGCTGCAGAGGAGCCCCCTTGGGGAAACCATTGAAGGGCCTGCCAAGAATAAATTTGCCTAGGGCCATCAACCATCTAAGGCTGGCCTTGGGTAGACAATTGGCTTAAAACCACCTTTGCATGCCCCCTCTGGGTACACTTGCTGTGCTGCACCTTTTGAGGGGTGCAGGACATTGTGTGGTCCCTGGATTCTGTTGCTATTCTGCCAGAAATGACTTCGTTTGATCTCTAAATTACTCTGCCTGTAACTTACCTTCTAAAGTGCCCTTGGTTGAAAAGAAGAGTGAAGTGTGCACAAAATTATTAATGTCAATGAAAGAGCAGAGACTTGAAATTGTGATCTCTCTGTGCTTAGCGCATTCTTTTCCTTGAAAAAGAGGAAGTGACTGGTTGGTGCTAGATAGTCCCATCAGTTACAGCTTTAGATATGTGCCTATACCCAGGAGCATGCTCAGGCCATGTCTGTTATAGTAGCATTTTGCTGGAATAGATATACTAGTATACTGTACCAGCAAGGTGTGTAATTTACGTGCTGTACCAGCACAGCTATGCTTTATCCTGGCATAGTAAAATGACTTTCCACAAGCCAAACATACTATACTGGTAAAAAGCCAGTTTTGTTGGTGTCGTTATGTCTACAGTAGGGACTTCAGCCAGCACAGCTATGTAGGTCAGAGGTCTCGCCTTTTCCCTGACGTGCATGTGGGTCTGTAATGTAGATGTGGCTTCAGTGTAGTTGAGCATGTGGGTAGCAGAGCTGGGCTGGAACGTGCTTGGAACAGATGGAATGTTACTCAGTGTTTGTAAGAGGCTTGCTATGTCAATTAACAGTATTTAAATGTTTATAATTCATTTGTATCTGAGGGATTTTTTTAAAAAAATACTTTTTCTTAAGAAATAGAATAAAAAGTTAGCATACTGCATTGTACATTACCTATTCAGCATCAGATTAATATTAAAAAAACCTAGTGAAAGATTCTGGATTGCTGCCTGGGGAACTGACTTTCTCTGAGTAATCTAGAAAAGGTGACCACACATTTAGATTTGTCGTCTTTTTGGTGCATTTCTTGCATCCATACTTGCGTTCAACAGTCTGTATTTTACTATATCAATTCCAAGGAGAAAGGGTCACATATTTTCAATAATGCTTACTATAAAGTCGAGCTGCTAACAACAAAAAATAAATTGTCATTTTATTTAAAATGTAGATTCTTTACTAGAGCACTAAGTAAGCAGGTCAGGGGAACTCTAGGAAGCTGTCATGTTGTCATAAAATAAATCTCTTTAATTTTATCCCCAAACAGTCTAATTCCTGGATACAAATATCATACATGCAAGTATGTTCCTCTTTCCCTACCATCCTTGCAACAGAGTGCCTCCTAGTAGCAATAATATGCTTATTAATAATATAATGGAGTTAAATGCTATCTGTACAGGATTTTATTAAAAAACTGAAAACTTTGAGATACAGAATTGCAGATGTATATTTTCTTCCCCATATAGAGGAATTTCAGGTTAATTTCTTTGTCCAGATCCTTTTCCCGTCTTTTCACCTGGGCTATTTTCTTATGAAAATTATTTTCAATCAAAATTGCATGCATATATATGAGAAATTAACCTTTTGGTTCTTGTTTGCTCCTAGGTCAATTTCCTGTGGTTAAAGATTTAGATAAAGCAGCCTCATATCCAGATATCACAATAAAATGTTTGAACTGTAAATACTGGGATCTTTATATTATTTACATTATTACATAGTTCTTGATTTGAGTTCAAACCGTGACCCAGGATAGATGTTCAAATTGAGCGATTTCAGCTTTTACCCTCAACAGACAGTCATTTTGATATGGGTAGAGATAAGTTCCTTTTATTAATGAAAATAGTTAAGGGACAGGGCCTCAGCAACAGGAATTTGGCAGATTTTTCAAAAACTGTTACAGCCTCACTCCAGCAGAGGAATCTGTGCTGTCTCGGGGACTTTC
>ML685756.1:2392358-2407301 GCA_007922175.1 Pelusios castaneus
AGACTCTGTTGTCTTTCTACAATAGACTAACACGGCTACCCCTTTGGTAGATGAATAGGGTGATTTTAGTTTTGGTAACTTAAATTTTTGTAACTCAACAATTAGTATGAATAACTATATTTGGGCTTCAGTCTTGTTTTACTCAATATTTGGTCTATTGGTTAACCCAATTAATCAGATCTTTTAGCTTTCTGTGTTGATAACAGAAATTTAGAACTCATTCCTATGTGTTCTAAATTTGTCTAAGATTTCCATTCAAATTTTAAGAAAGCATCCTGCCATGGTTTTTAATGTCACATCCGAGATACCAGCAGGGATGTATTAAAACAAAAGTAATAGATTTGGGAGCACATTCATCTATACCACTGGTTTTCAAACTATGAGTCAGGACCCAGTACTGGGTCGCAGACTCTCAGGTATTGGGTCACGGCGCCCTCTGCTGCCGCTGATGCAAGACTCGAATGCATTACTCAAAGATATAACTGTTGGATTGTGGGTATAAATGATTTTTTTTCAACTGGGTCCCAAGGAAAAAAGTTTGAAAATCACTGATTTATAGTAGGCTGCCCCGCCTAGCCAAAAGATGTCATGTTTGCTCCATTGTTCTGGGTCTTTATTATTCCATATTGGCAGAAAAGATTTTTGTTTCTCCGAAATATCATTCTTAAATATTTTAAAGCTTCCTGGATGCATTTAAATGTATTTAGCTGACAGTTTGTTTTATTTTTGGGGAATATTGATTTCTAAACTTGCATTTTGAAGCCTGATATCTACCCAAATTTTGAAGTCAATTGTTCTATAATTTTTAATGAGGCTTCTCACTTCTGCTCTTAGAATATTTTAATGAGAACAGCTGAAGAGAACAGCCTTGCCACATTTCAGATCTCTGAAATAAATCCAAGAGATCCTAGAAGAAATGGTTGGTTTTGTTTTTTGTTTTTTTTTAAACATTGGCAAGACTACCAATTTTTTTCTTATCTTTTTGTGAAAATGGTTGAATCATTTTTTCTAAGTTTTAAAAAAACCCAAACCTTTATCTCTTTTCCTTCTGCGCCTTCCTTTGTTGCTGTTTGTGGTGCCCTCAGGCAGCAGCAGGGTGAAATTGAGATGACTGTTTAGTTTCACAGTTGCTCGGAGGGCTCTGAATAGCATTTATAAAACTTGCCAGTCACGTCAGTTTTACGTCTTTGTTTGAGTAAATTGTTTTCTGGTGACAGAGGCTCTGGAGTTATGTCTACAGACTTGCAGAGCCCTGCCATAATTCATAAGCTTCAAGGATTAGAAATTGTAAATACATATGTTTAAATTAAAGTTTGGATTCTGTAAAAATTGTTAGATTGGGTCCCCTTCATCAAAGAAACCTTACTATTTGGTAGATAAGGAACAGTTTGTGTGTGGGATTCTGTGAACACCTCACTTTGCTTTAATCTTTCCTTTTAAGACCTATTAAGGGTTTATTTATAAGGCTTTATTTGATTGTTTTACTAAGATACCTATCCTCCTAGTAAGCATGTCTGGATGGATTTTCCTCCAGAGTTTTGTAGTGCTGAGCTAGGCAGCAGCTAGAGAACAAATTCACTTGCAGATGCTGAACATGTTGATTATGCAAATATTTTGTGCTAGGTAATGATGGATGCGAATTAGGACATAAATTCTGATTCTTCGTCAGTGCAAGTTTCTGGGAAAATCCAATGACATGTAAGCGTTTTCAGAAAAAGTTTAGCATGGGAATAGCACAAGCATGTAGGGAGAAAATCAGGAAAGCCAAGGCAAGGAATGAGGTAAACTGGCAAGGAATGTTAGTGACAAACATGCGAATGTGTCAGACAAAAAAGAAAGATCAAGGAGGGTGTTGTTCCTCCACTCACTACGGAAGGTGAGCTGGTAAAGGATGTTAATAGGAAGGCAAAGCTTCTCAAAGCCTACTTTGCTTCAGTCTTCACACAAAACATAACGTGCAACTGAATGACTAGCAAAGTTATCGTAGACGATAAAGGGAAAGTGTGCAGAGCAGGATAAGTAAAGAACATGTCATAGATGTTCTGACTAATTTTAATTTAACTCAAGTCAGCAGGCTTTGGAGTAGTCATCTTGTGATGCTGAAGGAATTGGCTGAAGAAATCTTGGAGCCAGTGGCAGTACTATTTGCAAACGTGTGGATGAGAGGAGAGATCCAGAAAGGCTGAAGAGGGGCTATCTTTAGTGCCCATCTTTAAAAAGGGGAAAAAGGAGTAGCAGATGGTTTGATGGATAAGAGCAACGTAGTGGGATTAATATACCTGCACTGCAGTAAGGCTTTTGACACATTCCCACATGACATTCTGATAAGTAAGCTGGAGAAATATGGGCTCAATAGAACTACCATGAAGTGGATATATAATTGGCTAAACAACCACAGACAAAGAATTATTATTAATGGAATGTCAAATTAGAAGGTCTCAAGTCAGTTCCAAAGGGATCAGTTCTGAGTCTGGTGTTATTTAACATCTTTATTAATGACCTGGATGTAGGAATAGAGAGCATACTAACCAAATCTGTAGGTGACACATAGCCAGGAGGAGTTGCATACACTTTGGAGGATAGAGCTAAAATTCAAAGGGATCTTAATAAATTGGAGAACTGGGCTATAAACAATAAAATGAAATTCATAAAGACAAATGAAAGGTGCTATATGTAGGGAATCAATACTAAATGCATAAATACGGAATGGAAAATAACTGTCTCAGCAGCAGAACTGCTGAGAAGGAGCTGTGAGTAATAGTGGATCACAAACTCAGGGTGAGTCAACATGTGATTCTCTTGTAGACAAAGCAAATGCAGTTTAAAGTTGCACTAACAGAGGCATAGTATGCAAGTTGCAGGTGGTGATAGTATTGTGCAACTCGGCACTGATCAGGCCTAAACTGGATTAATGTGTCCAGTTGTGGTCATTGTTTTATAGAAAGGATGTAGAGAAACTGGAAAGGATCCAGTGGTGAGGGACAAAAATGGTCAAAATGGTGGAATGCGAGTTATATGATCAAAGGCTGAAGGAAGGGGTATGTTTGAAAAAGAGGAGATTAAGAAGGGACATGCTAGCAGTCTTCTAAGGCTTGAAAGACTGCTATAAAAAAGTTGCTCTTTCTTGCCACAGGGGTCGAGACAAGAAGCAGCGGGTTCTAACTATAGCATAAACAACGAGAGTCCTGTGGCATCTTGAAGACTAACAAATTTCTTTGGGCATAAGCTTTCGTGGGCTCCAACCCACTTCATAAAATCATAGCATAGCAGATTTAGATTAAATCTCAGGAAAAACTTCCCTAACTGGAAAATGTAATGAACTGTCTAAGGGAGTTCATGGGAGGCTTTCAGAAAGAGGCTGGTTAGCTACTTGTCTTGGATGGTTTAGACCAAGGGTGTCAAATATGTGGCCCGTGGGTCAGATGCAGCCCGCTAACCTCTTCTGTTTGGCCTGTGACTGCACTCTGCGGGACCGCACTCTCTTCCTGACACAGAGAGAGTGTGGTCTTGCATACCCAGTGCTCCGTGATGCTGCAAGAGTGTAAGGTCTTGCAATGTCACAGAGCACTGGGTATGCAAGATTGCACTCTGTGAGACCACACTCTCTCCCTAACAAAGAGAGAGAGAGTGAGGTTTCGCAGAGCGCAGTCTTGCTTACACAGTGCTCCGTGATGCCCTGAGAGTGCCCTAGTATTTCAATTTATGGTATGTACGGCCCACTTGAAGTACATTTAAGTCAAATCTGGCCCATCGTAGCAAATGAGTTTGACACCCCTGGTTTAAACCCAACAAAACCTGCATCTTAGCAGAGACTTAGACTTGATGGCCTTTGCAGTCCCTTCTACCTGTATGGTTCTATGATTCTATGGAGGTAGATTGTTCAAATAATGCCATTGTTCAATTTAACTATTTAGTATTGTAAGAAACAACACTTAATGTACCACTACTGTGCAGTCATTATTCAGAAACATCTGTGATTCTTGAAACTCTTTACAATGTAAAATTAAACTAGTCACATTTTAAAATACATGGAATCAACTGAGCTATAGATAATATACATTTCATTTTGGAAACCTTCCTATATCTTTAATTATTGGCAGTTATTGCATTTTACTTACAAGTTTTGCAAATTGCATTTCATTGTCTTAGTTGATTTTGTATAAAAACCCAAAGCAAACTAGTGTAAAGTGACTTTTCTCTTTGATAGTTTTAGCTCTTCTGGTTAGTTACACAAATAAATTTTAAAAAACTGTTAGTGAAACATTTATAGATGAGATTTTACACATTTCAGTCATGAAACCATGAAACTCAAAGTTATGGTTCCCACAGTGATTGTAAGTTGGCCACTTGTGCATATGTAATGTTTTCCATTGGTCTCTTTGCACATATATATTAAACCAGAAGAATCATCCCCAGAATGATCAAGTTATGAGGGCTGTGGGACCTGTAACTTAGAATTTTATGCTTTTTCCTTGTGTAAAATCTCATTCATTAACATTGTTTTAATTTAATCTCTCTTTTTTCTCTCCTGGAAGAGGAAGATGAACAAGAAAAGAGATGACAGAGACTTATCTTTGGATTTTTCATACTTGAATACATTTACATTTGAAAGTTCTTCTGCTAACACTCTCAAATACAAATTGTGTTTATCTGAATGAATTGATATTAGACTATGCTTACTATTGTTTGTGTGCTTCTGGTCCTGCTGCTTTTAAATTCTGTGCATTTGGAGAGTCTTCATCCCATAATGCACTGTTTTCAGCACATGATCCTTGAAGCGAGGGTGTCTCATGCCCAAGACAGTCCTTGATAAATCATCCAGTTGGTTGCTAGAAACAATATTTATTCTATATGCTACCGTGTTTGAATTACATGTCAAGCTTGCGGTGGCCAACACAGGGACCACGGAAGTCTTAACTGGAGTTAGACATTTATGGAATAGTTCTGGGAAGTAAAACTAAAACACAGGGGTATTGGTCAGAGCAGCAATTCACCATTTTCTTAGTGGTCCTGTCTCCCTTCCCTGTCTGCAGAAGGCCATTTTATTGTGGAACCAATGAGGTTCTTCTGTATAAAGTACAGTATAGTGAACTGTGTGAGATTTTTTTGGTCTCTGCTGGCTGATGTACCGAGTGGGTAGTGCATTTACTGGATGACAGGAATCTTCTCTACCTTCTGTAGTAGAACCTTTTGTTTTGTTTTGGTTTCTGGAGGACCGGTATTCAAGGCTCAGCCCCTTAGGTGGATAGGCACGTGTTGCAGAGTTCACTGAAGCAGATTCATTAGCTATTTCTCTTGCTTAATGGGAGCCACAAGAACATGGAAGCTACTCCAATAAAGATTTATGGGTTCTGGCATTGCAGAGTGGTCTCAGTGCAGGGATAAGGATTCTTCTCTCCCTACCTCCCTGTCTCAATTTCTGGAAGAATTCCCCAGTAAATAGTCTGGCTGCTGGTCGTTGTGTTGTAATAGATGTGTGCTGTTCTCAGACACGCACATAATCTATTGAAACTCTTGTTTATATTTCTGTTTCAAAGGTTTGCCTTAAATAACAGAGCCAAGGGATGGGAAGGAATGAGAACAACTGAGCCAGGACTGATGAACAGATTTTCATTCGTGTCCCCTTGAAATTATTCTTTTCCTAGCCCTGATTCATGTTGTGTACTTACTAATATAATGTTAATACAATGATTATAGTAACAGGAAGCTTTATGTACCCATTTAAAAATGATCAGGAATCTAATCATTTTGAAATGAGTCTCTCCCTAGAGATAATAGTTAGGAGCTTGAAATCGAGAAATGGCATTCTTCTGAACAAGTTGCAAATGAAAATCCTGTAAGTGATTCACTAGGCAGATTACTCAAGTCTAGAATTTCTGAAGTGATCAATATGTTAAACAACAAGGTAATCTGGACATTTGTTTCGGAATGTCAATAAAAGCTTGAAGCATATTGAAATATATTAATATATATTAACTTTAGTAATATATTGAAATGTGTCTCACCATCTTAAGTGTTTAACAATAAAACATACTTGAATACATAACTAATTTGAATTGTTATTCCACAGTCTTTCTTCATTGATGCTTTTGCTTTCTGTGAATTTACAAATTCATCTAAACTGTTAAAAATATTTCAAATATAAACACTGCCAATTGAGTTAGCAATTTCTTGTATCAGTCAGCTCCTAAGGATTCCAGTCCTCAGGTTTGGAGCAAATAGCTGAAGTACAGGAGATTTTAAAGCATAATTAATGAACCCAAGGGGAAGGATCAATATTCAGAAGTATATAATTTATATTAATATTGGTATTAGTGTAGACATCAAAGAATTGATTACTTTTCAAGTATACAGGTTTCATTGCATAAGCAAATCCTAAGGTGTGAATAAGCACTCTAACACATCAGGACAAGATACCTGTTCCATAGATGTTGATAAATAAAACTATAGTGTTGAGGCAAAACAGTATTTACTCATGCAAGGCTAAATTAGGGAACATTTTTGCTACTCCTTTCCTTCCCCTCTAAATAATAAGTATAATAGATCTTGGCTGTTATGACAATGAATGCTCTAATATATTTTTAATGTTTTCTGTTCTTGCTTTGCCTTCATCAGCAGGTTATCTGTACTGTGTTGTATCTTGTAGATCCTTTTAACACTGTGCAGAAATTGATACGGTGAGATAAAATTTTGCAACATTCTTTGATTTTTTTTTTTTTTTTCTTTCTCATTACGTGTTTTTTTTTCTTTATCTCCTTGCTTTTTGCATTGAATGACACAGCTGCTAGCCGGGATGATAGCAGAGCCTGCTTTTCTCTCTGAGTATACTATCTTTGCTTTGGATCCCAAACGACCTAAACCACAGAGTGACAGTGTGGTGAGTCCTCCTGCCCCTTTAGTGATGCCTTTAACAAGGAGAGGAGACTACTGTAATTCTAGAAGGCCAAACTAGTGCTGCTTGTGGCTTATAGTCTCACAAAGGCATCTTGACTATGCTGTTGCTAACCCTGCACTAAAATTCAGGGGGTATTACCCAGTGGCTTATGGCTGGTGTGCTGTCTGATGTGAACTTACTTTAACACAGAAAATTAACACTGTTTCTCTTACACAGGAAACCGCATCCTTCTTAAACTTTCAAGAAAGTTATCATTAGGTGTAGGTTCCTTGCCTACAATCCGTAAATGCTGCTATAAGTCATTCTGCTAGTTTTTAATTTTTGTCTTTAGCTACTTGAAGGAAAATGGGTATGATAAACATTGATGGTAGTGTTTTATTTCTAAAGAACAACTTAAAAAAGTATGATGTATGCAGTGTATGTTGCATTTTTTTTAAGTTATTTACCAGTGATGGTAGCAGAAAACTATTTTCTTACATACATACTGAAATTCAACTATATCTAGCTGGTGGCATGACTGTTGGATAAATAGTATGCGATCACTTGGGCAAATGCCCTTAACTCGTAGGTTTTTTTAAAAATATATATTCCCTTTCTGACACACTGTGATAGCAAGATTTCCAGTCTTGGAGCTGGGAGAGGAGCAAATACAAGGAAAATGGAGGAGGAAGAACCTGTACACCAAGGAATGATATTTCCAAGTTGAATTTAAGGTTTCCTTTCATACATCCCTCTTCTTTTGACTGTTTAATTCTATTCCCTCAAAATCAGAAGAATGTGTGAAGTGGCTGCTTTTTGTTCTCCACACAGAAGGGAAAAGAAATATGAGAAGTCTCAGAAAATTTTAGGGGAATAAACTATAGAAAAAGAATGAGGTCATGATCTATAGCCATACCACTCTGTGCTTTTGATCCTATCTTGAAAGCTAATGAGCACTGGACTGGAGGTGGTCTTTGGAAGCTTTAAAGATATTTAGCATGTGGGGTAGTTCCCTCAGTACCAAATCAGTCCTTTACTGTGGTACTAAGACGACAGTCTGGTGCTGGAGGGGTGCCCTCTGTCTGCTAAAATGTAAAACAGCGGTGCTAATCAACTAACATTAGAGATCCCATGGAACTTGTTCAGTACCTCATTGTTCTGGCCATGTTCAACTTTGAACCATATTCTAGTTAAGTATGTCCTGCACACCTAAACTTTCCCTGCAATTTTAATAAGATACTGCATTCATCTGTGCTTTCAGCTGTTGTGCACTGAAAAACTGCACATTATATAGTATTCCAGACGTGGCTGCGTTTTGGAGCATACATTTTTATGTATGCTGAAGTGATGGCCCTACCTGGGGCCACTGGGTGCACAATAGAAAAATAAAATATAAAAAAAAAAAATCATGTGAATTCAACATTAATGGGTATTGCTAGTGTTTTTAATAATGTTTCTTTCTGTGGCTCTGCCACTTTTAAATCTTTTTCTAAAAACATTGCAGGGAGGGGCAAGAAAGGGAGGCAGAGGAATTGATCACAAAAACACTTGATTGCACTTGATATAGGAAAAAATAAACAGGTTTAAATAAAACTTTTATTTAGATGAGTATAGGTCACTGGAAACAAAACGTTAAATGAGAGCTCAACTTAATAGGGTAAATTAAAAATGGAAGAACAATATTGTTGGGTGTTTCTAAGGCTGTGTACAGGGTGTGCATGGTACAGAAGATTAGGGCATAGTGAGGAAATTGTGGAGGTCACAACTGAATTAGAAGCTCTTTTATTCTTTGTGTTCTGTTGAGTCTGAGAAGGCTGTTCAAGGTGAAATATTCTCAGGTGGAGTTCTTGTTCTTGTGAGTAGAAAAAATCAGATTGTGGGTGGGAAAAAATCCATTAACCTCTTCCTACCCATCTCTCAATTTCAGAATTTAGAACCTCAAAATAGCTGGATTTTTCTGAAAAATAATTGGTAATAAAATAGTTAACAATTTTGACACTTAAACTACCTACATTTTCAGATTTATTATGTCATTGAGACGTATATGAATCAGTTCACAATTTTAAGCTGTATTTTCAGGCTGTCTGCAGACTCAGGGAAGCTGCAGTGCATCTGTTTGTATTCAGGAAATTGCTTTTGTACCCATAAAAGATAGAAACGTAGAGAGAGAAACTGAGAGTCTGTTTTTTCTGTGCAGGGAAAAATACCTCATTGGCTTGGGGGCACCAGAGAAATCCCATTAAGATGCACAAGTTCAGTCAGTTCCTTCTTTTATATACATCAGAGCCTAACTAATCTGCATTAATACAGCGAATCCCATTTGTGGGTTAATAGGTCTGTAGACAGATCTGAGTTTAGTGATATCATGCCTGCTGTGAATCATTGAGGGAGAGGCCTGGCATATTAAATGCTGAGACAGGCTATTTGCATTATTATTGCTACTACAAGCTCCTTTTATTCTCTTTTACTGATGGTGCTTGTACTGAAGATCCAAGGGCTATGGTTTCTTTGCTCTGACATGATTGTGTTTGGGTCACCATTGGAGTGAAGAGGAACCCAGCAGAATAATGTGAAGGGAGCTGGGATTATTTGCAGTCGGAACTTGAAGGAGCCATAGCAGTATCCAAGTAATCTTGACTCAGAACTTCAATCAGTGCTAGAGGTCCAGGGTGTGATTTTAATGCTTCTCCAGTGGCCTGCAGGAAGCCCGATCTCAACTGTGCTCAGTTCAAAGCTATGGAAATGCCAGCAGAGCCTCCTTTCGTGAATATAAAGTGTTTGAAATCCATTAGCATTAAAGAATTCTAAGCCTGTGATTTGCAAAAGAGTGAATTAGTGAAGTTTTGGCATAGCGCCATCCATCCAAGGATCCCAAAGCACATTATATATCTGTTAAAATATGACTTTCTGCCTCACAACATAGTATATTAAAATTACTGTAACATGGAACTGCATGTACTTAGGTGGTAAGTAAAATTAGACAAAAGTCTTATTTCCATTCACTACTACAAAATAATAATTCTGTGTATATTCTTTGAGGTGGGCATGTGTATATACATTAGGAAAACTTACAAAAGGGTTAGAATAATTTAGATGAAATTGTGAATTTGTACTGTGATGGTTGGTAGTGGGTTGTGATGATTCAGGGATGTATCCAGTAACATGATGTGTCACCACCTGCCCTATAACTAGGGCTGCTTCTATGTTGTGCAGCTTTGGCTCAGCCTAGGCACCAGCAGCCTGCTTCACAGTGACCTCATCCTGGCTTTTTTCATTTTGGTTGCTCCTTGCAGAGCGATGCCAACAGCCCTTGTAGTCCTCAATCTTCCCAAAAACACCTCCTTTGCAGTGCTCAATCCCTCCCACTGTAGCATTCCTAAAACCTTATCAAGTCAACTGCTTCTTTAAAAAAACCAGTACATTGAACCAGTCAGTTGGTTTGGCTGGGATTTTATTTGCCGGTTTGAAATGCTGCACTGAGATGGTCGTGTAATAAAACAAGATTATCTTCATTAACAAAGAATAGATAATTAAGTGATAGAGTAGAATAGAAATGGTTACAAACAAAAATAAAAACACACAACTAGTACTAAAACCTAATTTAACAAACCAGAGTCTTTTGTTTTCTCACCATAGTCATTCTTTAGCCATATTCCAAATAAGAGCCCAAAGTGCATAGCTTTTTTGTTTCCTCTAGTGCAGAGGTCTGCAACCCAAAAGATAAGAGGAGCCATTTTTGAAAATTCCTTCAATAACAAAGTGTTTTGAGAGCCACAATGGGTGTAGCCTTCTGGTGGGAGGTGCAGGGAGGTGAGCCAGGATTTCTGCTGCAGGGTCCCCTTATGCAGGGGGGGAAGCCTGGAGCTTGGCATGGGCTGCCCGTGGGGTCCCTGGTGGCTGGGGGAAGCCCAGAGCCAGGCATGGGCCTCCTGCAGGGTACCCCGGGGGTTGGGGGAGACCAGAGCCACAAGGGGGCAGCCAAAGAGCCGCATGTGGCTCCAGAGCCACAGGTTGCAGACCCCTGCTCTAGTGAAAGGTGCCAAAATGAATTTTTTCCTTCTCTGTTTATATCCTTAACATTTCTTTGTTTTCAAAGTCAGGGAGCCCTCCTGGAGGCTCAGCTTGCTGCCCACTGGGGAGCTAATGCCATGTTCAATTTTGTAGTCTACCCACTAAGATAGTAAGGTGGTTATCTCCCCCCATTTATTAGTTTGAGGACTTCGTTTACTTATGTACATGTACTTCAGTTGTTTCTCCTTGCTTATATCACCTGTAGATATACCTCTCAATGTAGATACAACACTCACTGTGTTACAGGTTTCATGTGATACTTACACAACACCTTTTCCATACAGATTATGCCGGTGGTAAATTGGGGTACACTGACCTAGTCAGGCCAGCTGAGACTCACTTTTAGATAGTAGTGTTTCAACTTTGAAACTGCATTTCACAATAATCCTTAGATTCTTTTCTCAAGTCAGTTCATGTTTTTTATAATTATAAATACTTGATTGAAGCTAACAAATACTATCGCTTCATTTTTGTGTAAAAAATGCTAAAATACTTGTTTATGAAACAGACATATAAAACCTTCACAGTTCTGTGCTAAATCAATGATACAGTCACATCTTGTGTCTGATGTGTGGTGTTTGCTTAGGCCAGGCCTACATTCAAAAATTGTTGACCTAGCTATGTTGTTCATAGGTGTGAAAAATCCTCACTTTGAAGTGATGTAATTAAGCTGACCTAATCTCCAGCGTTGACAAAGCTAGACTGACAGAAGATTTTTCTGTTGACCTGGCTTCCGTTTATACCTCTTGGGGCAGGAGACACCCCTCTCTATCTCTGTGGTGAATGTCTGCACCGAAGTGCTACAGCCGCACAGCTGAAGCTCTGCCACTCTAGTGTGTCAAATGTAGAGAAGCCATTAGCTGGTGAATTCATTGCAGCAAGAATTGTCATCCCTTTATGTGCAGTACAGAACTGAGCATATATTGGTACTGTAGAAATGATAAATCAGGAGTTTATATTTTTATTTAGGTCTCCCTAATTACTAGGTCTAGAGAGGTAGTTGTGTTAGTATTTAAAAGTGCCATGGGACTCCTTGTTTGTTTTCCTAATTACTAGCTTTCTAAGATAGAAAATGAAAGTAAGAGCCAGGGCAGTTTTGAGTAAAACCTATTGAAACTATGACTGACCCATAATTAGAATGCACAGGAATTATAGGGAAGCAATATTTGTCCCAAGAAACTTGGTATTTCCTTTAGGGGCGCATTCATCTTAATGAGTTTAGCAACTTTATACTCAGTGTAGGCAAAATACAACTTCCAAAACTAAACAGACTTTCTGTTTGGTTTATTTTATTGCTTATTTCATACAATGCCAGTTTGGATGTGCCATATGTATCCTTAGGCTTCCTTGTCTGTTCTGGATTTTCTTCTTCCCTGACATCCTGAGTCCATCCACTCCACTGAATCTATCTGAAGCCCTTTTTAGCTTATTGAAGCGTTTTTCCTTCTTCCTGTGTTCCTCCTTTAGTTTTTGCAGCAAATATATACGAGATAATTGTATTGTAGACATATTATGTTAAATCTATGACATTTACTATTGTAGCAATATCTGAGTTCTTTAATTGTACATCTGTATTGCACGTGATGGCTTACATACAAATGTTTGCGTTAAATTTGACTTACCTTGATTTTAAAAAATCCCTTTTATACAATTTTAATGTTTTGGCTCAGTTTATATGCATTGAAATTCTTACCCATAAAGGTCCTCACTTCCAGGTTCTAACATGTTTACCTCTTCAGCCTGCATTCATTTGAATTATCAACACAATATTTTGATTTATTCAGGTCAAGAAGCAGCTGAACTGATGTAAACAGTGGGAGAGAAAAAGGAAATAATTTCTAAATTATTTAATAAAATTTTTTTTTTATTCTTTCTGTTGTGACTTCGTTTGGGAATGGAAGAGGAATGCTTATTTTTAAAAAGTTTTACATACTATAACATTTCTGAAAGTGTCATTTCTCTATAATTAGTCATAACTGTCTGAACATATTGTTATGAGGAAGGTAATACGATTGTTTACAACCCATGTGGTTATAGGGTAGTACTTGTTACCAATCACACTTTCCCTGCTATAATTTCTATTTGTTTTTTGGTACCTTTCTTAATAAAAAAAATATTAAAAATGTAAGCCCTGTGAGTAATTTAAGAAGACATTGACATCTGCAGTTCTCACATTGTATTAATCCATGCGCACATAACTTCTTTGTAGTTCTGTATATTGCAGCAATCTGTTATTTTTCTTAAACTTAACATACTAGTTGCCGTTTGCATGAAAGCATTTTAATAAAAAATTAAAAGGAAAAAATACTAATTATGTTTACTAAAAACATTTACAAAGCCACAGAAGAGGGATGTTGTTTATAACATGAGGGTTTCTTTGTACAGTACATATGTTCCTTAATTTGTAATATTTTTGTTTTCTTCTGCCATAGAATGCGTCTAAACAAACAGTCCCCAAATCTACTGACAACAATGAAAGTGAACCACCTTCCCCACAGGTATAATTTTCTATAGCATTTTTAGTTTATTAAAAATAATATTGACTAATTTAGTCTATTCTGATATGTTTGCAAGACTCAGTGCTACAGTCGAGGTGTCTGAATACTTTCACGTGTAAATTGCACAGCTCAGTCACTGCCAGTTAAGATTTTGGGCAGCTTTATCTGTTGGATTGCTATTAATAGAGTGTAATTTTGTGGGAAAGAGAGATGTAGTTGTGTGAAGCATCTTAAGCCTCTCTCTTCCATGGGCCATTTTAATAAAATTTGAAGACAAGTAATTAGGCCCCAATCTTACCCCAAATAGCACAGACCTGGCTAGTATGAGAGTTTGGTGTAACTGGATAGTACTTTCAGGTCTTTGCAAAACAGATTGCGTTGAATGGATGCAAGTGAGTTTCTACCCTGAAAAAAAGTTTTGGTAGGGTTAAAAAAAAAAAAAAAAAACTGTGGTAGAATACTGGATGAGTGTGCAGAATATATTTTAATATGCATAAATTTTAGACAATAGTAAGTGTCATTAGAGAACTTTTCTTCTATAAATCGTATATAACAGGAATATAACTGTTTTGCTGTGGAAAGGTCTGTATTAAAACCAAGTATTTGAAATAAATATAAAGAAGTGAGACTATCAGAGACTGAAAACTACATTTATTTATTGTGTAAGTACTTTTACAATAAACTAACTATGTGGGTCGTAGGAAATATACTACAGTATCTTTTGGTATGTCTACAGTGGCAATTTAGGTCGACTTAAGTTGACCTAAATTACTCCCCATCCACACTTGACTTTCATTAAATCGACTTAAGAAATTCCTTAAGTCGACTTAATGAAAGCTTAAGTCGACTTTATTAAGTCATCTTAAGGGCAGTTAGGTCGACTTACTAAGATCAGGTTCAGGGTAACCACTTTAAGTTGACTTAATAAGGTCGACTTTAAGTTGACTTAAAATAGACCTAACTTTTTCTAGTGTAGATATAGCTTTTGAGATGTGTTTAATGCCTTATAAAGCTGCTATAAAATATTAGCTTCTCTTTACCAGTGTTAATGTGACTTCTTTTGTAATTTAGGAACAAACATAATATTTATGCAACTATTATATTTTTTGTTATTGGATGCTTTTAAAAAATCCAAACAATTAATGATCATTTAAAACAGGCTTCCACAAATCTGTGTCTGGTTGCCATGGTGACCAGTTTTAGTAGCCTGTTGCCTAGCCCCACTGCAGAAATATGATGGAGGAGCACCCTCTGGCAACCAAAAGTAAAATTACTGACGCCTAGCTATGAGCCAGTTCTGTCCACCTCAGATTTAAAATCATTGCTAGGATGCTATTAATTTAAAAATTTTACTATAGGGTTTGCTACAGAAGCTTAATTCAAAGTATGTTGTAATAGTTAAGTAGTCTTGTTTCAGAGAAAAAGAAAAATTCACCATAAAGGTGGCGCGCGCGTGTGTGTGTGTGTGTGTGTGTGTGTGTGTGTGTGTGTGTGTGTGTG
>ML685756.1:2407311-2470476 GCA_007922175.1 Pelusios castaneus
GTGTGTGTGTGTGTGTGTGTGTGTGTGTGTGTGTGTGTGTGTGTGTGTGTGTGTGTAAGTACCTATATTTTTAATTGCTTTGAGTTATTGAAGAACCAAAGTAATCAATTTCCTTATTTTTGCAGTTAAGTGACACTCAGACTTTTGCACAGAAACTCCAACTCCGGGTTCCTTCAATGGAATCTTTGTTTCGAAGTCCAGTGAAAGAATCCCTGTTCCGCTCTTCTTCTAAAGAATCCCTGATACGAACTTCTTCAAGAGATTCATTAAATCGGCTGGACTTTGACACACCTGGTCCCACATTTGATCCACCATCTGATGTTGAAAGTGAGGCAGAAGAGTCACTGGGAAACATGGACAGCCTCAGCAAAGAACAGTTGTTACAACGATTGCATAGAATGGAACGTAGTTTAGGCAACTACAGAGGAAAATATTCAGAGGTAGGAAAATGTTTGACTTTTCTAAATAGTGGAGGGAGGAAAAAAGGGTGATGTTAGGGAAGCCGGAGTGAAGGACTGAAAAAAATGGAAGAATTTTATCAGTTCACTATTCAAGAGCTATGTATTTGAGACAAGGGTATTAATTAGTTAATGGCTACAAACTTGAAACTTAGTTTTTTAAAATTATAATTTGTATTTCTAGTTATGGCAAATTATTTTTTGTTTTGATAATCTATAGAACATTCAAATATGTAAATTCTCTTGTTTATGAACAAAACCATATTGCCACCAACTGAGTTGGATTATTTGGGGTCTCTTGAGTCTTGTGAAAGATTTCCTGAGCTATAGCTATAGTCATATTGAATATAATTGAAATATTGCTCATATTTAGCAATGACAGTAGTGTTTCACAGTGAGTTTAGCATGGGATGTGGTTGGATGGCAGTAGGCTGTACTTTTCAAGAATAGCATTCAGAGGCAAAGTACAAAAATGCATGTTTCTGTGTACTGATTGATGTATTTCATGTATAACAGACTGTTTTAATTGATTCCTCATGTTAAGTTCTACCCCACTAATTTCTAGTTAAAAGTCAATAGAATTTCCCTCATTTATGTTCAATGGCCATTGATTTCACTATTTTCAAGTGAAAATTGATCACTTTCATGTTTTCTAAAATTTATCTGAAAAGCCAGCCCTTCCCATTTTTTAAAGACGATTTTGTGTTCAGAATTAAACTTTAGAAAAGTCTTCATGGTTCTCTGAATATACTTTGTATATGAATATAGACATTCCTGTGCAAGTCTGACTCCAGATTTGACAATAAAAGGAGAGAGTTTTTTTATAGTTTCATGCCTATCTGTGTACATCCATCCTAATCTGTCAGCCTTATTGTCGAAATAGGTTACAATGACAATGAACAAAACAAATTGAACAAATTCATTTTCTTTCCTTTTGCTAAGAACCTAAAGGCACAATTACATACTTTTCAGTATTTTCTAATCACTACAGTATTAGTGTGTGTTAAGGTACAATAAACTAATAAACCATACCCCTGTAAACTCAGTGATCTTTGTATAATTCTAAAGAAAGTGTCACTAAAGAGAGAGTTTTCTGAGTATGGTCTATTAATTAGTTCATAATTCTCTATAAAAATCGGTTAGTTTATTTCATTGAACATGTTTCCTTTGCTTCCTGAAACCGTTTTGTTATTCAGGCATGTACACTGGAATTTCTGCGCAGCTACTAGCATTGTTTTTGTGCTTCTAATAATAGATAATTTGAAAGGGGAGTTGGCATCTCAGATCTGGATAGACATGGGTTCGGTTGAGCAGAGTATTGCTTAACCAGTTTCAAAAGTTTACGCTCCAGCACACAAGTGCCGTTTTGAAGGCTGTAGGCCTGCCAGGTTTGCAAATGGTAGGGGAACATCACCAAAGTTTAATTAAATTGAGTTGTGCTATTATTTAGTCTGTCAATCTATAATGAGAAACTTTGTCCAGTTACAATCGTCCTTTGTCCACCAGTTCTGCTGGGTGTATCTGAGGTGATTGGAAAGAAGTTCTGTGCTGCAGGAGGCTCTGTCTTGTACATCCTCGTATTATAAAATGAAACTTAGTCTACCTGGAATTTATAGGGTACATAGACAGACAGGGCAGTTTTCAGGGGCGTAGCTTTACACCTATATTTCTTATTCTCTCGACCACCTGCATGAAACTTATTTTATAACTCTTGCTTAAAGGCTTTTCTCTGAGGGGGAAAAAAATCACTTGGCATGCTGAGTAACCTTCCTGTTTTTTACTTTGAAACCGGAACATACTTAATTTGGGGGAAATATTTTATTAGAAAACATTCTCCTGCTAAGAATATTTGAGTGTGTTACTATCCAAAGGAGGTGTGTTCATGAAGAAGGTATCTGTTAGGAACCTACCTGCTGAAGTAAAGAGTTTGAGAATTTAGTTAACTTGCTTAAGTTATAAAGTTTTATCTTAAAATTGGATAAATATGGATGGAACTGGACTTAATTAACCAATATGCTTGCTTTGTATATTTTTAGCTAGTCACTGCCTATCAGGCTGTCCAGAGAGAGAAGAAAAAGCTTCAGGTAAGAGTTACAAGTCTTCCTTAATTTGCTGGAACATATTTCTAAATTTTAAAAAGTTCCTCTCTTGCTTAATAAAATATGTAAGTGATGTACTAGTAATTAAAGAAAAAGAAGCCAAAGAGGTGAAGCTCTTTATTTTAAAGGAAACTTTTCTTTTTCTGTTGATGTTTCAAAAATATATTGCACTAACAGTAAAATATTTTTACTATTAAGGTTTCATATCAGGGACTTTTTGTGGCTTAGGCTTCTGTAACAGTTTGAAATGTATTCTCTTTTATATTTAAAAATGGCAAAAAACAAAAACAAAAAAAAGTAAAAGCTCATGCTAAATAAATTGAATCATCTAGAATAATTTTTTTATTTAACATAAGCTGGTACTTGTGTGTGTATCTTATATGCAGTATGGATTCCAGAATCATTTAGTTTTGTAGTTTTTCTTTCAATATCACGTATACCATCTCCACTTTTATTTAAAATCCTAAAGGTGGAATTCTTGTGTACTGTGTGTTACACTGGATCTAAATCTCTCATACCCCTGATTTCTGCAGTGTCCTGTTGCTCAATTCTGTACTAGTGTTAACACACTGAAAATTCTTTCCAGAATGACTTCAGTGAAATCCAAACATTTACTATCCAGTTCATTATTCTAATTTAGTACTTCCATAAATTTCTGTGTGAAGGGACCCAGTAATCATTTCACTCATTTCTTATATTTGCTGTAGCAGAAGAATACCAGGTATGTGGGCTTTATAAGCTCCTTTTGTTTGCTTGCATATGAAGTAGCAATGGCAGCTTTTTGAAACCTATATAGCAGGTTTGAGAAACTGAGGGGAAAATAAGAAGCTGTTGTGTATCCTTCAGAGAAAAATATTCTTATGAAGGTGTGGTTGGCTAAGCACATGGAACAGTAATTAAAAAAAACAACAACAACCAAAAATAACTTGGTCAAAAAAACTTTAAAAAAAAATCCCTTGGGGGGGGGAGGGGAAATAGGGAATAGGATGTTTTAAAAAAAATAAATAAAAGAAAACACACAGTGGAAAAATGAGAAGCTAGTTTTCCCAGGAGAAAATAAGTAAGTGGACATTCTGAAAAGTTAGGGAATCAAATGAGAAAATATTATAATAAAATATTAAAAGTTAAAATCAAGTAATAACAACAACAAGAAATAGAAACCACAGGTTATAGGGACTAAAGAGAGGCTGTGTTTTTTGGATGGTGGCTCTTCAGTGGGGGATGTTTGAAGTTTATCTGATTTTGTAGATTTTTTAAAAGCAGCAGCAGACAGCATCAGGGCACAGGGATTTTTAATAGTTGGTTTTATAGTTTGTAAATAACCCATTTGTAATAATATTTTTGACTAATCAAGGGGGTGAGGCAGTTTGATATGGAAGAGAGGTGCAGAACATAAATCCTCTATACTAATGTAAGGTATCTGTGATTTTAATTTGAAAACGTCAAGTAAATTTTTGAATGGACTGAAAAATATTCTGCTTATTCTCCTTCATCAAGGGTATATTGAGCCAGAGCCAGGATAAAGCGCTTCGTAGAATTGGAGAACTACGAGAGGTAACTTCAGTGGATAGTTGAATATTTTTAAATCATGCAAAATACACTGATGATTTATCCTTTGATGTGCAGCTTTTTTGCTTTGTAGTAATTGACAAATTC
Organism: Pelusios castaneus; assembly: GCA_007922175.1. Classification (NCBI taxonomy): domain Eukaryota; kingdom Metazoa; phylum Chordata; order Testudines; family Pelomedusidae; genus Pelusios; species Pelusios castaneus. The sequence continues at coordinate 2,411,525 of ML685756.1, forward strand.
TAGAATGCCACTTCCATAAACCTGGAGTTCTCTTCCCTACAATTTCCGTCCACTTTTATTTGTATTATGCTCTTTCCTATCTTGCTTATTTCCATTACTGACTTGATCTAGGATAAAGCACTGTTCCATAACAGTATGATAGAACTATGTTTGCCTGTTCAGGCTATTATTCTTGTTCCCATACCAAAAAAGTTATAACATGGGTACCCCCTACTGACAGAGAATGGATGCTAACATGGTTCTTCTTGAAGCAGAGATGAGGCCTAACAGTGGATGAGGTTATGAAATTTGTGACTGCTTCAATGGTTGGAAATGGAATCATGCCTCATTTTAATATACATTTTCCAGAGATGATCTGTAAATAATTTAAGATAATTTGTAGAAAGATTTTAGCATCCTACCTATTTAGACTCACTGTGCTTAGTTACTATAGCATAAGCACTATTAAAAATACCTAAAAATCACCTTTAAGCAGAAGATGCAGAAGTACTGTTATTGTTTTTTTAAAAAAAATCCTCCTACCTTGAATTTCATAACTTTCTCATACAGTCTCTTTCCAGCATTGCTGATTTTTTGAAAAGTTGTTGTTTATTTTAATGTGTGCTCAATTATTATCCTGTTTTTTCTATTGAGCAAAATCAAACAAGGACCAGAGCCCAGTCCATGAAGAGGCATTATCTTGCTCTAATTTCCACCATATGCCACCTATTCTTTAAATCCATGCTATGCTTTAGCTTCATTCCTTATTTGCAAAATTATTTTTATCATGTAACATATAATTAAAATCAGGATAAGTGTACATAAATATGATATGATGAAAAAATTAAAACAATTCTATATATATTAGGTAAATTCACTGGCAAGGAGTCCCTTAGTTTTTTCTTTTAATTTAAATTACACAGTATTTACAAAATATGCAGGAATCATGTCTTAAGTGTAACAAATATCTGCAAACTGTCACGGAGACAGTAAATTACACTGTTTTACAAAATAAAGTTAAAGAACAATTACAGAAATTGAAGCCATTTACCACACAGGTATTGGGCACCAGAGTGAGATGTCAGCTCTGCTTTTGCTCAGCAGCATTAGTCTTCAATTCACACGTTTCTAACTCTTCACAGCAACCTCCCCGTAGAAATCTCGTCCCGTTTGTTCAGAACCAAACACCTTTTCTTTAACTGCTGCTGTGATGTCACTGGGTTCCATGGACTGTTGTTGTGGCATTTTCAGCACTGTTGCTAAGATCCTTGATATCAGTCATTCTTATTTAGGAGATTTTTGGTGGTTAAACGCCTACATCTTTTGCCAAACTAATGATCTAGAAGATTATATAGTAAGGATACCAAGAGCTCCTTAGGCATAACCACACTAAGATAAAGTGAACATATTTTACATTCATCATTAAGAAGAGTGTCATAGGTTTCCTTGTGTGCCATCTTTCTTTTAAATTATTTTTTGGTCTGTAATCACAAAGTGCTGTTCCTTACCAATGTGGGGTCTAATTCAGGTGAGCAGAGCTTATAGAATGATTATAATTTTAAGTACTTTTGACTTATCACATTCTGTCTTCTCTAACAAAATCTATAATCTTTTTACAAAAGATAAAGTTTGATGACAGATAGCTGTCCTCACTCCTTATTAGCAATTTAAGTAAAATTTCTATGTCAGTCATATTGCAGCTATCTAAAATGAAACATCCTCATTTGGGCATAAGTCTTTTTCTATGGAAGTAACAAAACTCTCAATGCATTGATTCAGCAGCTGGGTCTCTACTGAGAAATTTAGACAGATCTTTCCTTGAAAGATACTTTGGTTCTTATAGTACTTTTTGTAAAGATAATTTCCTGTAAAATCTGAGTATATCTTCCTTGTAAACCATAGTCATATGCATAACTTGAGACTGATGATAAACTTATAGAAGGATTAATAATTATGTAATATAGAATTCATTCAGGATTTCCATAATGTGTATCAAATTATATGTGTACCACTGGAAAAGATGGTCTAAATCAGATTTTGAAAAAATGAAAAATAAGTAAGAAGCTTTCCTGGTGAGCCTTTTGGGTTTAAGCTACCAAGTTCTGTAGAGTTTAAGATTCCTAACTTTCCAAATATGAATCAGTTGTAAATTACAGAGTTGTTTTCCTGAGGTTATACACCTACACCTATAACGAGTTTTCTCTGTGTCTGAAATGAACATTGTGAAATTAACAAAGATTGGTTAAATTCACTGTCTTTCAGAACCCTTTGAAGCAGTTAAGAATCACATGAAAGTCCTGCTATTGCTTCAATTTCATGAGCAGTAGCTGAGTTAGGTATTTGAGCGAATCCCGTGGTTTCCTGTTGATGTATCTTTTGTGTTTGCAAGATGATTGATGAATGGTCAGTCGGAGACCTGGTTCCCTATCACAGCCTATTGGGGACTTACGAAGAGAAGACAGAAAGTTCCTTCTTCCTTCTGTCAGTTAAATGCAGGTAGAGCAGAAGTATTTCCCTGCAGTCTTTAAAACCCCCACACTCTAGTATTAGGGAAGTGAAACAGAATTGAAACTCACTTAATTGATTTTTCATTGTCTAAACTGAAATGAAAAAAAAATAGTATAAAAATTACATTTTTTAAAAAAATAATCAAAGATGTTACTAGTAATGCTGATACATTTCTTGTAAACAAAATCTGTTTTAAATAAACAAGTTTCCTTTCTTAAAAAGAGTTGCCCCTTTATTGCATGGCAATGAAGGCTGAATTGAGTCTCCTCTGAGAATAAATCCACAACATATCAGTGCCCTGTAAATGAATGCTTCACTGCCTGCCTTTTCTGTTCTATGCCAATAGTGCCTTCAGAAACAATTTTTGGTATTCCAATTCTCAGATAAGGATCAAAAAAGGTTTGCAAATACCGCAGAACGTTTTCTCATCTGTAACTTACATTTGTTACAGTGGAATTTGTTGGCATTTATAGTCACCCTGAGCTCTCCTGGTTTTTGTCTTTGGCAGCTTGAAAGTATTGCAGGTAAGGCTCTCAAGTGCAGGAAAGAGGATAGTCAATAGATAGTAAGAACAATAAGCAGAACAAGGCTAAAAAGTGATTTCATTTGAATGGGAAGTGAACGGAGCAATTTGTTTCTTGGAATTCTGCTTTCAAACACAGTCCTCCTTTCCCTGCATGGCTCATATAGTAAGCTCACACACATACTATTCTTTATAGGCAGTTGCTGTTCTCAAAGCTGACATCAGGGAGGGAGGGTTCAATTATGACATCTGGAACTCCTCTGTGAAGGTAAGGGATAAGTAGTAAGATATAGCCTGAAAGTGAGGTTAAGAGTGTTAAATAGGAATAAAGATACAGTGTCCCAGGTCTCGCCCCCAGCTCTCTTTGTCTCCTCTTGTCTCTGCATGGCTTGCACAAATCTAGGCTTACAAGTGTGTTTTTTCCTATCTGTAAATGAGTAGACACCTGTGAAGTGGCAATAATTAGACTTGGTCCACTAGTTCTACCTGGTATACGTTCTTTAAAAATGTCTTGATGATGTATATCGTTGGGGACATATGTGTCGATAAAAGTAACTTTTAAAAAACCAAACCCTGGAGAATGATTTACAATGGAAGTATGTTTAAATGCATTCATTTTTTACAGGCACAAAAACCTAGATGAAGGTTAATCCTATTGAGTCTTAATTAGTTCTACTAGAGCATTTAGCAATTGACCACTTAATAAAGTTTACACACATACTATTCCCCACTAAGAGCAGATTTATATATTATTTACCCCTGGGGGAATTTTAAAAATCCTGTGCACAATATTTTAAAATCCTGCATATATTATTTGTCAAAATAATATTATATAATCATGCCAGTTTCAATTATTTTGGTAATTTATTTCAAAATACCTGTCAGCAACTTCATCTGTAACAATACAGACAACAAAAAAGATTCTCCCAGGAATACAGAGTTAAAGAAATCTCTATGACAATCCAGTTCCTCTCTCTCTCTCCCTCCTCCCCCCTCTTTTCCTAGCTCAGTTGTGAGGCCAGACACTCCCTCCCTCAGAGATCAGCTTTAGGGTCAGACACCCACACCCTCTCTCCCCATAAAGCCCAGGTATCCAGAGAGAAAAACAGCTTGGTGTTGGGTCCCAGACTTGTATGGAGTTTCATGCACAACACCTCCTTCCTGCAGAGTGTGCTGGGAACTGCAGCTGCTGGAAACCTTCCAGGTCCACCCCTCTCCCCTTAGCAGTGTTTTCTATTTGTGAACTGGAGAGCTGGGCTGTGTTAGGTACAGTGGCCCCTCACCGCAGCCAGCAGCTCTGCAGTGCCAATTCTGGCAGGGGGAGAAAAAGGAAATTCTGCGCAGACCATGAATTCTGTGCATATTCTGCATTGCACAGTGGCACAGAATTCCCCCGGGAGTGAGTGATATACAGATTTTATTATAGATTTTAGGAATATCTACTCCTTTCAGAGGAGAAGAAAAAGAAACCAAGTAAGATGTGATGGCTCAGAGACTTGGTAATGATATGCATAACCCTTCGGTGCAAGACTGCTGATAAACATTTAGTCTAGGTAAGTACAGTAGTTCATTATATGATGTCCATTCAGGGAAATAAAAAGGTAGTTCCAGTCCAGATTTTAAGTGGCCAAATGTTGTTGCCAAAGGTTCTGTCATGGTTAAAATTAGTTGGTAGTCTTGTTCGCCTTCTCATTAAGGAGGCAGAGGAGTGGAGATTAACTGCCATCTACTTTAGAAGTGGTAGCTTTCTGGTCAGAATAGAAGCAAGTAGTTTGAGCAGTGGGGGAAACTTGATTTATCTATGGATAAATAAGGATACAGTCTCCCAGGGCCCAATCTTGTGAGGCGCCATGTGTTTTCAGCTCTAAAGCAATTCAGTATGTTTGTCAGCTTTTGGGAATGGACTTGAAGTGATCCCATCACAAGCACTATTTCATTTAACTTGAAAGAGAGGAAAAAACCTGCTCATACATCAGATCTTGTCTCATTTGTTGATTTGGCAAGGTGATGCTGTAATTATGATCAGATGAACTGAATGTTTTGCGTACGTGCTGTACTGTTAATAGCTGTATCAACTTTGGTTCAGATTTTGGTTGCATAAAACTGCAGTCATATTTAGATCACCAAAACATTATTGGTAGTTTTAAAAACATTGTATAGATATTATTTCATTATAACATTTTAGTTCCCTTTTAAATAACTTGTCTCTGTTCCTTAGGAGCTCCAAATGGATCAACAAGCTAAGAAACATCTCCAGGAGGAATTTGATGCATCTTTAGAAGAAAAGGATCAGCTTATTAGTGTTCTGCAGACTCAGGTAACATCACTGTTCTAAGAGAGAGGCTCTTGAATCATTTCAGGGAACAAAGGAGAAATGATAGCCCTCTGTGCAAATACTGTAGTATTCAAAGTTTAGTAAAGAAATGGTGTTGTTTTATTTCTTTAATAGTAGCATTGATCTCCACAGGTCAGTGTTTTTTGTAATAATTAATGTTTCTTTTAAGAAAGAAGTACAAGAAGTGGAAGCTTGGTCCGATGACTAGGGAGAAGTATAAAATTACTGCTCGAGTATGCAGGAGTGAAATCAGGAAGGCCAAATCACAACTGGAGTAGCAGCTAGCAATGGACATCAAGGGCAGGGCTGGATTAACCACTGCCCCCACTGTGGGGCCACCCCCGCCCGCCACCCAGCCTCCCACTGGAGGGCCTAGGCCAGAAAGCGCTTCTGCCTTGCCCCGGCCAGTCTGGGGAGATTGGTTGGCATGTGGCATGGGGGCCTCTGACGCCGCCCCCCCAAGGCCATGGGTCCTGGAAAGCTGTGCTTTTGTGGCCATGATGGCAGGCTTGCTGCGAACCAGCTGTCCCTGTCTCCTGCACTCAGAGCGTTCCTACCCTGCTGATGCTGAGCTGGATAGGTGCCGGATTATTGTAGGGGTTTTAGGAGCTGGAGCCTGGGGACCCCTTTTTGCCCAGGGCCTGGGTCTTAAGCTCCTAAAGCCTCTGTGATAATCTGGCCCTGCTCAAGGCTAGCAAGAAAAGTTTCTACAGGTATTAGTAACAAGAAGAAGGTCAGGGAAAATGCGGGCCCCTTACAGAATGGGGGAGGCAATCTAGTGACAGATGATATGGAAAAAGCTGAAGTACTTAATGCTTTTATTGCCTCTGTCTTCACAGACAAAGTCAGCTCCCAGACTACTGAACTGGGCAGCACAGAGTGGGGAGATGATGAACAGTCCTAAGTGCTGAAAGGAAAGGTTCAGGACTATTTAGAAAGCCTGGCTATGCACAAGTCCATGGGGCTGGATGTAATGCATCTGAGAGTGCTGATGGAGTTGGCTGATGTGATTGCAGAGCCATTGGCCATTATCTTTGAAAACTCGTGGTGACTGGGGGAAATTGCATATGATTGGTAAAAGCCAAATATAGTGCCCATCTTCCGAAAAGGGAGGAAAGAGTATCTGGGGAACTACAGGCCGGTCAGTCTCTCAACAGTCCCTGGAAAAATCATGGAGCAGCGCCTCAAAGAATCCATTTTGAGGTACTTGGAAGTGCTCAGGAACAGTCAGCATGGATTCACTAGGGGCAAGTCATGTCTGGTCAGCCTGATTGCTTTCTATGATGAGACAACTGACTCTGTGGATGTGGGGGGAAGGTGGTGGACATGATATACCTTGGTTTTAGCAGTGCTTTTGATGTGGTCTCCCACAGTACGTTTATCAGCAAGTTAAAGAAGTTGGGTTGGATGAATAGTCTATAAAATTGATAGAAAGCTGGTTAGTTCATCAGGCTCAACAGGTAGTGATCAATGGCTTGATGTCTAGTTGGCAGCCTGTAACAAATGGAGTGGCCTAAAGGTCGGTATTGGTGCCAGTTTTGTTCAGCATCTTTATTAATGATCTGGAGAATGGGGTGGATTGTACCCTCAACAAGTTTGCAGATGACACTAAGTGTGGAAGAGTGGTAGATACACTGGATGGTAGGGGTAGGATACAGAGTGACCAGACAAATTAGAGGATTGGCCCAAAAGAAATCTGATGAGATTCAACAAGGACAAGTGCACAGTCCTGCATGTAGGATGGAAGAATCCCATGCATTGCTTTGGATTGGGGACCAGCTGGGTAGGCAGCAGTTCTGCAGAATGGGATGTAGGAGTTAGTGTACAAGAAACTGGATCCAAGTCAACAATGTGCCCTTATTACAAGAAGGCTAATGGCATATTAGGCTACATTAGTAGAAGCATTGCCAACAGATCAAGGGAAAGTGATTATTCTGTATTCTGCACTGGTCAGGCCTCATTTCGAGTACTGTGTCCAGTTTTAGTCCCCCCACTACAGAAAGGATGCAGACAAATTGGAAAGAGTCCAGTGGAGGCAATGAAGATGATTAGGGGATTGGAGCAAATGTTCTAGAGGAGGAGAAGCTGAGATTAACTAATCTTGTTTAGTCTGCAGAAGAGAAGAAGGAGTGGGGATTTGAAATCGGTCTTTACCTACCTGAAAGGTGGCTCCAGGAAGGATGGAACTAGGCTGTTCTCAGTGATAGTAGATGACAGAACTAGGAGCAGTTGTCTCAAGTGGCAGTGGGGGAGGTCTAGGTTAGATATTAAGAAAAACTTTTTTCACTAGGGGGGTGGTGAAATAGTGGAATGAATTACCTAGGAAGGTGTTGGAATCTCCATCCTTAGAGTTTTTTACGCTGTGGCTTGACAAAGCCCTTACTGAGATGGTTTAGTTGTGGTTGGTCCTGGTCCTGCTCTGAGCAGGGATTTAGACTAGATGACCTACTGAGGATCCTTCCAACCCTAATCTTCTATGATTCTATGGCTATGTCTTCACTGAAAATGCTGTGATGATCCCCATGGATCGACACAGAGGAATTGATTGAACGGCCAGTGTAGACCCGTTCAATTGATCCTGGAAGCTCTCTCCTGTCAAGCAGTAACTCCACCCCCTCCAAGTGGAGTAACGCTGCGTTGATGGGAGAGTACTGCCGGTTGACGCAGCAGAGTGAAGACAGCAAGATAAGTGAGAGTAACTATGTCGACAGGAGATATGCATTCTGCGGCACACAGATTGTGTATTTCCTGTCGACTTAGCCCCACAGTGTAGACTAGGCCTATGTTTTTGGTTTGTAAAGCTTTTACATATATGTGTTGAAGAAATAACACACAAAGACATATAATACAAGTGATAAAGAGCATCTTTGCAAGCTCATTCATACAAGAAATACATTCCTTTTCTGATGGCAAGTAAAATATCAGATTCATCATTGTGTACCTGATGTAAGCAGATGTTCGGGCTGGTAAGTTTTCACAACAGAGATATTAGGACATTTTTCTATCTTTTGCTTTGCCACATATAGGAATGGTAATATTTATGATTCGGTTAAAAACAATGCTTATTGTGAACATCTTACCAAGGAGAATTTGCCTTTCTGTAGTACTGAGATATCAGTTTGATTAAAGCTTCTTTCCATTTTGAAGAAAAACACAGACGAATGTACATATTGCTGTAATGTTGCTTTATTTTTAACAAAATGTATATTTTGTTTAGGTATCTTTGCTGAAACAGCGATTAAAAAATGGCCAAGTAAGCACTGAACTACCTGAGACAAATACTGAAACTGAATCACAAGTTCAAAGTGCAGTAAAAGAAATCAATGCAGAAAATGTTTTAGAGCCAGGAAGTATTGGTAAGTGTTTTTTTCAGAGAAATTTTGAAGACAGTGGGGCCGAAACGATTGTGTAATTATGAAGGTTAGAGTCTCAGCCGTTGCAACCCAGTGTAATTAAACAAACAAACAAACAAAAGGCTTTCCGGAGGGAGGGAGGGAGTCCATATTAAAATATAGCAGCCAAGAAGTTTGAGGGAATAAAGATTAAAGTTAATACATGTTATTTGTCAATCACAGAAACTTTGAGAAACTGTACCATTAAAGTTACTTGCAATTGGATTAATCCAAATGGCCTCATACCACAGTGGCTTATCCATTTGGTTTGCTATGATTTTTATGGTATGGTTCCTGGATAAGTTTGTCCTCAGGCTTTTTTTTTTCCCCTCAGCATTTTGATTTCAGATGTAGTGTTTCCCATGGGTTGCATTTGGCCTGTTTTTGAAGACTGTGTCCATGATTATACAGGTTCCTTGAGTTTCATATCCATCTTGGCTTCTTAAAATATCATTGTTAGCAAGGTGAGAGTGCTGCCAGTTTATACTGTGCAGATGTCTTGTTTTTGGAATCTATCAAGGAACCATCTCTGGGTTCTGGAATATTACTATCCTGTCTCATTTCACCCTTTCCTAGGTTCATGAATGATCTCCTGATTCGGATTTTCTGGAGTTCTCATCTGCTTTTGAAATGATTGTCCCTGGGTTGTAACTTTTGTGACTAAAAGACTTCACTGGAATTTTGTTTTTTATTTTCTTTAAAATTTCCCTTGAGCAATATTCCCAACCGGATACTTACACTCCACCCTAGGAAAACCAAAGTCTGGTTGCTTGGAGCTAGAGAGAAGTCCTCCACATGAAGTGGTTTGCATTACATTTATATCTTTGGTTGTTGAGGATATTCTACTTGAGGCAACAGGCCAGATTAAGAAACTTGGTATCATTTAATCACGCCATTTTCATGAAAAAATTGTTGGCGGTGGTGCTAATATTTTTTGAGTTGTGCAACTCGTGTAAGATTTGTACACTTAGAAAACATAAGATGTCCTTCTGACAGAGGTTCTCTTGTGACCAATAAAATGAGTCTGGTGGTCTCAAGAGCATTTTTGTTTCTTTCTCCTCCATTTTTGGCGAATCATATTAGTTAGCTGTTTAAAAAAATCATGTTAAAAGGTAATTATTTTATTTTAGAAATGTTTTTATAATGTTTAGGGTCCCAAAAGCCTTTGTGTAGGGCTGTTTTAGAAATAAATACGAGATTGATATGAGATGAATATGAGTCAACAGTGTGCTCTTGTTGCCAAAAAGGCCAATGGCATATTGGGCTTCATCAGGAGGAGTGTTGCCAGCAGATCGAGGGATGTGATAATTCCCCCCTGTTCGGCACTGGTGAGGCCACATCTGGAATACTGTGTCCAGTTTTGGGCTCCCCACTACAGAAAGGATGTGGGCAAATTAGAAAGAGTCCAGCGGAGGGCAATGAAAATGATTAGGGGGCTGGGGCACATGACGTATGAGGAAAGACTGAAGGAACTAGGCTTATTTAGTCTGCAGAAGAGAAGACTGAGGGGGGGATTTGATAGCAACCTTCAACTACTTGAAGGGGTGCTCCAAAGAGGAGGGAGCTAGGCTGTTCTCAATAGTAACAGAGGACAGGACAAGGAGCAATGGTTTCAAGTTGCAGGTGGGGAGGTCGAGGTTGGATATTTGGAAAAACTTTCTCACTAGGAGGGTGGTGAAGCATTAGAATGGGTTACCTAGGGTGGTGGTGGAATCTCCATCTTTGGAGATATTTAAGGTCTGGTTAGACAATACCCTGGCTGGGATGATTTAGTGGGTATGGTTCTGCTTTTAGCAGGGGGTTGGACTAGATGATCTTATGTGGTCCTTTCCAACCCTATGATTCTATGATTCATTCTAAATGCAGTGCAGTGATAGCTCACTCTATGTAAAGAAGGTGTATTCAGCTTGGCTCTGTGCACTTTCTGAAGTAAATGAAACAATCTTTACGTCTATCTGACCCAGAGTTAGTCCTCGTTGTCAAATGGAAAACTGGAAAAGAGCTCTGAGAACAAAACTGTTTGCCATTTTGTGTATTTATGCACATTTATGTTTGGATCTCAAAAGCTTTTATAGTAAGTGATGGACATTTTGCATATGGCTAAAAATAACTCTAAATGCAAATTGTAACCTTGCTGTTTTTTGTTTTTTAAACAGTTGAATTTCTGTTTATAGTTAAAAATCACTTAAATGGTTTCAGGTGAATTATGCTGCTTCAACTGCTTTACCTGTTGTTTTTTTGTATGCAAAAGTTCTGTTTAGGTAATCGGTCATTTTAGTACTATTACAAGGAGTCTTGACATGGGGATATGATAAAAATCCATATTTTGAAAAAGCTGTGCTTGTAATAATGGTGCTATGTTATCTCTAGAAGGTGATGGAGATTCTGCAAAAACACTAGAAACTCTTAACGAGAGAGTGAAACGTCAAGAGAACTTACTTCAGCGATGTAAAGAGATGATTCGGTCACACAAGGAACGCTCTGCACAGCTGACCAATGAGAAAGAAGCACTTCAGGAACAACTACAAGAGAGACTTCAGGAATTAGAGAAAATAAAGGTATGGAGAAAACCATAACTCTTGATAGATATCAGCTAGCGTAGTGAATGAGTTGTGATATCGTTTAATCCAGGGGTCAGCAACCCAAAAGATAGGAAGAGCCATTTAAAAAAATTCCTTCAATAACCAAGTGTTTTGAGAGCCACAGTGGATGTAGCCTCCTGGTGCAGGGTAGGGGGAGCTGGTCCAGGGTGCCAGCTGCAGGGTCTCTTGGTGGGGGAGGGGGAACCAGGAATGGGCCTCCCACAGGGTCTTCTGGTGGTGGTGGGTAGCTCGGAGTCTGGCGTGGGCATATCACAATAACCAATGTATTCTGTGATGAGTCAGATGTATAGTATTCTCACCTATAGTCAGATGTGAAAAGTGACCAGTATTCTCATAGTTGGATTGGTAACAGGAATGTGGAGTCAGAGGTTAGGTTATTTATTTGTCGAACCTTCACTTTGAATTTTCTAGCTTTCAAACATTTGGTTCTTTAAAACTGCAAAGTTCTAATAGTGTTTTTAGTTGATGTTTACACTATTAACTGCACCTTAACCACATTTTTAAAAGTCTCACTTTAATGTGTTTTGATGCAAGTATGTTATGTCACCGAGTCTCTGGATTTTTCCTTGTAAGTTGCAAGTTTAATCACTGTAATATTTTTTGTCTGTTTTAATTTCCCCTGTTTTAATGTTTTTAAGCAGCTTGAATAGTGTTTACAAGGGTCAGTGGAAAAGCTAGATAGACAGTAGTGGTAATGGAATACTGAACACAAATGAAAAAATAAAAACCTGTTGGTGCATGTCTCAAAGAACTTACCAAGATATAAAACAAGTTTTATAGTAGTTCACTAAAGCAAGAACACAGTGAAATATTTTGAGACTTAGTATAATGGAGGGAATATCTCACATAAAAATGGATAGATATGAAATTCCTGCATTCAAATTTTCTTCAATATATCAGAATAAACACGGGATTTTGTAATAAGTTCAAAGTTTATACTGGTTAATTATTTTGTTTCAGAAAGGAGAGGATTTGAATCTTATTTCCATTTCTTGCATGAGATTCTCACCCTGGCCCCTTTATACTAAGTAAAAGGGGTGGAGTGACAAAAGCTCCGGAGCATAATAAACAGGCCTTTGTGCACAAGCAGGGATTCCTCCAGCACAAGAATTATGGAAGGCGCGGTGCTGCCTTCCTCAGACCCACTTGCAAGCTCTGGTATTGGGGTGGGATTGGAATGTCAGGAGTGGCTTTGTAGCACGTGGCTCTATAGATATTCTTGGAAACAGTGCCACCCACAGTACGGCCTCAGGAAACTGCCCTAATTTAGACTCGTCCCTCTGGGATGTTTCAACTACAGTGGAGGCTGTCAAGTATCTTCCCCAGGCTTGTGAGCTGTATGATGGGCTGCTTAGAAAAACAGCACAAAATCTTGTTCCTTATCTATTGCACGTTTAGGGACTTTGGCTTACATTATCCAAACTTGAAGGCTGTCAGCAGAGGAAATCTTTTCTTATACATGGGAATGCTTTAGCTTTTTTTCATCTCTTGTGGTTTTTCAGGAACTTCACATGGCAGAGAAAACTAAACTGATTACTCAGTTGCACCATGCAAAGAACTTGATTGAGGACCTAGAACAAGATAAGGTAAATAAGGCATGGTTTTCTTTAAACTGTCAATATGGCTAGCACATGATCCTATTCGGATAAAATTTGTATACACTCAAAATATCTGACCTTCAATTCTATTGAACAGCTGCTCTTAGTAGTGGTTTGGTTTTATTTTACAGCTCAGATTAATAGTGTTTGGTTTGCCTTTTGGTGATAGAAGGTCATATATTTTTTTTTAATGTTTTGTATGATTGTTCATATTTGATATTACAAGGTTGGTACTGCTTGGGTTGGGTAATAAAGCCAGTATAGTGATTAGTAGTCTAGGTTAATTTCCAACTATATAAGTACAATAGTAGGTGATGAGAAAAATAGTATTTAAAATATAATTTTGAAATGTACATATGATTAAAAAGTGATCAGTGAAGTAAAAATATCCATCATGTATTTGGAATAGGAAGATTTTTAATGGCTTCTAGTTTACACTAAACTCACACTCCTTATGCTGCATTCATCACCTTGGTATTTGAGTGCCTTCCACTAGTGTATTAAGCAATGTGACATAATAGCTATCATGTTTTTGTTTTTTCAACTGATCCCTACAGGAAGGATGCAGTAGACAAGGTCTAAAAACAGAAGGCAGTGAGGTTTGCAATGACCCTTATGGATTGTTTCCTAGTGTGAAGTTGTTCTTGGCATACGCTATGTTTTTATGTATTAGTCTCACCTTAAGCATTTCTTCCCTAGGGCATGGTAATAGCAGAGACAAAACGACAAATGCACGAAACATTGGAAATGAAGGAGGAAGAAATTGCCCAGCTGCGTGCTCATATCAAGCAGATAACTACCCAAGGCGAGGAGTTACGAGAACAGAAAGAAAAATCTGAAAAAGCTGGTAAGAAATTCTGGTGATTATTGGCTTTTAGGTTTGGATAGGAAAAAACTTCAGCATGGCCCATCTGCACTCTCTCATCGGTCATCTCATCTTGCTCTTAAAACAATTGCCTGTCCTGCTAGAGTTCCTCCACCCCTTCCTAATCCCACTGCTGTGTAGGAGAAGAAAGTTCAATTTGGTCTCTGCCTCCCCAGGTAACTAAAGACTGAGAACATTTTATTTTGTTTTCTTTAACATCCACATTCACTAATCCAATGATGAAATATTGCTGAAAGATAACCATACCTATCTCTTTTGTGGGGGAAAGATTGCTGTGATTCGGTCGGTTTATATAGTTTTCAGTGGAGAAAATTGGAGAGGAAAAATTAGTGCATATTAGTCCATATTTTCCCAAATTATTTTGTAGCCTCAGCTGTAGGAGAGAATATATGGAGTGGGGAAGAGGATGAAACAAATTAGTCTTTTACATTTTAGGAGAAAACCTATTGACTGCCTCCAAGAATCAGTTCCAGAAACATCTGCTAATTTATTTCTAGCTGAACATAAACACAAAGGATAATGTATTTGTTCCAGGCTTTAAACTGATTTGTTATATACACCTTGCAATTTGCTTTAATAAGAAACTGGATAACCATGCTAAATATGCATGCTAATGTAGTACTAGCTTGACAGGCCAAACTATATTTCTTGGAAATATGTGTCTTGGAAAACAAAATGAGACCTTATACAGCACAGCTTATAAAAGATTTAGTTTTATTTGTTCTCAGTTTGCTTTCATAATCATTTTCATAAAGCTCACCTGAAAGGTCCATTTAATGCAACTGATAAAAATAATTTTATTTGCATAAATTAAACATTACAAATATATTGTATTTCTAAGGTATAATGAGAAGCTTAGAGTCAGACATTTTATTGCAATTCACTTTACACTTGGCTAAAATTAGAACAGAACTTGACACTATAAAGATGGATTTTACATGAGTAAAATAAATATGTGCAAAGAAGCTGATTGAGCATCTAAAGCCAGAAAAGGTAAACAGAAAGAAATATAATTCCTTAGATGATCTATTAGTAAACTTTTAGAAAATTATGAAAACACCGAATATCTGATTTAGAAAACCCACTTTTCCAGTTATTAGGGTTTTTTTTTTAAATTCTAGTTTTATAAAAACCAGACTTCAAGACTAAGCAAGTATTAGCTTCAGGTTTTTATAAAATTATCCTCGGATAATATTTTTCAGAGACCATGATGCTTAATTTGTAGTTTTTGGTTTCAATAATGTTTCTTTACCTATAAGTGCATTCACTTTAGTTTGTAACTATTTTAACTTTTTGGAGCAAGAAAAATGTGCTTTAATTAAATACGTCTGAAGTATTTTACCTTAACTATCTGAAATAGAGCAGCATTGAAGCAATTGAAACCGATTGTATGTTTTGTAGTGTGGAAACTGGTCCATAGATAACTTCTTCTTTTGGCTTGCTTACTTGGAGCTTCAAAACAGGATAGAGATGATTCCCTTGGTATTTCACAAAATTAACTATTGTGATGATGCACAATGTTTGACTTACAGGTGTGTTATGCTGAGCACCATTTGGATAAAATGAGCTTCCCACCCCAAATCTGCTTTTACAACCCCCTCCCCCCCAAATGAAACAAGTCAACCAACAGCCCTCACCAACACATACAGTACACCCACAAACCACTCTGATGTATAAATCCTGTCAGCACCTAAGCATATGGATCCACTGGAGTGACTTTTCTGTGGGTTTGAAGACAGTGTTCTATACTATTGAACATGCTATTAAAGATAAGTGGGTTTGGCTGTGGGACCATTTGCTGTGTCATGTTGGGTCCTAGCTTTCATTGATGAAAAGCGAGTAATCAAATTTAGAGTACAGCAAACTTCTTTTACTAGTAGCTCTGAGAGGTGTTCCTGTGCTTTTTCCCTTTATTCAGTTTTCCTTGCTACTGCCTTGCTTTGTGCATTCTAGAAAATCATTTGGGACGAAGACTAAGATCAGTCATGTTGAGGTATAGCTTCAGTTTAAGATGAAAGTATCACACACTATTTAAAATACAGTTTGATTTAGCAGCATTAAATTACTGTAACTGTCCATTGTAAAACTACTTTATTACTAATGGTGATAGAGCAATTGATACTGCTTTTAGGCCACAGCCCTCTGCAATAATTACTGTAATATGACCGTTACATGCATTTATAACTGGCCTGTACGTTTTGTTTAGCACACTAAGTCTTTTAAGGTCCATACCCTACTCCTTTCACCATGTTACCAATTTTGATGAATATCTATAGTCCTATATATGCTTATTTTCACAAAGTATTGTTACTTAATCAAAAGTGAATGTGAATATTTCCATAAAGAAAAAGGTTTATTTTAAATGTTATGCCTAAAATAGGTGCAAGCTTTATTTCTTTACAATTGTGTATATATACTGAATCATTTATAGTGACATTTTGCCTGTTTCAATACAGCATATTATATATCAGGCTGTATTTTTAACTTGCCTAGAATCATAAATCTGTTCACGTTCTTTCCTTTGTAGCTTTTCCTTTAGAGTTAAACCATTTTAATTAGATGACCTTGATTAAATGAGCCATTATTTCATTTGATAAAAGTGACTTAAACTGGTAACTATTCACTGTTATATATGGTTATGTAGCAACATAATATAGAAGCTTATTTTGTAAATAAATATTACATAAAATCATATTTGTGTAAGTCACCCTATTTGATAATTACAGTTCAACTCTTTGTAGTCAGGGGTACATTTTATTGAAATCTCACAAAGCATCTTATTTTTGTGCATCCACACATGCCAATAAGTGAATCATGGTGCCTTTCCCAAGCCTTGTATGAACAGGACTGGGGTAAGGGCTCTCTTTTTCTTACATCACACAATGGGTGCTTGGACTAGGCTCTACAAAGTAAATTCTGTGCTTCTCAGGCAATGTCAAACTTCAGTTCTTTTATCTAAATGAATTGTAACTAACTTTTTAAATCCTTGCAATATTTGGCTATTGAGTTTCAGTTTAAAGTAGTCTGGGTGTTTGTAAACTGGCAGTTTCTTACATATTATGGAATATTTGGCCTAAATCCTCAACATTTTTTAACAGTATATTTGTTTACAGTTAAAAACCATTAATCTCTATTTGTGCCAAGTGAATAATGAAATTACTTTTGCCTTTACTAGGCAAATTACATAGTATTTTATTTTGCCCTCTCTATGTAGGCCACAGTGGTATTCATTTGGATAATTTAAATAATTCTCCTTTACTTTACACTTCACAGTTCACAGAGCGCAAAAGCATACCTAATAAGAATTTTAATTTATTAATACGAGGTTAAATGCAGAAAACAATCACAAGTGCATTGATCTTAGCTGTCATACTGCTTTTTTGAGTTGCCTCTTTGCAGTTGCATTTTGTGAGTTGGTTTAAACAGGTAAAATTTATATTTCCCAGTCTATTTGATATCCATGCTCAGTGCTGTATTCTATATTTTTCCCCACTGGGTGGCACTCTAGTTATGAAAGATTCCTGTCTGTACTCTCAAAATACTAGTTTTCAGGACCTCTTCATAATAGAAACTGACATTAAATTAAATTAAAAAAAAAAAAAATTAGACATTTTCACCGTGTGTAGTTACCGATGAAACACAGTATTTAAAAAACTGTAAAGAACTTGCTAGTGGTGCTAGCAGTAGAGGTAATAAAAATAAAACTACCCTACTTTTCCTTTAATATAAGCTTTTTAAAAAATGAAAGCTTTGAATCTGCAAAATTGATGGCTGTAGTCATACTGGGCAGAAAAGATTCCTACTTGACCAGGGTGAGCAGATAAGTAGGATTTTGCAAGGCTGGTCTATAGTATTGTTTGCTGTGTTTCTTGGATCTTTGTTTTGCCCAAGATATGTTAGAAGATAAACTTTAATGTCAGAATGGTTGTATTTTAACATGTCTTTTTTAGCAGGCACAGTTCTAGATGAGGAAAGACAAAAATGATAAATTCGCTTTCTTGATTCAGCCTAGAGATGTTTTAATGAACAAACGAGGCATATGTTATAGTTTATAACTGCAGTAGAATCGAAAAAGTTTTGTAGGTGCGAAATTAGCCAACATTTTGTTTTAACTGAAAGGCTGCTAGATGAACCTCCTGCTGATTTGAAATGATCACTTGGGTATCACTTTACACTAGAATTAACTACCTTGAATAAAAATATTATGTTCTTGCTTAAATGCCAAAAGTGCCTGAGATGCATATAATTTCACTTTTAGAGAACGGAGTGTCTTCCTGTGAAGTGTTGCTTTTTGTGCTATCATGTCCTCTTGACCTTTTATTCAGCAGCTTTTCTAGCTTTCCCCTTAGCATTGTGCTTGTGCTTATGGTGATGGAGCTGGCCAACCGCATGTTGCTAAACTGCTACATTTTAGTAGTCAGCCTTATTGTGAAGTTAAAATATTTTATTTAATAGATCTGCAGTCTATGGCAAATGCACTCCTCCCCCTCCTCTCCAATAATTAAAAAATTGCTTAATTGAAATTGCAGTGTATATTACTCAGCCCATGACCTGAAAGTGTGAGACATTCTTATGAATAAAAAGTGAATACATTTGAAATTTTTTCACCAATTTTTATTTCTGAACATACTTCTGGTAAAAGCTGTTTTATTTTTTAAAAAGTAATTTGTGGCATGGCAGTGTGGATATTCTTTATAAAGGGCTTAATGAGAAGCTATAGCTCAGTGGTTTTCAAACTTTTTTCCCTCAGGGCCCAGTTGAAAAAAATCATTTATGCTTGTGACCCAACAAACACATCTTTGAGCAATCTATTCCAGTCCTTTTGGTGGCAGCAGCAGGGAGTGCTGCGACCCAGTCCTGGGTCACCTAAGCTGGCTATGCATTGGGTTTGAAGGAAAAAGGCAGGGAGGTCACTCCGCCTCCCCTCTTCCCAATGTGCACTAGTGCAGGCTGTATCCATACTTGATTGATATGTACTGGGTGGGGAATGTGGAGGATGGGAAATGGGGTACTGCTGAGCCTAGAAGGCTCCTGCCGGGGTGGGCTGGGGTCTGTGCATAGCAGAGCTGTTTGGGATAGAGAAGTGACAACCTCTTTTTAGCAGTGCTGATCGAGCACAGTCAGTTACTATTCTGTTTTATATTGATTTACTCTCTTTAAAAAAACCAAACCAAAAGAAGAATCACCAGTGTTTTTAGCTTTTATAATATATTTAAACACTTCAGTTCTTCTTCTTATTAAAGCAGGATGGAGATTTATTTTTTTTTTTAATCTGAGTCTGGGTTTCCCTAATGCCAGGAAAAAAAATCACTTTCTAGTTTCATTGTGAGAACCCAGGAGAAAGCTTCCTCAAGTAATTAACCCCAAAAGGTCATAATTTGGGTGAATATAATTATTTTAAGAAAGTAAGTTGGTTGAAAATGTGGTATCAACAGAAGTAGGCTCAGAAATGTTAATTATAATTAAAAGCTTTATTTTTAAAGGGTCATAAATGCAAAGTGCACCTTTCTATCTCCTGGCCTGAGTAAAATATCTGGAGGGTTTTTGTAACTGAAAAATATGTAACCATAAGTGGATAAGAATTGTAACTGTTTAACAATATGTTTGAGTTTGTGCTGCCTGCAGAATAAGAGACATTGTAATGATCAATCTGAAGGATGGTAGACTAGGTGTGAACCAAAGAAACACGGAGAGCTCCTGTCCTGTTGAAAGAAAAGTACTATTAAGGGGAAAAGAAGTTAGAACACTGACGTTTTTGAAAATCATTATCTCTTAAGAGTATCTACGTTGTTAACCAAGATTTTAGTTAAGGTGTTTTTTAGGAGCTTTGGATTAAAAAATTCTGAGAGTCACATCTTGGAGTTGAGTTTTACAAAAATGCTGCAAAAAAGGTTCTACTACTTTGTACCAACAATTAGCTATATGCAAACCCATTTTAAAAATGGATTTTCTTTTTATTATATGCTTTTGCAGCTGAGAGAACTCCATATCCATTACCACAGTCAGAAACATGCATTCCCTCGTGAGGACCATATCCTGGTTTCACTGCATTAACTTAATTCGGTTGGATTTTAAAGGAATCTTTTGCATAGCAAAGTGTGATTGATTATTCAGTACTTTTGTAGCATTTAACACAAAAATATGACTTCTTGGTCTGTTTAAATTATTATGTATGAAATACAGAAAATATGTTAAGAATACCTAGACTATGAAATAATAATTATATATCTGATACCATTGTGTCCTAACACTTAGCAAATGTTTATTTTTAAATGGTGACCACTTTCTGTATTTGGACTAAACAGTATATTCAGAATTAGTTCATGAGAACAAATTAGCATGTCTACATTTAAATAACGATTGTACCTTAATGTTCTGTGCTAGGTTTCTTTTGAGGGCATACTCTTAATACTAGCTGAGTTTTTTTTTGGAGTTAAAAGTAAGGTTTTTATTCTGATATTTAATTTGAAAAGTTTTTAAAATGTTTGTCTTACCACAGATTTCAGTTGATAAACTGACAAAAACACTTTGTGGTATATAAAATGGATTGTTCTTCCTTATTCTAGTAGGACAGGTCTCCTTCTATGGTTAACATTCCAGCCATTCCTGATTTTATCCTTATTCTACTGATAATTTTAGTGGAAGATTTCTTTGAGAGTAGGCGAGTGATGAGTTACCTTTTCTTCATGGAACATTTTTCTGTCCTTTTTGATTAGTCAGGATATGAAGCAAGAGGAACAGCAGGTCTGGTTTATATCTTGGTGCACTTCATTCTGATACTGGTTAAGCAAGTAGAAGATACAGACCTTAAATGCCACATGGATCTAGAAGTAGAAGCTGTTTTTAATCCCCTTCCCAATTATGAGCTCATGTGAGCATACAGCAGATTCTTAGGTTAGATTCTTCTTTCTGGTGTGTAACTTAATTAGTGGGAGTTCAGCATTTATGTCAAGGAATATAATTGTTCCAGGAATATTAAATATCTATTTTTGTTTCTTGCAGCATTTGAAGAACTTGAGAAGGCTCTGAGCGCAGCCCAGAAGGCGGAGGAAGCACGGAAAAAGTTGCAAGCAGAGGTGGATGAAAAAATCAAAACCATAGAAAAAACAAGTGAGGAAGAACGTGTAAACCTTCAACAGGAGTTAACCAGGGTGAAGCAGGAGGTGGTTGAGATTATGAAGGTAAAAGTTAAGGCTGAGTGTGTCTCAGTTGTTTTAAATTAAACTTTTAATTTAATGAAGGTTTGGTTATAAGATTTGTTAATATACCAGGACTACTTTCAAATGTCTCGCTATTAATATAAAAAATCAAATTATAAGGAAAATATTTTCAATAAAAAATTACTACAGTATTTTAAAGAAATAATATAAACCTTCCCAAATTCATCTGCCCCTTTCTCTGGCAGCCTTTGGAAGCTTAAAATTAGTATGTTAAAGGCAATGCACACAAACTGCTCAAAAATGATGTCATGATTACACACTGTTTAATCAAAATTTCAGGCAGTGTACCAAAAATATTCATGGGAGTCTTTGTTTTTCTATTGACTTCTTAAAATTATCCCGGTGCTCTTTGTTATGAAAGAAAACTGAGTACTGTCAACATATCAATTCTACTTGTCTCCACTGTGATTATGATTTTTAAAATACAGTACTTTTTTATTGAGCTCTTTAGCATAACAGGTCTGGAGATTTTAGAACTATGTCACAATGAGTGCTTTTGTAGAATATGGTCTGAATCCATAAAAGCTTGCATTTCATCCACTGTATTCAGGTATTGAATCTGTGTTCCTTCATCTTATATTCCAAACAATTTTCAATTTGAACAGCTCTAAATTACAGTTTCTCGTGGTGTTATTTTATTAGCTTTGCTATGGTATTAGTTTGCCACATTATAGTTCTAATATAGCATTTTAGGTGAATGTGGTTTGTAGTTGGGGAAACATTTATAAACTTGTTTACATAAATAATTTACCTCCTGGGGCAGGCTTCAGATCTGGCTAAATAGGAATTCTGGCTATGACTTCACCAGTTGAGCTTTGTCCTAAATATTGGCTTATGAAACTGACTTGCTGAGCGTATAGAGGGGGCTACAGACGGAAGCTCATATCTGAAAGCTGTGAGAAGATTTTCTCCAACTTAAAACAAAATTAAAGCTGTAAATGGATTTGGGAACGCTCTTGGGAGAGACCTCAGAGTAGTTATTCTCTGACTAGCACTGTGGATGAGCTGGGACAATAGATAAACTTTCCAAAATGCCTAACGTCTTAGTTGAGATTATTCTTTTCATATATAATTTTTATTTATGCACATTGAGTAACATGCTGACTATTAAAGGGAAGCAATTAGACAACTTCCTTTGCTATTCACAGTTGTATTGTTCCTCTCCTATATGAGAAATAATGCAAGGCATGTTTCTGTGTATTGAAAAATCAGTTATTTCTCTGACTTTGATTCATTTGCAGAAGTCTTCAGAAGAGCGTGTTGCTGAGCTAGAGAAACTGCATAAAAAAGAACTGGCTATCAAAGAGCAGGAGCTAAGTGAGAAATTACAGGCTCAAGAAAAGGAGTTCCAGGAGCAGATGAGGACAGCTCTTGTAAGCATACCTAAAATGTAAAAGGTTACATCTAGCAGAGTTGGTTGGGAATAGAAGTCTATATAATATGGCAAACCCAAGTCTCTTCCACTAAATCTCACTGTCTTTCAGGGATACCTGTTGGCCCAGGGTAAGGGTATTCCAGACAATCCAGGAGTCTAAGATATTCAGTATGGGACACTACAGCTGCTCTTTATGTGCATTGCTGCTTAATTGAGCTAATGGGTCACTTGCACTGGCAGCAACTGCAAGTGTGTTAATACTCATTTCAAGAGTCAAGGGGGTAAGGTAATGTTTTTATTGGACCAGCGTCTGTTGTGAGAGAGAGAAGCTTATTGAGGCATGCAGAGTCCTCCTTCAGGTCGGAAGTTGGTCCCATTAAAGATATTATCTCACTTACCTTGTCTCTGTAATATCCTTGAACTGACATTGCATTAACACTTAGCTCACATTTTTTAAACCTGTTTTTTTAATCATAAAGCTTAATTTTTATCTTAAAGCATAGATTCTGTAGAAGGTGGTGGATTATAAATATGTAAGCTGGTAGCTATGGATCTGGAAAAAAGTTCTATTCTCTGCCGTATGGGGGCTTTTGCAAAAGATCTTTATTTAACAAAATGTTTTATTTATGATGGTATGACAAATAAAGTAGATTGTGGGCAAAAAATGCAGTTATCAGAATCCTGTGAAATAAGTTTCCCTTTTCTCTTGCTCATTGCTTTGTACAACCATCTCATTATGGTGTAAATAGTGTAGCTTATTGGAGACGATCTTTGTACAGTATTGTTTTGTTAATAATTTTTGATGCAGGAAAAAAATCAAAGTGAGTGTTTAAAGACTGTACAAGAAAAAGAGCAGCAGGAATCCCTGGCATTAGAAGAATTAGAGCTACAGAAAAAAGCAATACAGTCAGAGTGTGAGAAGAAACTTCAGGATATGCAGCAAGAAATACAGACATTTAGAACTGTGAGTAAAATATCTTTGATATTTTATCCAAACAGTTTTCTGCACATTAACAGCTTTGTGCTGATGTAGATGAGGTAGACTGGGTGTGAATTGAGTGCGATGAAGGACTGTCACATTTAAAACATATATTTTTGCAGCTTCAGAAATTAAGTTGTTGCCATGATGTGCTGAAGTTGATAATTTGTGGAGAATTAAATGGCAGAACATGAAAATAGACTTGTTTCATATTCAGACCTAGGGCATGAATCTGTATTCTGATGTGGAATTTTTGCATACATTGCCTAGCACAAAGAGACATCAATCTTTTTTGGCATCTTGGTGATACCACAATTATAAATGTTCATAACAAGCAATGATCAAGTTAATAAGACTTCCCTTGGGTGAGAGTTTGACGTTTTTGCTCCGTTAGGTTACAAGCAAAACAATTGTGTCTACTTGTTACATAATGGATGTTTTCTATATTACTAAACCACCAAAGAGTTTTTCTAAATTGGCAGTTTCTAGGGCTGTCTATTAATCACAGTTAACTCAAAACAATGCAAAACAAATTAACTGGATTAAAAAAAATAATTTCAATTAATCATAGTTTTACCGTTATACAATTATAGAATACCAATTTTAATTTACTATAAATATTTTTTGATGTCTTGCTAAAATTTAAAATATATTGATTTAAATTACAACACAATATGAAGTGGATAGTGCTCACTTTGTATTATTACAAATATTGGCATTGTAAAAAAGATAAAATAAATAGTATTTTCAATTCTCCTCATTAAAGTACCGTAACTGAGTATCTTTATTATGAAACTGCAATTTACAAATGTAGAATTTTTTTACATAACTGCACTCAAAAACAAAATGATGTAAAACTTTAGAGCCTGCAAGTCCACTCAGTCCTGCATCTTGTTTAGCCAGTCTCTAAGACAAACAAGGTCGTTTACATTTACAGGAGCTAACACATCCCACTTTTTACTTACAATGTCACCTGAAAATGAGAACAGGTGTCTCCATGGCACTGTTGTAGCCGGTGTTGCAGGGAATTAACATGCCAGGTATGCTAAACATTTATATGTCCGTTCATGCTTTGACTTTTAGATTGCATTATCTTTTTTTACAGTGCAAATATTTGTAATCAAAATTATAATTAGGGCTGTAATTAATCACAAGTAATGGATGCAATTGACTCAAAACAAATAAACATTTTTTTGTAATGAGCATTAAGCACACACTCGGGCACAGAGCTCTGGGGGGTGCTGCCATATATCTCCAGGACAGAGTTGCCTGTTTCCTGCCGCACCCCTTTACCGCTGCTCCTTTCTTCCTACCCCACCTCCCCCTCATGGAGCCACTCCTGGCCAAGCGGCATCGGATTGGGAACCTCCTTGTCTGCTATGCAGAGCAGGGATGGGGGTGGGGCTGATATTGGGGCACCCCCCTCCTTCCGGCTGCATACCCGGTCACTGCTGAGGTGAGGGAGCTGCTGTTGACTCAAGAGTGAATGCTGCCGACTACAGCTGCTGCTGGCTGAAAAAACATTCAGGCTCCTGAGTGTTCTGCTTAAAAAAACAGTGCTCCCCCAATCCCATGCATGCGGACATACACATGTACCCCAACACCAAATATATTTAAATGATATTCTATTATTATTTAACAGTGCCATTAAAAGTGCAGGTAATTGGTACTATTTTTTAAATATTATGATTAATCATGATTTTTTAAAAATTGTTTTATAGCCCGGGCAGTTTCTGCTCAAAACAGGCCAATCAGCACCGTATAGGCCAGGAATTAGGTAGATTACCAGATTCGTGTAAAGTCTATAGAGCACCTGTCGACAGCAGAACTATTGGAACCAGAGCTTTCTGCCTTCCACGTGCTGTTTATTCAAAATGGATGCATTTTTTAAATTACCATGTACTCGGAGCAATTCTGATGAATTATCTCATATATTTATAAAATTATTTAAAAACTTTTAAAGGAAGTTATCACATAATGTTTTTACTATAATAGTAAATAGAAGGATGTCTTTTATTATTACTATATAATTTAGTTAAAACAAAATTAATGACAATACTTACATGAATGGCTTACATAAAGCAAATTAATTTTGTTTGTTTTAATGTTACTGGTAATTATTATTTTAAGTTGCATTTTGTACAATGTGAATCAGATAATTAGGTAGCCATTACATTAAAGTTGTTTATTCCTCACTCTTTTAAAAAAATGTTTTAACAGAGAATTCTTGAGTTGGAGAGCTCCCTTGCAAAGTATTCACAAGATGACAAAAAACAGTTGGAGGAATTAACTGCTTTGATAGAGTCTGAAAAAAACAAGCACAATAAGGAAATCACTGTAATGGTTGAAAAACATGGAGAAGAGCTAGAGAACATGAAGCAGCAGCAGGAAGAACTTTGGACAGAAAAACTTCAAACCTTAAAGCAACAGCAGCAGTCTACAATAGAGAAATTGAGAGACAAACATGAGCAAGAAATGGATATAATGTTAAAAGAAAAAGAGACAGTTTTCCGTGCACACGTAGAGGAGATGAATGTAAAAACATTAGAAAAGCTTGATGTGAAACAAACAGAGCTAGAAACATTATCTTTTGAGTTATCAGAAGCACTAAAAATTCGTCATGACCTAGAACAAGAGCACTTTATATTGAAAGGTGATTTGGATAAAATAAAGCAGGAGTCTGAGGCAAAACTGGAACAACAGGAAAACCAATACAAGGAAAAAATTGACATGATGATTAAAGACCATGACATGTCTATAAAAGGAATTGAGAAGGCACACAGAGAAGAAATTAGCCAACTCAAGGTACTGTTAGAGGAAGAAGAAAAACATCTGGAGGAATTAAAAGCACAAGAACATAAACTAAAGGAATCACTTGAAATATCTGAAGCTGAACGTGAACAAGTGTCTGCTAAACTAGAAGACCTCTGCCAGTCACACCAGAATAACTCCAGTGAGCAGGCAAGGATTTATGAAGGAGAGTTAACAGACCTGCAACAAAAATTAACATATGTGGAAGCTGAAAAATCACATCTTAAAGAACAGGTTGTAAGAACTGAATCACAGCTGAATGAATTTAAGACTGAATTAGACTCTTATATATCCCAGATACAGGACTTGAGACAACAGCTGGAAGAGCAGAGCAGTGAAAACATGCAGAAAATGACCTCTGTTACTCAAGAGTATGAATCTCATCTGAAAGATCTTGGTACAAAGACTGATCAGGCAAAGAGAGATTTGATTGAGAAGGAAAATGAACTTGAACAAATAAAAAAGCAGCAGAATCAACAAGTGGAAGACCTCAGACAGAAATTATCAGCCAAGGAGGAGAGGATTAGTGCTTTACAAATTGAATATGAAAATAGTTTAAAACATCAAGGAACCAAGATGGAAAAAATTAAACAAAAAGCAAAAGAGATGCAAGACATGTTCAAGAAGAAACTTGCAGAACAAGAAGCTAAACTGAAAAAAGAATTTGAAAACAAGCAGTTGGAGTTCAGTCAGAAAGAGAAACATTTTAATGCAAAAATGCTGGAAATGGCGCATGCCAGCTCAGCTGGAATAAATGAGACTGTGTCAAAATTGGAGATGAATCAGAAGGAGCAACTAGAAAATCTTGCAGAAGCTCATAGGCGGGAACTAGAAGAAGTTGCTCAAACATGGGAAAAGAAACTCAATCAGCAGGTTGAAAAGAATGAAATGGAACTACAAGAAAAAGAGCATGAGGTTGGAGATCTGAAGCAGAAGCTTGCCACCTTCAGTGCTGAGAAAGAGGGGACTAGCATAGAGATAACGCAGCTAAAGGAAGAACAAGTGAAGAAAGACTGTTCTTTGAATGAATTGCAAGAACAATTAAAGCAGTTATTGGCACAAGTGAACACTTTGTCACAAAGTGAAACTGATCTCAAAGCACAACTTGAAAAACTAGAAGATGATCTCAGCCGTTCCCTCGAGGACAAAGCAGTACTACAGGAACAGCTCAGGGAGCAGAAAGCAATGGAGGAAAAATACAAGATCGAAGTTTCTGAACTGACAGATAAGTTAAAAATATATGATGAAAAACTACAAACTTTGGTATCTTCACACTGCAAAGAACGTGAGGATTATGAAAAAAAACTGGAGGATAAACTCTTGGCGAGTCAGCAAAAACAAACTGAATTCGAGAGATTGTCAAGTGAGCTAGCAGCACAGCTAAATATTTACAGGAAGGAAGCCGATACTTTATTGCAAGCTAAAACCAGTGAAATAATTGAAAAATGCAATGAAAAAATTAATTTAGTAATCTCCAGAATTGCACATTGTCAACATCAAACTACAAAAATAAAAAATGCAATATTAATTAAAAACTGTAAAATTCCTGAACTAGAAATGCAACTTAAACAAATAAGAGAACTTCATACTACTGTTACTCACTCTTTGCAAGAGTCAACACAGCAGTTACAAGATAAAGAAAATGTAATCATGTTAATAAAAGCCGACATCCAAAGACTTGTAACAGAAAAGGAGTTGTTGCAAAAAGAAGGAGGGCATCAGCTACAGGCTGCAACAGAGAAGGAAACCTGCATCACACAGCTAAGGAAAGAGTTATCTGAAAATATTAATGTTGTCACTTCAATGAGAGAGGAGCTTAAGGAAAAAGAATCTGAGATCTGTGCTCTCAACAAGCTTGTGGATGAACTAAGTGTCAAACTTGAAAACAGTATAGGTTTAACAGAAAAAGAAGAAGCCATATCTTTATTAAGCAAGCAACACCAAGAAGATCAACTGCAGTTATTGAATCAGGTACAGGAATTATCTTCCAGGGTTGAGTCTCTGAATCAAGAAAAAGCATCAGCTTTGGAGCAGGTAGACCACTGGATGAACAAACTATCAGAATGGAAGAAAAAAGCACAATTAAGGTTTACCCAGAATCACAATACTATTAAAGAATTACAAAGCAAGCTTGAATTAAATAATATCCAAGTTGGTGAAAAGGATGAAGAGATAAACAGACTGCAGAAGGAGCTGGATAAGCAAAGCAGGAATTTAGATAGTTTGAAAGATGTAATGGAACAAAAGCAGAGGATGAGGGAAAAGCAAGAAGGAGAATTAACTGCAGAGTTAAAAATCCAAACAGCGAGAATTGCCGAGCTAGAGGAGCACATTGCTCGGAAAACAGTGGAAAATGATTCCTTAATAGAAGAACTTAAAAGGCATAATGAGCAAAGAGACACTGAACAAAAAGAGCTGGTTCAGCAACTTCAGAAGACTGAGGTGGTAGTTGTCGAAAAGGACAACAGGTTCAAGGAGACTGAAGAAAAAGTGCTAAGTCTTGAAAAGCAAATGGATTCAATGAAAGCTGAACTTCATACAAAGCAGAAGGAATTTGAACAAATGAAAATTACAATGATGAAAAGCCAAGAAGCAGAATTAAAGGTGTTAGAAGATAGGATGAATTCAGAGAACGCTACTAAATTAGCAGACCTGAAAAAAAAGGCGGAACAAAAAATTGCTTCTGTTAAGAAGCAGTTGACCTCTCAAATGGAAGAAAAGGAACAACAGTTCAAGCAAGCTATGGAAAATCAGTTAAAAGATTTAGAACAAAAAATTCAGGAAAGAGAGGCCAAAATTACGGCTTTAGAAGAAAAAAATAGATTAATAAAGAATTCTGCAGAATTGGAGAGAGAAATGATGCAAAATGTAGAAAATGTAAAAGCTTCCATAGAGCAAGAAAAAGCTAATACACTAGAGAAAGTACAACAGATGTATGAAGAGAAAATAAGTGTATTACAAAAAGACTTATCAGATAAGGATGGATTATTGCAGAAGTATGAGAACGAGCAACGAGAAAGTAATGACTCTAAGCTAAAAATGAAAAGTCAACAGGAAGAACTCTTTAAAAAATTGGAATGTACTGGAAAAAAGCTACAAGAAGAACAAGCCATGATCGAAAGGCTTCAGAAAGAAATAGAGGAAAAAAATAAGAAATATTCTTTATTGCTGGATCAACACACACAAGATGGTCATGATTTAGCAAACATCAGAGAAGAATTAAAAGCCAAAATACAAAACCATCATGATATGGAAAATGTAATTGGAGACTTGCAGAAAAAGCTTCAAGAAAAGGATAAAGTGAATCAGACTTTGGAGCAGAAGATAAGAGAGTTGGAGGATGATATAATGAAGAAAGACACATTCAAGGCTGAGATGGAAGAGGTGACCTTGAAATATGAAGAAAAATGTCAAGGACTCCAGCAGCAGTTGGATGAAAAAAATAGCCAGTTGAAAATTTTTGAAGAAAATACAGAAGAAAAGATTAAATCTGATTTGGAGATGCAGAAATTACTTGGTGATATGCAGACTCAGAAAAAGGACTTGCAAGCTAAACTGGAAGAGGCTGAAAGAGAGAAGCAGAAACTTCACAAAGAAATGAGTAAGGTGCAGCAGGATTTGCGTACTTTGCGGAAGGAACATCAGCAGGAACTAGATATAATGAAGAAAGAATCTTCAGAAGAAATGGAACAGAGAATCAGGTGCTTTCTATGTTCCTTAGTCCATTAAATTCTTTTTCTAAAAAAGTGATCTGTAGTCATTTAAACTTGAAGATGATTACATATATTTTTAAAGCTTATTTTATACCAGTAAAATACAGACTTTTGCTATGCATTTATTTAAATAAAATAAAAATAAACCACTTGAAAGTGACAGTTTGCAAACAAGGGAAAAAAGTTTTAATTTGTAAACCAAAGAAGAGTACAATATTTTGCAAAGCAGAATATATCACACTTGGTTTGGGCTCAGTGATGTTTTTTGCAGCTTTCCTATACAAGTACCTCTCAATACAGAACTTAAAATAAACACACAATTTTAATTTCCTCAAAATGAGAATAGGGAAAGTCTATTAAGAGAACACAATACTTATGAAGATTTAGGCAGCATAGAACTATGAGCCTAATTTTGCAAAAGTGATGTGATTTTTTTGGGTGCTTCACCTGCCTTCTGAAAGATTGCCCATCTTTAAGGTGCCTCGGGTTATCCATAAAATCCAGCTGAAAATTCAGGCAGTGGACTTCACAGAAAGAGAGACAGGCTGATTTAAAAAAAATAATTCTCTGCATGCATGTGTGTGTCACAAAACATGATATACTATTGAGAGTGCTAAAAGTTTCTCAACCCCGGTTTTGTCTAATAATTCTGTCTATATGCAGAACATCCCTGTCTCGAGCTTCCCTGAGCAAAAGTCCAGTGACTCATTGTAATTGGTCTCTTCCATCTTGGCAGAACGCCTGGGTACATCCTATAGGAAAGGAGCAAATAGCATCCCTGGGCCCTAGGGCATTAATCCCAGTGCCAACCTTCCCCTCAGAGCAAAACCGTGCTTAAGTAAGTCTTGGAGAAACTACTATACTACCTTCAGTCTTTCCTTCAAGATCTTCAGATCTTCAATGAATTTCTTGACTCTTTTTGTCCTGTTGTACAGAATTGAACAAGAAGATATTGAACTAAAGCACAATTCCACCTTAAAACAGTTGATGAGGGAGTTTAATACTCAGCTGGCTCAAAAGGAGAGGGAATTGGAAACAGTGGTACATGAAACAATAAGTAAGTGAAATGTTGTAATCTGTATGGATTTGTTGTTTTATCTTTGTTACAAATTTTAAAAAACCCCAAAATTTCAGATAAATCTTCCGTGGGGTCAGTTTCATACAGATATCATAGAAGAGGAAGAGTCACAGATCTGAGTAGTAGTCATTGTTGTGTGAAGTTAGCTCATTCCAGAGAGACTAAGTCAGGAAAAAAACCCTTTTTCAGTGGAGAATATTAGTCTTGCCCAGGGAACATTGTAAAGTTTGTAAGATGCACATTAAAAATATACTTTTGCAGCTGTTGTTTCTTATGTCCAGAGATTGGGTTCCCTAGCTTTTGCTGTGGCCTTCTGCACCTGCCAATGTAGAAGACATCTGATGTGTGCATGGTTCACTAGCCTTGTAGGAATTTCTACAGTTAAGTTGTAGGTATGTGATGTGATTTGTATCCTGTTATACGAGATGAAAGTCAAAACACAGTAATTGTTTGTTTTGTGAGTTTTCATTTAAAATTTATGTTGTCAACATAACAAATAAGCATTAGACTAGTGTGTTTTGACTTTAGCCTATGATGGCAGTTGTTTAAGAAAATTTATATTTTATTATGAATTGGAAATACATTCCCTGAGCTACATCCTGCAGTGTTCAGCCCTGAGATCCACTCTGACTTGTGCCAGCTGGAAATGGTCCCAAAAGGATCATATACCAGCTGGGTGTAGCTGGAGCACAACAGTCTTCTTCATCTAAACCTTGCCTACCCCCTGTGCCTAAGTCTGCGGGTGGGGAAAACATAGAACCTGGCTCTTCTGGTTGTATGCTTGCTAGAAATGTCTCCATATATGCAGAATTTCAGACAAGAAATTGCAGGTGGTTTCTGCTCCCTTGTGGTGGCAGAGTAGGGCAACTGTATTCAGGCCAGGACACAGAACTGAAACTGTTTTAGTACCACTCATGAATGATCTCCTGTCAGTGTATAAAGGGCAGACATCTCTTCATGTCAACCTGAACCTCTTTTTAGCATTCAGCACTGCTCACCGTGAAATACTGCTGTCCTACCCAAGAGAGGTGGCAGGAGTCCACGGTAATGTGCTAAAACTGTTGGGTGTATCCATGGAGGGACACAGTCAACGAATGATGATGGGAAACTGCATCTCCACCATTAGACCATCCACCTGTGGAGTCTCACAAGGAGTCTTTTTCAACATCTATATGCAACAACAAGTTGAACTGGTCAGACAAAGTATTATAATGCCAGCCAATACGTAAGTGACACATGTAGAGTTCTACCTATCTTTTGCTACATATGACCACAGCACTGCCACTGAGATTGCCCATTATTTGAACAAGATAGCTCATGAACAATGTTCCCTCTAAGGTTTGGCGGCTTGTGTGCAAAATTTTCAAGCCGTGTGCAAAACTTTTTCTGAATAAAATTTTTGTGTAAACTCACACGACAGAAATTATAGGCATTAATTGAAGTTAAAGTAATTGTAAATAGAATTAATTAATTGTGTTTAATTGAATTTGAATGAATTTTGAATTGAAATTTAATTTTTAGAAAGGTTTTTATTTAAAATTAATTTTTAAAAAGTTTTTTTTAAAAAAGGAAGGAAGGAAGAGAGAAAAAAAAGAGAAAGAAGGAAGAGAGAAAAAGAAAGAAGGAAAGAGGAGGAAAGAAGGAAGAGAGAAGAAAAGGAGGAAAGAAGGAAGAGGAAGGAAAGAAAAAGGAAGGAAGGAAGGAAAGAAAAAGGAAGGAAGGAAAGAAAGAAAGAGGAAGAGAAGGAAGAGAAAGGAAGGAAGCAAAGAAAGAGAAAGAAAGAAGAGAAGGAAGAGAAAGGAAGGAAGCAAAGAAAGAGAGAAAGAAGGAAAGAAGAGGAAACAGTAAGAGAAAAAAGGAGGAAGGAAGGAAGAGGAAAGAAAGAAAGAAAGAAAGAAAGAAAGAAAGAAAAAAAAGAAGGAAGAGAAGAAAGAGGAAGGAAAGAAGAGAGAAAAAAAGGAAGACAAATAAGGAAAAAAGAGAAAGAAGGAAGAGAAAGAGAGGAAGAAAGAAAAAAGAAGGCAGGCAAAGAAGAGAAAGAAGGAAGAGAAAGAAAGAGAGAAGCCAAGGCCGCTGGCAGGGGAGGACCCTACCGCGGCCCTGGGAAGCCGCCGGTGAGGCGGAGCAGACCCCAACCCTGGAGGCTGATCTCGGCCCCGTGATGGGAGGCCGAGGGCGTCGGATGAGCCCGGCCCTGGGCCGCGAAGTCGAGGCGGTCGGCGGGTGGGAGCCCGAGAGCCTGCCGCAGCCGCAGCCACCCCGCTGCCCCGGCCGCGTGGGGCAGGCAGGCAGGCCCGCGCACTTGAGCCAAGCCTGAGCCTGCCTGTCCCACCCTGGGGGCGGGGAGGGCCAGCCCAGAGGCTGGGTGCAGGCCGGGTCTGCCGCGGCAAAGCCGCAGCCCCGGGGGTCTGGAGGGAGCAGCAGGGGCTACTGGGCTGCGCGGGGGTCCCTCAGTGCTGCGCGGGGGGTGCGACGGCCGCTGCGTGGCCGCGCACTCGCGCAGCTTAGAGGGAACACTGCTCATGAATGTAAAAAAACTGGCTGAAGCTGAATTCAAGCAAGACAGTAGGTTGGGTGATGGGCAAAAGAAAATATTTTCATTTGAAGAGTTTGCAGCTGCCGTGCAGTCTATTTGGTTGAATGTACATGGTCACAATTGGTCAACCGAATCTTTAGTTTAGGAGTATTTCTGGGTTCTTTGCTGTTGATAAGGACTTGCATAGTAGCATCCATGGATAACACTTGCGATCGTCTCTGGTTGGCTGGGAAATCTGTTCCGTCTTGGATGAAGACCTAGCTTCATTTATTCTTGCCTTCACCGCCTCTTGGCTGGACAACAACAATATGATGTATCTGGGCATGAAAACTGCAGTGCTTAAAAAAACTCCAACTAATTCAGAATACTGCAGCACTTCTCAGCAATATAGGCTACAGTGAGCGCAGCACACAGCTGTCTACAGCTTTCTATATTGACTTTCCATAGAATATCAAGTAAAAAACCCCCCAAAACTTCAAGATCTTGGATCTTATCCTCAAGGCTCTCTGTGTCCTGGTACCAGGATAGCTTAATGACTCTGGGAAGAAAAGTATGTCAACAGCTTCATTCCCTGGGAGAGTGGAACTGTTTAATAAAAGTAAAATTCATCTGCGTGCAAGACAGAACTTTCTCAGGCCCAGTCCTGGACTGTGGAATGAACTCCTAAGGACCATCACAAACCTCACTGCTTTTGCTTTAGATGCAAAGCATGCTTCTTTGACTTTGCTTTCTCTAACATAAATACGTGTATATTTAAAAAAAACCCAATCTGCTATCAAAACAAAGACATTCCACTGCACACTTAGGGAGAGGATGAGAGAACAGACGTGCAGCAGATGTTAGTCATGTTGCTTAATGCATAGCTGAAAGATGCTCAGTTTCTATGATAGATTATGTAGTGCATAAATTGTTTAACTTCTTTTTTGCTTCATGAAAGTTTTCTTTCCTCATGCACCTTTACAGAAGCATCTTCAAATCCTACTTTTTAATCCTGTTTATGATGTAATGTTTGTTTTTATTTGATAATATATAGGTACTTACTCAGTTGTGATATTACTTGACTTTATTTAAACAGGTAAAGCCCAAGATGTGGAAGCTGAACTAATAGAAACCCATCATACAGAGACGACACAGTTGCATAGAAAAATTGCTGAAAAAGATGACGATCTAAAAAGAACTGTAAAAAAGTATGAAGAAATCCTTGAGGTATCTTTCTTGAAAGTGATCTAATTCACTGTATTTCAGTATAATTCTGGTATAATTCATGTATCTCAGGCCTGGATCCATGCTCTAACCCTCGATTTTCTTCTTCATTGCGTATCCTATCTCTTTGCATTCTTCCTCATTGTTTGCCCTTGTCCTCCACTCTTTGGGTTTTATTGTGTCAGTGGGAGAGCTCTCTTCCATTGATATAACGTGGCTACGCAAGTGTTTATGCTAATAAAACATACATTGTTCAGAGATATATTTTTTTCACATCTTTGAGCAATGAAAGTTTTGTCGGCATAAGTGCTAGTGTATACAAAGCCTAAATCTCATTGAAAATCAGCAGGACTTAAAAGCCTAAGTCATGCAGATGCTATTTAAAATTTGACTCCAGGTTTCTCTTTTGTAAAGTGCTAAGCAGACTGGCTAGAGTTGGATGGGAATTTTTCATCAGAATGGCTTCCTGAAGGAAAATGTCCTAGTTTGCAAAATCAAATTTTTCTCTGAGAAATCTTCAATTTAATTTTTGGTTGAGAAAATCAAAATGGTGGCACCTTGACTGCCTACCTAGAAAACTCTTGTCAGCTTTATTTTCTGTGTGCTGAGAGAAAGTGAAATCGATGTGAGCCTTCCAAGCAAGCAGCTAGGAAACTAAAAAATCCATTCTCATGAACTGGAATCTTTTTTTTTTTTTAAATTCTATTCTGTGCAAAACTTTGACATTTTTACTTTTTGTCCAGAAATGGGACAGGTTTTTTCCCCCGAAACTTCAATTTTCAGTGGGACAGAAATTCCATTGTCCTAGCAGCTCTAGTATTGATGATTCTCAATACTTTTAAACTGAACACTCCTATTCTGTCATCGATAAAATCCTCTGTATTTATTTGCCATCTTTATTGTAAGCAGATAATAGTTTGTAAAATACTGCTGAACAGTAAATAAGTGATATATTGGCATTACCATTACTTAAGTCGACAAGCTAAAATCATCAAGAAATTCTGGAATAGTGGGAATTGCTTCATTGTAGCACAGTGTTCTGATGGCCTTCTCAGTCTTTAGTAAGTATGGTAACAGTTGCTGCTATAGGTATTCTTAATTCTGCCTCAGCACAACAAGATAGACTAGATAAACTCTTGAGGTCTCTTCTATACCTAGGCTTCTGTGATTTTACTTGGCAGAAATTTGAGAACTATATGAAGTGCCCAGAATGAAAGAGCGTGTAAAATCTTTAGGAACTATGTTTGCACCAAGACACCAAATATGTTGTGGTCACTACTTTGGAGAGGGGAAGGGTTATGTTTGTATCTTTTCTGGATTTAATGGGGAAAAGAGGAGGTTGATTTAGACCACTTTAGAGCAAAAAATTAAATATGTTTTATAGGATCAAAAATTAAGTTGGCTTTGCTTGGGGTCTCAAAATGCTTATCCTGGAAAAAGAGGAATTATATGTTCTAGGACTGAAGAGCACTGATATTCATAAAGCGGAATGTATCTTTATGTATTTTCCTGCGTAGAACTGCAATACACTTTACAGGTAAAACTACTTCAGCTGTAAAGGTTTGACTGTAAAGCATGCAAAGAGGACAAATTATGTATACAGATAGGGTGGAATAAAAGAGCCGAGTTTCAAATTCTATAAAGATATTTTACATTTGTCTGCAAAGTGCTTTTCATAAACTTAGTTCTGCATAAATAAAAATAGACTAATTACAATAGGAAGAGAAAGATATGCAGCAATTGGAGAAGGGAAAGATGCAGAGATTTATTGTCAACTTTAAACTGGAGCCAACTGATTTGGTTTTGTGCCTTGATGCATAATATTTCAATAGTTCATAAAAAGAGTGGGGAGCTTGATAACTGGGGCACAAAAGGAAAACCGCTTTCCCATCAGTGAAAAGCCATTAGGATGGAATAGAAGAGACTCCTATTGAAGGAGCAGAATGAGCAAGTGGAGAAATAGGCTATATGCACAGAAAGGTAAGGAAAAGCAAAGACAGAGAGCACTGAAAACAAAGATGGCAATTTTAAAGGAAAAGCAGAAGTATATTTTAAGTGTTTTTTGTCTAATGTGGTCAAAAGGTTTTTACTCATCTCTAACTGCATTATGTAAATCAATGCACTTATTTTTCATTCTAAAGGCTCGTGAAGAAGAAATGACAGCAAAAGTAAATGAGCTGCAAACACAGCTAGAGGAATTACAGAAGGAATACAAAGAAAAGTTGGCAGATGAGGAGAATAGGAACAGGGAGAAGGTGAGCTGATATTAATATTATATTTGTAGTTTTAGGCATTAGTTTTACATTTTTTTCATGACCCCTTATAGCTGCAGTTAATTGACCTGAGTTCTACTTATATATCAGGTCTTGGCTTTCTTGTGCAATTCTGAATTCTTTGAAAAATCTGTTTTGCTGCAGTATTTTAATTTGTTCTTGTATTAATAGTTTGATTATTGGTTGTTTTCCCCTTCTACTGCTTTGTTTTTAAATGCTGACTTTAAACTGGAAACGCTTGTCACTTTTTCAAGAGGATTCAGTTTGATCATATGAAATTTGGAATCAGAATTCAAAAGGACATAAAAATGTTTTTGTACCTCCAAGTAGGCGCTGATATTATGCAATTTTTTTTAATTAATGGGGGGGGGGGGTTGTACACTTCATCTTAACTACACTACATATTGATCCTGTTATTCTGTCTTTGAATGATAAAATATAATTATTAAAACTAGTATTACACCGAATAAGGGAAAAATACAAATAATTGAGATGACAATTTTTCTTTCTTCATCTTGCAAAAAAGTGCTTATTTTGCTGTGAACCAGTGGGAGGCATTAGAAATATTTGATATTTCAGAGAAAGCATAAACATTTACATCAGTGATGTTATTAGAATACCTTTCTGTGATCTTGACTGGAAGGTAATATACATTTTAATTCTTTCTCCTTAAATTAACTTACTAAAATAATGTAAAGGGCATATTAAATATTATGTAACATTAAGGATTTTTCTTTAATATTGTAAAAGCAGAAATCCTCAAATTAAACTGTTGTAAACCAGCTCTGTTACATCTTTTTATAGTGATATGCAAGATTTTTTTAATACATTTTTTTTAGAAAGCCCTAAAATATTGAGGCACAACAGAAGAATTTATCTCTAGGTCTTATAGACTCATAGACTTTAAGGTCAGAAGGGACCAGTACGATCATCTAGTCTGACCTCCTGCAAAATGCAGGCCTCAAGACCTCACCCACCCACTCCTGCAATAGGCCACCAACCTATGACTGAGTTATTTACCTCCTTAAATCATGATTTAAGGATTTAAGATACAGAGAATTCACCGGTAGGTGAACCATGCCCTGTGCTACAGAGGAAGGTGAAAAACCCCCAGAGCCCAGGCCAATCAGCCCTGGGGGAAAATTCCTTCCCGACTCCAAATATGGCGATCAGTTAAACCCTGAGCATGTGGGCAAGTCTCAACAGCCAGTTATCCAAGAAACAATTCTCTGTAATAACTCAGAACCCACCCCACGTACTCTCCCCTCTTAGGCCACTTGTAAATCCACCACACGTAGCCAAATATCAGTCAATTTCCAAAATAGGCTAATCATACCATCCCCTCCATAAATTTATCAAACTCAGTTAAATCCCACGTATTCTATAAATCAGATGAGTCATTTAATCCTATATAGCATATGCTTTCTCATGTTCTCTTATAAATCATGCAGATTATATCAAATCCATGTGCCAGCAACTATTTTTCACTTATATTTATAGATTTAACTCTCCAGAGAAGTGCAATGATAGCGTAAAGATGTAAAATATTTTTTGTTGCAAGTTGTCTGTCTCTACATAAAGATATATCTACGTAGCGTTTTAAAAGGTGCAAAATGGTAAACTTCTAATTTTCTCTCTTTGGAATCTCCTCCACAGTTCCTCCCTTCTCAGAGTTTCCTTGGCTAACCTTGAAGAAACTCAAAGGAGTTGTCCCATCTCTAGAGGAAATAAACCAGTTGGGAGAACTCCAGCTGTTGGCCAATAGATTCGTCATTTAACCAACAAATAGTAATGTGTTCAGAGGAACAATAGCATGGGGGCAGGTTCGTCCTTTGGGGGTGAGAACGGGGCGATTGCCCCGGGCCCCACGGTTAGGTGGGTCCCACGCTGTCCCGCTCCCAGCGGGGCAGTGCAGGACCCACGCCATGGCCGCCCCCATGGCCCCGCTTCCCGAAGGCAGCAGGGCTGGCCAGGAGCACTTCCTCTGGTCCTGGGCCAGCCCTGTCCATCCCCCCCCCTCCAGGGCGGAGCAGGCAGGCCGGCCCGGGGGTGGGGCAGATGCGGGGTCTGGGCTGCGGTTGGGGCTGCGGCAGCCTCGCCCGGGGCTGGCTCCCCACCGGCAGGCAGCCACGGCCTCGGTTCCCCGCTGTCCCCCGGGGCTGGGGCCACGGCCTCAGCTCCCTGCTCCTCCCGGAGCTGGGGCTGGAGTCTCAGCTCCCCGGGGCCGCAGCGTCGGCTCCCTGCCACCTGGCGGGTGGCCTTGGTTTCTGGGACTCGCTCCCCAGAGGGGTGACCGGAGTCCCTGGGGGCAGAGCGGGCTGGCCCACTGCACTCCCCACCAGCATGGGGGGGGGTGTGTGGCCCTGCCTAGGGTGATTGGCTCTGGGCCCCGCTCCCCTGAAGGGACGGCCCTGCATGGGGGGGAGGTCGGGTCTATTTTGAAGTGCCTATGTAAATATAATTATTGTATCAAAGTTATAAATACTTGCAGAATAAGGATAGGATTTTCAAAGGAGCCTGAAGTAAAGTCTTTAATGCCATTGAATGTCAATGGGGTACTGGTACCTAGCACCCCTAGACTCCTTTGAAAATCCAGCTGATTTCTTTTCTGACAAGTGTATAAGCTATATTTTCATCTCTCCAGTCTGATGAGATGTGGACTTCCTATTTACAAACATATTGGTACATATTTGTTCATTCATAAATTATTTGCTGATGTAGTTGACATAGAGTTTACATTGTATAATTGTTATCCTGATGGAGAAATGCTATTTATTGTTGTTTGTACAGACAACACTTGTTGATCTAGTCACATTCAGATGAAGGCATCTTAAGGTCGCTAATGATTATTTTTGTTTTCAGGTGTCTGATTAATAGTTCTAATGCCTTCCTTTTGACTTTGTGTAAATGGAGCTTCTTTTATTTTGCAGATGTTTAGGTACCAGGACACATTCTCATGCTCCCTGACCCAAAGAATGGTTTAGATGTGAGGTGTACATGGGAGGAAGTGGTCTCCCTCCAATTTGATTTAAAAGTTGATTTGCCACTTCCCTTTATTCTTCCTAGCCATTTTCACTTCGGAGTTACTTTCTTAGGAAACTGGCTTTGCTGTTTACTGAATACAGTGGTGCACCTTTAGAACATTGAGGGGCTGGGTAAGCAAATTGTGAAGAGCCAATGGGTCACATATATTTACATATACATTTACATAAATGTGTACACGCTTGCATACATTGAGGTGAACTTTTTGTCAGCTTTATGCTCCCCACGATGCATTCTTTCCATCCCGAGTCTAATTTACAAATGGCTTTCTTGTATCACTTCCTACCATTAGGGAAATGTAGATCTAAGCCAAAGCTTGCACATAGTATAATTACTTTTAAAGTAAGTAAAAACATTTTTGTCATAACATTTGTTTTTATTCCATGATCTAACAAATAAAATAATTACTCAACAAATGCCAACATCTAAAATTAACTGGAGTGTGTGAAAATGTTAGAAATAAATTTTAAGAGAAAAGAAAAAGTGTTTATTCAGACAGGCTCCTGCTCCCATTGAGTTTGAGTTCCACAAAAGAACACACATTCCCATGTATGGTACGTAGAAAGGAACTTCTCACCTGCAGATCTGAATCTTAAGGAATCTTCTCTTGCTGACCCGAGGAACCTATGAAAACAGTTGCTCCCCTTCTACACTCCCTCACAAGGCATACGTAGAATTTCGTATGCACTTAGTTCATAAAGTTAATCTGTATAGTTAACCTGGCTCGTACATGATGCCCCGGCCCCTGGTGGCCCCTCCCGGCTAGAGGAGGAGGGGAGAGCCCCAGGGGACCCAGAGGATGGGGCCATGGATAGGTCCCTGCAGCTCCAGGTTGAGGAGCCAGAGGGGGTCATGGGGCACGCCTGGGCCATCAACAACCAGTACTCCTTCATCTGAGCCACGCTGCCACACTGAGCACCTCATGGTCCGTGCCCCCCCCCAAATCCCACTTCCCGCCTCCCTCACCTTACATGTTATCATGGAGGCTCTCCCTTCCCCTCAAGGCCAGCTCTGTGGTACAGACCCCATTGGGGCACAAAGCTACGCCCGTCCCCCACTCTGTTGGCAGAGGGCAGGTCACAAACACTACAGGGCAGCGCCCCTAAAGCTCCAAGGGAGGGGGTGAGGAGCTCTTCCCCAGAGCAGGAAGCCCTGGCCTCCCACAGCTCTGCATGCTGTCAGTGAATGTATTGAGTCTCCGAATGTACCCTCCTTCATCCCTGTGTGACCTCTGACTCCCAGGGGACTCAGCTCCCTCTGCTCCCCCTGTCCCCACCTCTTTATACACCTCCCCGGAACCAGCGCAGGGCAACAGGGCTGGACTCAACACACCACGTTTGACTGATTACACCTTACGGACCCCTCCCCCCAGTAAATTAAAAGAGAAGATGCTATATATGTACATCCTCTTGTATGTCCCCCAAGCTGTGCGCTACCCCCTCTGTTCTCTCCTTCCCACACGAGATCACCCCCTCTGCGCCCTGCCCTGTGGTCCCCTCTCCCCCAGGAGCCCTCACCTCATCTGTATAGTCCCTCTCTGGGGGGATGCGCCAAGGGCAACAGAGACATTGAAACCTGGTAGAAGTGCCTTTTTAGAGCACTGATGTTCTCCTGTCACCTCACTCTCAACATTTGAGCATATTCTGAGAACATGGCTCTAAAAGGAGATGAGGTGCTCATTGTTGCCTCATTTCCTTCCACTTGCAGCAGCAAAACAACACGACTCTCCAGATCTTGCAGATCTGTAGCAACATAAGTGGCTTTTTGCCTTATTAAATTAACTATAAGAATTTTAAACATTAATTAGTTTTAGGTTAGTTTTAAATTAGTTTTTTTTCTGAGAGTAGGAATACTTACTAGTTGGGACTTTTTTTTTTGTTTTTTGTTTTTTTGGTGGATCCCAGTGCGAAATAGCATGATTTTAAGAGGCGTGCGTCATACCAAACTGTCTGTCAGGCATCTGATGTGCAAATTTGGTGCCTCAAATGATTAGGAGAGAATCATACGCTGGCACGTTGTGCTATTTGCAGTGCATTTACTCCTTGGGCGGAAGGGATGACAAAACCGACTTCAGGTCCTTCTGCTAGAAGAGGCCTCGTTGATCAAGCCTCTGGACGTAATAGTTCGAAGAGATCTGAAAGGAGGATAGGAGATCTGAATTGGCTCCACACACATATGGATCTCGGAAAGTATCAGTGATGAAGGCTTTGGTCTTGTTACCAAGCAATGGTTCCAAGTCACCTGAGCTTCGGTTAGCCTAGTCTTCTGATCTAGTTCCTAAATGTTATAGCCTCTATCGGAACCAGTGCCAGCTAGATTTCCTAAGACTTAGAAAACTTACTGGAATCAAGCACTTCGGTTCTGAGGAAAAAAAAGTCTAAATTAAAACATATCTCCAGGTAGCTTTTCAGACCATTTAGAGCATGAAAATAAAGATCATTCCACAGATACGGCTGCAAAAAAGAGAACATGGATTCTGAGCAGATTAGCTCAAACATATACTATCAAAGTTTTAGCGCTGGTTCATCTAGATGTGTGTTACATACTGGAGCTGGCTACATCGCATTTTTCTCCTGATAAGAGCCCTAGGAAGGACTTTGAGCAAGAAAGATTGTCAGAGTCTATACATTCACTGCCTAACTCTCTTAACTGGTTCTTCAAACAAGACTATATCACCATTTTCCAAATTTCTGATCTTTGCCTCAGTTATTTTTAACAACCTTCATCTTCCTATATTGCTATGATTTATGCTTTCAAGATTTGTATTTAAAAAGAAATACACCCAGTTAATGTTGCTGAAATGTAATATAATCCATATGCAAAATATATCACTAATACAACATTATCAATTAAAATGACCCAAATCATTTTAGAAAATTGCAAATAACCAGCTCAGTTAATTTTTATATTTATATTAATGTATGACTCTCAAATGTAACAATATTTTGATAAAGAAGCTATTATCATATGAAAATATACCTTGCACTTTTCCAATAACAACCTGAGTAATTCTCATAAGACATAATTTACATAGTTCGATATGCATATCAATAGCATGTGTGTATAAAATATAGTATTCCCAAGTAATGTTGACAACAATTTGAATTTCTTTGAATTGTATTCTATGAGCATTTGGTTACCATTATTACACTGTATCTGTTTTGTAGAGATTGGACATTTAGCTTCTTCACCTTTACATTAATATTGAGTTAATTGGCCATAGCTGAATGAGCTGGTTATACTCCTTCCAATTTTATTCAAAGCCTCACTTTAGATTACTTGTTCCAGACAC
The DNA here is from genome assembly GCA_007922175.1 of Pelusios castaneus. Taxonomy (NCBI): domain Eukaryota; kingdom Metazoa; phylum Chordata; order Testudines; family Pelomedusidae; genus Pelusios; species Pelusios castaneus. The sequence goes on from ML685756.1 coordinate 2,454,871, forward strand.
ATGTAACAGTTGTGCAGTAAATTTACAGGACCATGGGAGATTAATTTTAAATTTGAGTGTATCTATATAATTTTGTGATTTATTTTTTTTATCCTTATTACAGTAGAGACTTACAAACACAAAGAATCCTGATTAGGTGACTGATTAATCTTTAATCTACTCCTACTGTCACTTAACATTTTTGTATTCCGATCCAGTGTAATTCTTCATGATGGCATGAATTCTTTTTGAGAGATGTTGGTGGTATTTTTATATTCTCTCTCTGAAGATGCAAATGAAAAGCATTTTGTTTAATATTGTGTCTTTTTTTTCTTCTAGGTAACAATAACAGAGCTTCAGGTATGGCTTGAATGTCATTGGTTTTGTGCTATCATAGATGTTTATCTTGTGTTCCTCAGTGGCTTGCAATTAGAAGTACTTTTCTTAGATTTGCATATGTTAACTAATGAAAGAAAGAAAAAACTTAAAACAAGATACTTACAACTCAAAAATGTGCAGTGTTTGTATAACGATTGATGAATCCCGTATGTGGCTTTTTTCAGACACAGCTAGCACAGAAGACAACTCTTGTCAATGATTCGAAGTTGAAAGAGCAGGAGTTCGCAGAGCAAGTAAGGATCTTGTTTGAATAAGAAGAAATAGTGTTCATAAAGTCATAGTGTTTAAGCCCAGGAAGGACCACCAGATCACGCAGTCTGACCTACTGTATATTACAGGCTACCACCAGCACCACACACACTAAACGTAACAACCAAAATTTTACCTAAGTATTACAGCCTGCAGCAAGCTGAAATGTTATGTGCCGCAGTCAGACAGTAGTGGGGACTGAGATGCACCTGCTTGAGACCCCTGCAGTGGAAGGGAATTGATGAAAGAAGATACTCAGCTAGTCCTGGCAAGTTTCCCACACACCGTGACTCAGAGGAAGAAAAAATATCCCAACCCCAAAGTCCCTGCCAGTGTGACCTAGGGAAAAATTCTTTCTCAACCCCACATATGGTGACCACTTGGACCCTGAACAGAAACCAGCCTGCTAAACATTTGAGAGGGAATGCTTGGAGGAACCTCGGAGTACTGATTCCACTCCTTCTAGCATCCCATCTCCAGCCATGATAATTTATAATGCTTCAAAGGAAGAAAACCACCCCCCTCCAACCCCTGAATATGTTTCAGGTGGGGGCCGGAAGGATAAATCTGTTCCTTACCTGTGAAGGTTACCAGCCGAAGCCTTAAAGCCTGAGCATTAGGAAAATAAGATGTAAAAAAGGAAGGGACACCCTCCCTCCCCAGCTCTATTCGCCTTGTTCACAAGCAACCTTGTCGTACAATCCCACTCATACATTTGTGCAACTCTCTCTTCAAACTATTTGTCATTTGCCCCCACAAGATTTACTGACAGGCATTACAGAACCTCACTCTTCTGACAGTTAAAACCATCTTCTAATTTCCTGCATGAAATTGTTTATGCTCGTATGTTCTTGCTAATGAAGTTCTCATTGTAAACCTTGTCTGCACTAGAGAAACTTACTGTTTGGTACTCTTAAAATGATTGTAGCACACTTCTTTTCACACACAAAAAGTGCTGCAAACACTTTACATCCATGTCAAAGATCTTCTGAATTATACTTGCTGTTAAGAAATATAAACAACCTTTCAGTGCAACCTCCCCATCCTCAAAATTTTAAAATAGCAAGCAATTGTCATGCAGTCTAGCAAAAACTTTTTTGAAATTAAAAGTTTGACAAGGCTTTTAATCTAATCATTCTTTCTCCTCCCACAGTATAGGTAAATGCTGTTTAACAGCTAGTCTTAAAATGCAGTCTTCACAGTTTTGTACTCTTTAACCCTGGAATAGTCTAATATTAAAAAAAAAATAAAAATTAGGTGTTTTCTTTCTCTAAAAACAAAAAGAGCATCCCACTTATATGGATGGTTGAAATGTTTGTGTTGTATGTCTAAAAGTCATTTCAATTCTGTTTAATTTTAATTATTTATATTATTTACTTATCTTTTTATGACTGTTTAGATTCATATCCTGGAAGACCGATTGAAAAATTATGAGAAGAATTCGTATGTCACTGCAGTTGGAACACCATACAGAGGTAAAGAAAACTTATTTTACCATATATTAAATAGAATAGTCCTTGAAAGAAGTACTCACACTTCACATGGCTTGAAAATGTTAGGTTAATCTTTTTATCTAATATGACATTCAATAACTACATAATGGCCGTTGAAGATACTTTGAGATACTATGGAATCTTGCCCATATTTTGTCCCATTAGAGTCTAATAGAGCTATCACGAGATTTCATAGTAAATCACAGAACATTTTGTGATAGTTAAATTTATTGTGTCAATGCTATAAGAGCTTTGTAATCTCTCTACCAACAATTATTGAGAGCTTCGTTCCAAAGGGGTAGCCGTGTTAGTCTATTGTAGAAAGACAACAGAGTCCTGTGGCACTTTTAAAGACTAACAGATTTATTTATCGCATGAGCTTTCGTGGGAGAAAATCCCACTTCGTCAGACGCTTTGAAGATGGGAAACTTACAGAATGGGAGGAAATTAAATGCAGGGGAGTGTATGACATAGGATCAGGTCAGGCTGTAACAGCAAATCAAAATAGGTGTTAGGATTTAAACATTGGGGAACAGCACATAGAGGAGGGTGAGGTCAAATCACTTGTTGTAATGAGAGAAAAATCCATAGTCCCTGTTTAACCCCAAGACAACTGAGTCAAATTTGCATATAAGTTCGAGCTCTGCAGTTTCTCTTTGAAGCTGTGATTTGTTATTCATCTGTTTCAACACAGCTATTAACAAGCCGTCAAGGGAGTGAGCAGGGAGATTGAAGTGTTCCCCTATTGGTTTTGTAGTGTTGCAATTTCTGATGTCAGATTTGTGTCCATTTATTCTTTGGCGCAGAGACTGTCCTGTTTGTCCAATATATAAGGCAGAGGGGCATTTCTGGCACCTGATGGCATAAATCACATGTGGATGAGCAGGTGAACGAGCCCTTGATGGAGTAGGTGGCTTGATTAGGCCCTGTGATGGTGTCATCAGTGTAGATATGAGGACAAAGTTGGCAGTGTGGTCTGTTGCAGGGATATGTTCCTGCTTTAGAGTTTCTGCTGTATGATCTGTAGTTGCTGGTAAGTATCCTTTTAAGGTTAGGGGGCTGTCTGAAAGCAAGGAGAGGTCTGTCTCCTAAGGCTTGAGAGAGTGAGGGATCATCTTGTAAAATAGGCTGTAGATCTTTGATGATGTGTTGAAGAGGTCTGGCTTGGGGGTTGTAGGTGGTGAACGGGGGCTAAACAGGGACTATGGATTTTTCTGTCATTACAACAAGTGATTTGACCTCACCCTCCTCTATGTGCTGTTCCCCAGTGTTTAAATCCTAACACCTATTTTGATTTGCTGTTACAGCCTGACCTGATCCTATGTCATACACTCCCCTGCATTTAATTTCCTCCCATTCTGTAAGTTTCCTATCTTCAAAGCGTCTGACGAAGTGGGATTTTCTCCCACGAAAGCTCATGCGATAAATAAATCTGTTAGTCTTTAAAAGTGCCACAGGACTCTGTTGTCTATTGAGAGCTTGTTATCTCTCGACAGTCAAGAATAAGCAGAACAAAAAAGCACAGCAGTCAGTGAAACACATGAAGTTGAAAGAATTTGATTGTGAATCTATGATCTGATTATAGGGTGTCATTTTATAATGTAGTCTTATACACATGCATGATGCAGTGCAATCAGTAAACTATCACCTTGCCTCATGAATCTTGTAGGTTACTTTGATCAGATAAAATACTAAAATGAACAGGGAAATAGCTGTTATTTTATATGATATGGTGCATGCCTTTGTGTTTGTGATGATTTACTTACTATGAGGTTGTTAAAGTAACCAAGCAAGAAAGGTAAAATGATCTAAATATGGATCACATACTCACATATTATATTCACATAAAATAAGCAAGTTTATAATGGTGAAAAGGTGATTGCTTGGCCCCAGCTCTGGTGAATACAGATGTTTTGCTAAGGCTGAAAGAAGATACAAAAGGGAACACAAAAATGTTAGAGGTCCCTAGGTCTAAAAAAGGGAGAAGTAAAAGTGGACGGCCATTGACTGTCAGGGAGTGTCAGTGAGGGCTGACACTTGGGCAAAAAATTATACATTGACAGAAAGGCACAGGGACTCTAGGAAGCAGGCTGGGTCTCTCAAGAGAGAGTTGAGATTAGGCTGGACTGAACCTGTTAACATGTTTTCCTAAATGCTTTGTTCCTTTTGATAATTACATGATGTTTTCTTTTGAAGCTGTTTTTGAGTCACTTTAATTAGCAGCTGTCACAGGTTTCTGGAGAAAAAGGCTTACAGATGCCAAACACAATTGGGCCTGATAGATTAACAGAGCCCAGATCTCTAGTATTAGAACCATCATAAAGTAGAGAAAGCCAGGCCTATCACCTTTGGGTGTACTTGAGGCTAATAGGAGGTCTAAAAAAACCCAGTAACCATGACAGAGACAAAGAGGTCAGAAAAGTGGTAGAAGACCAATAGGAGAGAAAGTTTAGTAGCTAGCACATTCTGGAGTATGTGAGAAATAACAGTCACATCCTGTTTGGGTCCAGTAGACACACAAAAATGGGCAAATTTTAAGCCTTCTAGGGCCATGTGCTTAGGATACAGGTGGGAGGAGATCTATGTCAAGTGTTGAGAGTCCAGGCAAGGAGCTTGAGTTTCTTGCAGAAGACTTGTAGGGAGTTTTATGCATGTTAGGAGAAGAAGAGAACCATTTTGTCCTGTCTGTTGGATAATTTAACATATTGTTTTATAATTTTCTGTACAATTTTTCTTTATTTAAAAAATAGTGAGAATAATTCAAAGAATTGTCCAACTCAGCTATAAAGGCTAAAACTGTATTGGTGACATGAGAAAAATATACTAAACTTTGTTTCATGTGGATGAGCTATAGATGCCATGCATGCATTCTATTATCCAAAAAAAGCATCATTCAGATTAGATTTTAAATAATTACGCTGATTTTGTGGTAATGTAATGGCCATTTTCTGTATTGTAATGTGAAAACAAACACATAGGCTAGAAGTATAAACTATGTGTTAGCATTCTTTTGTCTTTATGAGTAATGATCGTTGTGTTAATTTAAACATCTTATTCTTTACACTTCCTGTTTTCTTTTGTTTATTTGTATTTGTCTTAAAATAGAAAAGCCCCACTCCCTACAATCAAATTGTAAGTAATATTTAAAATACACATTTATATTTTACACATCTAAAGAAGTTAGCTTTTTAGAAAGCTGTAAAAATATTTTTTCACATTCTGGTTAAATGCACAACTGTCTGTGATTTTCCTGGGAGCTGCTCATTAAACTTGGATGTGTAACTAGATAAGTGATTATTCTTCAAGAAGGTAGTTCTTCCTTTGTTCTAGATCTAGAGATGAGTGAATTCTGGTGGGTATGGTTGGTGGAAGTTGCCATTTTCTTTATGAATCTGTGAAGCTTACTTTTCTGAAATGTCCATTCTGTTGAGCATTTGGGAAAGTGCTGAAAAAAGGTTAGGAAACAAGCTGAGTAAAATTGGAATTTTCAAGGAAGACCCGGCTTGTGTCTAGAAGTAGCTCTGGTCTAAACACACCTTTGTTATCACTGTATCAGAATAGAAACTGATATAGTTAAGAGTAAAACACCCAAATGTGCATGCAAATATACTGGTATAAAAATGCTTATATTGGTGTATCTTAGTTGGACTAGTCCTCGGTATATGCAACATTATAGTTTTTATTTTCTAATTTTTTATCTTCCTTATTATAGATTTTTATAACACTTCTTTCCTGTAAATCTTTTTATAGCTGTGTTTTAAAGATATATGCATTAGTAGGTGAAGTTTGTAATACATTGTGCATCCCACCATAGTGTAAAAAGATATTGTACTTTGAGCAGACTTGATTTTAGTGGTGATTATGCCACAATAGCACAAACTGTGATAAATATGCATAGAAGTATTTGTGTAACTGTAACTGAATGGATTTTTCTGTTGTACATTTTGGATTCATTCCCAAATGAAGTAATATTTTAAAAATGCTGAGTCAGATAAATATAGATGATAGTGCTAGAATGAATCACAAGAGTCACCATTAACAATCTGGTTCATATCTTTACTTTCACGATAAGTAATTTGCTATGTAATTGCTTAATGGCAGGAAATTGTTACATTGGAGAAGAAAAGTATCTCTAAATAGAAAGCAAATTTTGAGTAGAGAACTTCTAGCATTAATCCATAAACTTGCACTTGATTTGGGAAGCATCTAAAAGCAAACTAATTTATAGGTCTAGACAGGAATGTTTTATGTCTGTAATAAGAAGATGAAGATGCTGCCAACATAAAAGATCTGCAGTTGATTCTAAATACAGACCAATGTGGGTAAAGTGATCTGTCTGAAACTCTAGTAAAAACTAAAGCCTATAGATCTGGTGATACTTAAATAGTAGTTGAACAGTTGGTCACTATCCTATTTCTAATCAGTGGAGAAGCTTTCATCTCTTCCATAGAGAACATTGACAAATCTACAATGAAGGGAAATCATTGAACAGATGTTTTACATAAAGACTTCTTTTTAATTCTCATCAGTATTTTGAATGGCTAGGAATGGTTTTCTTATTTCTTATGAATGCCAAATATATGGAAAATGAAAATATTGTAGTAGGCGTGTAAGAAATCCATAGGTGACAATGTGTACACAATAAATTTGGACTAGGAAAATTATCACCCATCTGCCACTCCCCCATGGTTTTTGCCACTCCCTTCTTCTGCATCATAACTGTTATCACCCTCCTTTCCTGCCCCTCCTTCACTGGGTCCATGTGCCCCTTCCTGGTTACCTTTGCCCCTCTATAGTTCCAACAACTCTGACTTGTTTCTGTTCCCTCTTTCACCCAATCTTTCCATCTCCTTTTCTCAGCACCAATGTAGCTCATACAATCGTATCTTCCACCTCACTTCTTGTAACATTTGCTCCAGCCTCCCCCCACCTCTCCACTTCCCATCCCCATTAAATCTGCCCCCTCTTGCCACCATTCCTAATCTCATACCCATCCCATTCTTTGCTGTCCCCTTTCTCTTCTATTGCTGTCTCTGGAACACCTACTCCGTATTCTAAAATATCTCAGTCATCTATAACCTCTTTGTATCTCATTGCCTCCAACTCCTGGCTTTCACAGAGACCTTCCTCTGACACTGCTTCTGTAGCTATCTTGTCTTATAGAGGTACTGCCTTGCATCAGACCATGGCTGAGGGAATTTGGCTTCTCTTCCTTTCTTGCTACTTTGACCCTCCCCACTCCCTTCCCTTACCACTCTTTCACACAGCACTACATCAGACTCTTCTCTCCCTTCCCCCTCCATGTTGCTTTAATCTACTGGCTGCCCCTCCCCATCAACCTTCTACTTTTGACTTCAGGTTCTCTCTTCCTCTGCTCACAATCTCCAGCACTCATTCTCTGCGACTTCACTTTTTATGTTGAGGAATCTCTGGCTCTCTAGGTGCATATTTGCTCACCTCATCTATTCAGGCTACTTGAAGCCTGGTTCAGTTCTCCCATTTATTTAAAGTGACTTGGTCTTTACAAAGAGCTGCTCTCTTCCTGATCTCTGTTGCTGAGTTTTCCCTCTACAGCCATCTCTGGTATCTTTCAGCACTGCTTATCAGCCCCCTCCCTCATGCCCTGACACTTTGTCTTTCTGTGATTTACAGTCCAACACCACTGATGACCCCTTGTATGTTCTTAGCCCTCTCATCCCATTCCTCATTCCTCCTCCATCCTTGAGTCTTTTGTCCCACTCTCTAATCACAAAGTCCACCCTCCCTAGCTTACTCCCCTCAGCTCCTGCAGTTATGCTGATAGAAATTCTGTAACCAGGCTGATTGCCTTTGCTACAGATTTGTTCTCTCCTTCATTTCTGCTATCTTCATAGCTAAATAGTTCGACTTCTCCAACTTAATTGAATCCCATGTCCTCAATCCCAGCTGTCTTTTTGCCACACTCCTCAAATCTTTCTCTGCTCTTTCTATACAAGATCTTGCCAATTTATTGCAGAAGAAAGTTGACAAACTATGACATGATTGTACATTCCCTTTCTGTAATTTTCATGTCCCTTTCTTTCCTCTTTTAGATGCAGAAGTTTCTCAGCTGCTCTCCACCTTTAACCTTTCCATTTGCCTCAGTGATCCAGCCCATCTCCTGTATGTTCTCTCTCATGCCCTACCTTTCTTCTCTCCTTATCCTCCTTCTTCCCCTTCTGGCTCTTTCCCGTCACAATACAATCATGCTTTAGTCTCTCCCATCATAAAAACCAAATAAACTCACCCTCAACCCCACTTTCCTTTCCAACTACTATCCCTGTTCCCTTCCCCTTTCATCTGTAAGCTCATTATAGATGCAGTCAGCATGCCCTGTCTGGAGTTCTTCTCTTCCAGTTCCATCCTAAATTGTCTGCAGTCTGACCTCTGCCTCTTGCAATCTGTTGAAACTGTTCTCTCCAGAGCTCAGAACCCATTTGCTGTTTTCATCCCTGACCTGTCAGCTGCCTTTGACACAGTCCATGATGCTTTTTTTTGAAATTTTGTCCTCCCTGGGCTTCTGTGACTCTGTCCTGTCTTGGTTCTCCTCTACCTCTCTGATTGTTATCTCAGTGTGTCCTTTGGAGGAACCTTCTCATCCAACTTTCTAGGGGACTCTAGTCCTTGATCCATTCTCTTCTCTCTCTTTCTCGTCTCTGCACAATCTTGTCCACAAATCCAAATTCAACTGCTATCTTTATGTGGATGGTTCACATATCCACCTCTCTACTCCACTCCTATCTCTTTCTGTCCAAACTAAAATCTTAGTGTCTCTCTCACATTTCCTTATGGATGTCTAGCAGTAAACCTAAGCTCAACATGGTTAAAACGAAGCTCTGAATCTTCCTCTCCACCCACACTTTTTTCAGTCACTCTATATATCACCCCATCGTGTCTGTCACTCAGGCCCATAACTTGGGCATCCTTTTCACCTTGGATCTCTTGGTAGGTTCTCACATCTTTTCTGTGTCTAAATCTTGCATATTCTTTTTATATAACATCTCTTAAGATTTGGCATTTCCAGTCCATCCACACATCTAAAACTCTTATCCAGGCTCTCATCGTCTTGCATCTCAATTACAGCGACATCTTTTTCTCTAGCCTTGGTAAATACATTCTTGTCCCCACTCGTATCCATACAGAATGCTGCTGCAAAGATTATTCTCCTAGCCTGTCTCTGCATCTGTTTGCTAACTAGCCTTTCCATATCACATCAAACATAAGCTGCTTGTCATTGTTCTCAAGGCCCTTCATGAGCTATCCCCTCCACCTATCCTCTCTCATTCACTGTTGAAATGTTGAGTCCCACTTCCATCAGCCAATAATACCAGCCTTCATCACCCACTTAATAATTTTTCAAATGAGCACCTTCATGCTCTTTTGCAGTCTGCCTCTCATGGTTGGGAGGTGCTCCAAATAAACATCCACAAAGCAAACTCATTATCCTCATAATAACACTTCTCTGCCATGGTGCCTACAAAAACCTTGACATTAGTTAGACTTCTAGCATCTGGAGACTGCTGGTGTCCAGAGACAACTGCCTTTCATGCGGACCAATATCATCTCACTATTTCCTTGTACTCTCCCATTGACTTGTCTGTATCCATCTGTTGTCTCTTGTTCTTTACTTAAGATGTAAGTCTTTTGGATGTGGAACCATGTTTTAGATGTATTTGTACAGCACTTAGCAAAGTGGGGTATATGGTTGGGGCTTGTAGGTACTCTAGTATCATAAATAATATCACACTATCAGAGAGGTAGACTTAATTGGAAACTTTCAAAGGGGTAGCCATGTTAGTCTAGGTCTGCAGAACAAACAAGGAGTCCTGTGGCACTTCTAAAGACAAACAAATGTGTTTATTGCATGAGCTTTCGTGAAAGCTCATGCAATAAATAAATTTGTTGGTCTTCAGAAGTACCACAGGACTCCTTGTTTGTTTAATTGGAAAGAATATTAAAAACTGAGGCATATTCTGTCTGTCTTTCAAACACTCTGTCACCTCCCCCCTCAGCCTGATTCCTCACCCTTTTAAATTAGACAGTTTTACTATATTATATCTTTACATCTAGAGGTCTGATCTTGTGAGTTACTGATTAACCCAACACTCAGTAAGGTCAGAACTATACAAGCTTGTTTGAGGCCCTTAAGAATACCATTCTAATGAGACCAATTTATCCTGTACATTTATTCAGATTTTTAAGTAAGCAGATAAATTGGTGTAATTTCTTGATTCAGATGAGCAGACAAAAGTTTCTGAATTAAATTATAAGGAAGGAAAGTAGCGACAATCAAGCAAATTCTATTTTAAATGTATTTATTGCTGCATGTTGGTGTAGAAAAATTAAGGAATATATTAAAAAAACAACTTGAGAAGTTACTGAATATCTTCTGTATATCCCTGCTGGAATATTGTACATTCAGTTATAATTAACTGCTTTCACTAAATTTTAGGCATTTGACACAATTGTCCAGATTAATACTATGTTTATTACATTCCAGTCATTTTCTGAGTAAGAGTAATTTTGATTTATATGTGTGATTGTCAGAATAACTACAGTCTTATTTGTATTTACACAGATGGGAATCTCTGCCATGCTGATGTCTCTCTCTTTGGAGAGCCTACTGAGTTTGAATACTTGCGGAAGGTGCTGTTTGAATATATGATGGGCCGTGAGACAAAGGTATGGAGTGCTATATATGTGACATGATGTGGTTTGGATTTGAATTGAATTTATCATTTTGCTGTATAGGTTTTGAGCACCATATATTTGCTGTTGATGAAATAGTGTGACAGTAGCAGACAGTGTGTAAAGAATGAAGTCCAGTGCAGAGATTGAATGATAATCTTTGTTGTCTTTTTTCTCATGAGCCTTATAATGCTGTTTTGAAACCAAACATCAGCAATTAATAATTGTACTGAATTATACCTTCTGAATAGATCTGAAGGTACAGAAACATCTTCCCAAAAAACCGAAGTAATCTATCTCTCAAGGGCATACATCTTTCCTGGATGGCATTTTTTATAAATTGTTTGAATATTTTAAGTAATAGAAGTGAATGAGTGAAAGCTAAGTTTGTGAAGTCCTTATTCAATTGGAATTCTAAATAATTAGTCTGAGTAACTATACATAGAAATCTGTTATGAAAAAGATGATGTCATAAGTTTATCATTTAAGCAAGAGGTTGTATTATTTAGAAGGAAATCTTTCCTCCCTCAGGCAAAATAGACCTATGCATAGTACTTCCTCTTTTCCAGTTTCATCTTTCAGACAGGACTACCGTTAAGCACTACAGCTCTCAGTATTTCATTAGAATTCTAAATGAATTAACTTTGTTCTTTTACAGTGTCCCTTGTAAAATAAAATTTGCAATGTAAGAGGAGGTGTTCTGTATAAATCAAATATAGCATAATAAATTATAATATTTCTTGTTACTATTAGATTCCTCTGTCCCATCCTTTTTATTCTTTTTCTGTTTCTTGATCCTTATTATTAACTACTTTTAATAAAAAATACAAATTCCATGTCTCAAAAAATCCTGTCCAGTTCTCTCCCAAGTTAGTTGTAGTCCACTAACCTAAACTATTATATTGCTTCTGCACCATAACAGTATAATGTTGAAATCATAAAAGAAATGCATGTAAATATGCTTCACATTTTAGGTAAGATTAAAGTTTGTTGTTAGAGGTAATGGGAGTGGCTATGACATGTAATAAACAAGCACAGTATCTAGGCTGGCAAGCAGCTAAAGCTTACTGGACAAAAATTCACCAATTTGATTAACATGTGAAGTCTAAAATAAAACATGCCTGGAATAATTTTAATGTTTAAACTGTATTTAGTATGGCTTCAATTATGTATGTTACTGATTAAAATTGTTCCTTGTTAAGTGTCTGAAGTACCACTATGCTTAAATTAGGATTTTGAAATTGCAAATATGAGTAGTTTGGTAGCAGTAACACATTAATATTAAATTCCAAAGGGGTAGCCGTGTTAGTCTATTGTAGAAAGACAACAGAGTCTTGTGGCACTTTTAAAGACTAACAGATTTATTAATCGCATGAGCTTTCGTGGGAGAAAATCCCACTTCGTCAGACGCTTTGAAGATAGAGCGTCTGACGAAGTGGGATTTTCTCCCACGAAAGCTCATGCGATTAATAAATCTGTTAGTCTTTAAAAGTGCCACAAGACTCTGTTGACATTAATATTAAGTTTAGTTTCAGCAATTTTTGTAGGAAGGGAAAGAAGCCACAGAAGTTGTGGGTGTAAAAGTGAATAGCTATATACCATGTGTGTGATGTAAAGTAAGAACAAAATTCTCATGTGGTGTGCAATCTGCATTACTGTATAGACATTAAAATAGACTGATTTTAGGCATCTGGCTTCCATCCAGGGTGCAAAGTTGGTTCATTTAAAAAGAATCTTCTGAAAGTTACATCCTCTCTCAACCAAAGACAGGTAGAAAATCATCTCTAAGAATGTCTTTTTAAGATTGTATACATATCCAAAATTGAAATAAATAGCACTGAAGTGAAGACAGATGTCTAGCTCTTGTATTTGCTTAAGATGGTATTATTTTAAGTTCGTTGAGAGAGGCAATTTATTCAATTCAAATAAATGAATGGAGAGAAATATTTTCAAAGGCTTTTTTGTAAGATGTGGTAGCTACATTCATTTATGATAGGTGATGGGAAATTGTAGAGTTCTTTTAATGCAGCCTTTTGCAAATGTCTGATTTGTATTCTTTGTTCAGTAGTCACATCTGTTTGGTTGTCTGTTAGCACCAAACAATCAAGGTAGCACAGCTAACAGAGTGCACACAAAATTAAAAGTGATAAATTTCTGGGACAGCCCATGCTTTCCTCTTTAACGCCTTCAGATCGCAGTAGCAATGGGGTTGATATATTTCATGTGTCTGAAAGCTAACCATGAAAATTATATTAAGGTAAAAAACTGAGTGAAACCAGAAATTTCCATCCTATATTTCTGAATTAGCTAAGTGTATGCAGAACTCTCGGAGCCTAGACCCTTTTCTTTGTTACTGCCTTGTACATTCAAGCAAGGGGCATGGTGGTTCCTGAAAATCATACTGAATCATGTTGCAACAATAATTGTGTGACAGCATGGGATAGTTATATGCAGCTTTGTGATGAAATTTGTGGGCTCCAGTTCTGAGCAGCAGTATCTTTCAAATGATAGAATGCTTTGATAACTGTAAGAAATATCCATTCATGAAACTGTTTACGATATTGTCTACTGCAAGGATATTTGTATACTCTGTAGTCCTTGAAAGAATTGGCAGTAAATAGGAATGTAAAATACCAGCTCTTTTTTAGCAGAGTGTATTACTGTGTATATACATATATGAAATTTAGGAATTATTATATTTATATACCTGGATTTTTCTAGTAAAATATAATTAAGTTAGTAAAGACATATCCACATGCACACTTTGTCTGTAAAGCATACAGTCTTGAATTCCAAAATGCTTGTAAGTTTCATTCATGCTATTTGCAATCACTTGGCCCTGAAAGAATTTTATTTCTAAATCTCCCTTATGACCCTAAGAACAGGGAGAATTTCAAGGTAACGCTAGTGATAAATTACAAAACATACATTTTCAAGAAAGGTTTTAAGAATGTTTATTTGAGTTGGCTGATACGTATATGTATTTTCATGTAATCTTTGAAATGCATGTTTATTTTCTTTAACTTTTGCATACCATTGTATCTAGTTGAAGTTAAGAGTGAGGGCTTCACAGGTAGCTGTCATGTAAATGTGGGTGTTCATTCTGAGTTCATTGCTTTTTTGTGATCTTTCAGTCCTAACTAGTAGATGAAGGGGTTGACAAGAGAAATTAAAAAGGGTAGTACTAATTTGTGACATCAGAAATATTCCTCAGTATATCCAACTCCATGAGAGGATTTGAATTATGAACAGTAAGTAACTTAAACTAAATTAAGCTGATTGAACAGAAGAGTAGAAATACTCTTTCAGCTTTATATCCAGGTAGAAATTATACCTAAATATGCATTAGATGAATTAACCTAGCCTGTCCTTTCACCTTTATGATGGTGGTTGGTCATTCTGTCTTCCAGTTGCTTCATTGTTCCTACTATCCCCACTTCACTTCGTGAACTCTGAGGAGCTGGTGGGACACAGTAGTAGGAGATGAGCAACTATCTTGTCACCACTGCATTGTGTAGGAGTTGAGTAGCACATTCTGTTAGAGCTGTACCTACTGTTGCAGCATGTGGGAAAGCACCTGACATTTCTTGCAAAAGCACATTGACCACTTATATTCACCCATGTTGCTATATCTCCTCCCCTGTTACCTTCTGTTGTTGTTGAGCAAAATGAAAATGGAAGCATGGAAGTCCCCTTTCAGGTTGGGAGTATGTTGGTCACTAAAATGGAAGTTGTAATCCTCATGTATAACTATTGATATAATTGACAAAACTTTTCTATTTTCTTTTCCACACACAAAGTAGAGGTAATTCTTACCTACCTCATACAGATGATATGAGCTTAATTAACATTGCTAATTACGCTTCCTACGTGTGACTCCTTTCATCAGAGGATGTCAAAGCACTTTGCCGTATCAATGCAGCATACTGCACTGCTGTCAAGAATGTTTCCGCAGATGAAGTTCTGCAGTTAATCCATTGAACCTACTTGGGCAGTAACATGTTCTTCTGGATTTGTTTTACAAGATGTCGGGCATTATTTTTTTGACTGAAAAACGTTCCTTATAGTGACACACTGATTAGATTGTTCATAGGAAAAGATCCCAGTGACAGTTGAATCTTATGCAACAGTAACCTGTAGCACTGTTTTGACAGAGGTTAATGTTTTTGAGCTTTGTGCTTACCATAAAGCTTACGTTGTTGTGTGGTAGCAGTAGTATGTGGTGATATAAACTGAAGAATCTTTGTTTTTATTAAATTCACATATATACCATCTGGTAAGCAAATGAGATGTGAAACATGTTCATGTCTTACTCTTTTTGCAGTGGCTTCCACTGACATTACCAAAAACATGCAGAACTTTGATTAATTTATTTTTTAACTGTTAAACAGCAGTTTAATCTTTTCTTATGTACGTTACATTGCTTAAAGACCGTTAACTTTTTTCTTTAGACAATGGCAAAGGTTATAACCACAGTGCTAAAGTTCCCAGCTGATCAGACTGAGAAGATTTTAGAACGAGAAGATGCTCGGCAACAGGTAAGCCTTACAAATAGACTGAATATATGAACACAGGTTGCTAGGCATAAATAGCTAAACTTGGTTGTTTAATACCCCCTCCCTTCCTCAGGATAATTCCCCATTGTGGAAGTAGGTTTGAGCTTATGAAAAAACAAAAAAGGAAGGGGCTTATCTCTATGAATATGTTCCACCATAGGTCTAGTGCTGAAGTAGTTCTGTTGGTGGTAGTGACAAAGGGCAGGGCTGTCCTGGGGGGGGGG
>ML685756.1:2470486-2584089 GCA_007922175.1 Pelusios castaneus
TTTTTTTTGCAATAGTGTTACACCGTTGGCTCATTTAGTTTGTGATCTACTACAGCCCCCAGGACCCATTCTGCAGTACTCTTTCCTATGCAGTCATTTTCCATTTTGTGTGTGTGCAACTGATTGTTCCTTCCTAAATGGAGTTCTTTGCAGTTATCCTCATTAACATAAATAGCTATTGCACAGACTACATTATAGATAACACAGTAATTTCAGCTGGTATTTTAAACACCATTTGAAATTCAAGTATCTATTGTTTTATATTAAATATTCTATGTTCTTTCTCCTCTTTGACTCTTTCCCAGAATTTGTGTCATCATCACAGTGGAACAAGAAGTTGCCCTACCAGAGGATGTCATGCCTAGTGCCACAAAGCACAGCTGCACTGTTGGGTTCTTCATATATTGGGGAGAGACTGATAAAGAGGGGAAACATTACGACATTATTGATTGAGTTTTAGGTTTAATGTAAGGGTTTGGGAGAGATGGAGATGAGGAAGAAGCTGGAGTCTTCTTTACTTTAGAGAATCTTTTCTATTGACTAAAAGCAGAAGTCAGTGTATGTAATGTTATGTACATCCTTCTGTGGCTTTCAGCCAGCCCCTCAGAGTTTCAGTATGGAATATTATAGTTACTGAACTGAATAAACTTGGTGGACAAAGGGAGGTAAAAATAACTCCTGTTCGTGCACTTCTGACAAGTAGAGAGTTAACTTGTCATGTCGATGCTGTTGGCAGCTAATCACGAGCATGGCAAAGTTTGTTTAATATCACACGCTGGAATGGACAGGAGCTTAAAACAATTTTTCATTTTGCCAGTCATGTAATGAAATGAAACCTCTGGAAATAATTTGATGGAAGTTGTTACTAACACTTCATTGGCTGCATGAGCTTTTCTATTCAGAGGCTCCCTCCCTTCCACCCAGTGAATTCACTGGCGGTGGAAGCATGAAGTATGGTTACTATATCCTAGTTGGGGACATGCAACTTTATGAATCACACACAACGGAGGAGGGACTGGTTGTAGGTGCATAATTTGCCTAGACAGTACAGTTTCTGGTTTGCTATAAAGACAGTGATTGGGCTGTTGTTTTAGTCATTTTGTGTTTGTGAGTGGCTCTTTGCAGATACCTTTGATCCCTGCAACTTTGTGTGATGGTCAGTGATTTCATTTGGAAGCCTTTGCTTTAAAAAGCCTACCATTTCCATTTGGGAAATCTTCCAGAAGCCATATAGATTCAGAGAAAGTTCAGCTATGTTTGGAATAGCAGTGCTGAATGTCACCTGCAACAGGCAGACAGTAGTATTAATTTCCACTTCTTGACCCATTAGCGCACAATCCTGGCTTCTAATTGTCTTTAGAAAACCCTGACATTTTCTGAACTTGATTTCAAAATTTTGCTCAGACATAAGACAGTTTTTCCCAGCATAATGTAAAAATGCAGTTTTAACTTCCTATGTGAAACAGGACATTATCAGAAAGTTTCACAAAAGGCAAGATTGCTGGGCATGCAAAAGTTGCAACTTTCACTAAAAAATGTTTAGAGTTTTCTTGCACCATTAAGCTAGTCATTGACAAACTTGTTTCCACGCAGACCAGTGTTTCAATTAAAACTGAACGTGAGCTGGGAAAATAGTGGCTTCGAGTGGATTATAAATCAATGAAGTTAGATGGTACCTTGCATAATGGTTGCAGCTCAGGATCCATCCTAGGATCTATATTTCATACTGCCAGTGGTATGGTGGCATCCCTCTTAAATTATGGTTGATAAAATGTTTTTCAATTTCCCTAGTTCCTCTCACACTCTTTTCCTATATGTATTTTATCATGAGTATGCGGTATTCTGTGCTGGCATGACCTCATTGACTTTAGTGGATTTACACCACTAGAGAAATTGCTCCTTGAGGTTTTCTTCATTAGTGATGACAGCCCTGTCTTCCCATCATCCAGACTCTCAAATTCAATGTCCTTAACTCTTCTTCCTAAACAACAATGCCTCTCTTGGCAATACCTTTCCCACATGCTGGTAATAAATCCTATAGAGTCTTAGAGTTTACTTTTCTAAACTACTGTGTATGTGTAGCACACAACCAATTTAGGCATAACATAATAGGCAATTTAGGAATAAATGAGTCAAAACAGGATTCTGCACGTCCCAAATGACTAAATTAAGGAATGAAGCTGAGCATGCACATGCAAAAAAAGTGCAAAATGTGTCATTTTTTGGTAGAGGACTGAGTTGGCTTTTTCAGACTTGATAAATAGGTTACTGTTCATCTGAACTTTTCACACAAGTATTGTGTGATAGTTAACATGTGAAATAATAAACATTGCATGGCTAGCTAATAAAAAGCAGATGTGACACAAATTCCCTCTTAAATGTTTGAAAGCTGTGTTGTAAATTGGATCTTTGGACAAGTGGCCCAAACTGGTCATGTGATCACCAACGTCTTTGGGTAATTGAGTTAGAATTAGAAGTTAGCGAGGAAAATAGAGGCTCTGGATCACTGACATTAGGGAATACCGAGGGCAACTGAAAAATGATAGGATTACAGGAGGCACTCATATAATACATATTTCACAAGCTTTCTGTATCTTATCTGTGTAGTGATTGACTGTTGCTGTACTGGAATAAAATAAACAAGTTTGGAATCAAGCACTGCTTAATGACTAAAGAGCCTGAACAATCCAACTGCCATTGAAGTCTCTTGGTAACCCTTGTATCAGCTTCAGCAGAATTGGTTCAGGCCTTTAGAATTAAATGCTTTTCAGCTTTTGTGATTTATACTACAATGAATTTTAGAAGTCAACACTCCTTCAAAAAATTAATCAGCTAACTTTGTACAGCCCACTGCTAAAAAGCCATGTGAGATATCAGCTTAAAAACTGAGAAGGAAGAACACAAGTGAAATGTGACGAAGCGTCTGCCCCACACAGGCCTGTGTAGGGGTTAAAGTGGCGGGGCAGGCCAATTAACTTCACGGGAGCAGGAGGCAGGGAGTGGGAGGCTGATTAGGAACAAACTCACCTGTGCAGGAACTGGCTAGGCTTGTAAAGCTAAGGAGTGAGCAACAGAGTGAGGGATATGGGGAAAGGGTAGTTGTTAGGAAAGGCTGGGCTGGCCTGGCCTGGCAGGAGCTGCTCTCCATGGTGGTGATCAGCACAGCCCCTGCTAGCGGTATCAGCCTTTTCCTGATGGGGAGGCTGAGATGGCCTGTAGTCCTATCTCATTATGGATGCTGATAAGTGGGTGGGAGGAGCCCCACTTCTACACAGGTTCTGGTGGGCCAGCACCTGTAACTCAAGAACAAGAGATGCTGTGGACCAGAGTCAGAGTGGTGGCATGCAAAAACACACTGGCGTATCAGCCTTGAAAGCTAATCCTCAGAGTGACCAGGCGGCAGCAGCAGCAGCAGACCAGGGGTGAGTGGAGCAACCCTTGAACAGTAACATTTTAAATGTCCATTTTAATTGCAGACTAGGGTGCCTAACTCTTTTCTTGGAGCAGGGTAGGAAATGGTCCACAACATCTGACACTGGGTTTTATAGCGTGTGCCGTATGAAGGACTTGGCATAGAATAATTGCTTGGATAGGACTGATTAGCTTTTTGTAATTTAGCAGCTCTGTAGACTCCTATGTAAGCACTACAGGGATATTCACACAGTCACAGA
Organism: Pelusios castaneus; assembly: GCA_007922175.1. Classification (NCBI taxonomy): domain Eukaryota; kingdom Metazoa; phylum Chordata; order Testudines; family Pelomedusidae; genus Pelusios; species Pelusios castaneus. Next base: position 2,474,158 of record ML685756.1, read on the forward strand.
GAGGACTGCAATGTGGTTTACTCTATTTATACAACAAACCAGAGTGAAATCAATGGGAGTTTTGCCATTGACTTCAATGGAGCCAGGATTTCACTCATAATTTACAGGCCATTATCCCTCCTTACTCTGAAGTTTGTTTTCCTTCCAAAATTTCTTGGACAGGGAAGATCCTTTTGGGTTAAAATGATTAAGAAGGTTGCAGTGAGAACTCCCTATATCTGGATGTCTCAGCTACTTTAATCTTTGTCAGTTTGAGGCTGGCATGGAAAACATACTTTCTGTGGTTTTTGGCTGATCCCCTTCTGGCAATGTATGAAGAACAGTGGTCCATAGTGATATTAGATTTATCAGCTGTCTTTGGTCCCATTGATCATGAAGTGTTGACTTTCCACTGGATCATGGTGTGGGTGGATGGGATTGCTTTCAGGTGGCTTTTCTCTTTTTTTCTCTCTGTGTGGTCCCATATAGGATAGTATTAGGCAGCTTTTCCTCTGTCTTGGGGTTCTCTTATGTTGAATGCTACAGGGTTCTTGTGGGGCTCTTTATTCAGTGTGTGTATGAGATTGTTAGAAGGGTTATTGAGGAGCAGAGCTGTGTAAATAATTGACTTTTTTGTTCACTAGCTGTAACAAATTTTTTTAAATAGTTTTTGGTCAATCTGAAACACTTTAATTTTTCGGTGAACCAAAAAGAACTTCATTCTGGTTGAACAGAACACTTAATCCACTTCTATTAAAAATAAAGTAAAAATTCTAAAAAATGCAAGTAAGTTTCATATTAAGTAATTTCAAATATGACAATGAAAGATTTCAATTTTTCTAATGTTAAAACAAACCCTGACGATGGTTTCATTGTCACAATGTAAAACAATTATTTTCTGAATTTAAGAGAAATAAATTGATTAAAAACAATTTAATGAATTTGACATCCATGTGATGAAATATTTCAGTTGACCCAAACCTGCATTTTTTTTTTTAATGAGTTGAGGGGAGGGGTGTGAACTGGCTGAAAAAAATTGATCACTTCTGGTGAAGAGGTAATTGTCTTCTGTATTCTGATGACACCCAGTTCTGTGTCTCCATCTCTACTGATCCAGGTGATGCATTCAACAGACCTTACCCAGTGTTTGTTTAAAATTGGGGCCTGGATGAGAGCCAGCTAGTTAGCTCACCAAATCAGTCCAAGCAAGACTGAATTAATTTATAGCAAGTGAATTTGATCAAGATTCAATTAGCCCTTCTGACTGAAGAGGTGCATCTGATATTTGCTACACAAGTTCACAGTTTAGGTACTTGGAGTGGTTGTTAGATTGCCAGTTGCTTTTAGATGATCATATAGTACAAACAAACTCATTTGCTATGGCGTGCTAGATTTGACTTAAATGTACTTCAAGTGGGCTATGGACACCATAAATTGAAATACTAGGGCACTCTCGCGGCATCGCGGAGCGCTGTGTGCGCCAGACTGTGCTCTGCAACACCTTTCTCTGTGTATTAGGGAGAGAGTGTGGTCTCAGAGCACAGTCTCGCATACCCAGTGCTCTGCATGCTGTGAGACCTGACACTCTTGGGACATCACGGAGTGCTGGATATGTGAGACCACACACTCTCTCTCTCTGTTAGGGAGAGAGTATGGTCCCCTTGAGCACAGTCACGGGCTGGATGGAAGAGGTTCAAGGGCTGCGTGTTTTACCCCCCTGATATAGTAGCTATGATCAGGGTGGCTTTTTTTCATCTGCATTGGATCAGAAGTTTGTTAGTTTTTGTATCAAGTACAGATTTTACTACTGTGTGATCCATGGTTTTCTCACATCCAGATCAAACAGCTATGCCATGATCTTCATGGGGGCTGTACCTTAAATTCATTTTGGAAACCAGAACTAGTAAAGAATGTAGGAATTCACTTGTTGTGCAGTCTTTCTAGGACCGTATGAAACCAGCGCAGCAGGATGTGTATTCATTGCCTGTTAGTTTCCAGGCAAAGTTTTGAGGTCTTGGTTTTGACCTAACAAGACCAGAACGGTTTCAGAGCTGCCTACTTTAGCTGTAGCTTGTTGCCTTATGCAACACAACTGCAGTCATAATCAAGGGTGGTTTTGGACTAAATTCCCCTCCTCCCTTCTCCAGTTTAAAAAGGAATGGGTCTGCTGACAGAATATTGATTGAGAATTAACTCTCTTCCACTTCAGTGACTTTCAGGGCATGCCCTGAAGCAGACCTTTTCGTTTGCCCCTCTGGGGAGGGGAGGAGAGGGTCTCTGAGAAGGCAATGCTGAACTATACACTAACTTGCTTATTATTATTATTTTTTTTGCCTGGGCTTTGGGAATACGTTGCTGGGTGGTTTGGTTTTAATAGATTTTATCCATGCAGCCTGGAATAGGCACTTAAAAAGAAATTAGAAAAAAATAAGTAAAGGATTTGCTTACATTATATTACAAAATAAAGCCTACTCAAATTGTAATGATAAAAGCTTTTTGATCAATTGATCCATATGCTATGGTAATGAGATTCAATCAACTTTGAGTGGTTGAATATCTGATACCACTGATGTCAATATGAAATCAAAATATGGTGATAGTTAGCAATAACACTGAAACCACTGCAAGTAAACAGAAACAATTCAAGATAATTGCATGTCTTTGTCCCATGTGTGTGTGTGTGTGTATATATATTATACACACACAAGCCAGACTGGGGGAAAAAAGCGAATATGTATGTGAAATCCAGAAGTTATTTTCCATTAGTGAGCCATGAGCTACACACAGGATACTGTGGTTTCCAGTTCCTTAAGGTATTTTACACACATGCTTATCCTGGTGAAGTCAATAAGAATTAAGCATGTGTCCAAAGTTAAGTAGGTGCTTGATTAAATACTTTTGAGCAAATATGGACTGCTGAATAAAGGTCTGTAAGTGTGTGCTGATATGCAGGATCTGGTTTCACCAAAGAAAACACCATCAAAGGAAAATAATACCAGATAGGGAAATCTTTTTTTGACTTAGTTCCTGCTGAATTTCTGTTTTTGTCAGTGTGTGGATGATAAACATTTTAGAAATAGAATAGTATGCTATGTAGCATACTATGTAGTATTTTTATTATACAATTATGTAAGAAGATGGCTTGTCTGACATTGAGTCAGCTCTGATTACAAGGGAAGCACCTTCCCTGAGTGGAGTCAAGTGATCTTAATATAAAAGGCAGGAGGAAATGTCAGGAGTGTGGTGATAGAGAAAGACAAGAACAGAAGCAGTTCCTGAGAGCTGGTGTCTACCGGTAGAGTTTTAATCTGTGACTTTGTTGGGGATTATGGCATCCCTTTACTGAGGCTGGTTTAATATGAAACCTAGATAGAGTCCCTAATCACAAAATAATCCCTCAAGGATGCTTGGAATGCTTATGGGATCAATAGAGGGAGGTTACTAGAGATAGGGCCATGCAGAGCCATCCCTGCCTGCAACAGGGTGCTTGGTTGGCAGCCACCCCATTATAGATTACTTTTGGGCAGATGTGGATCTCTAGCACAGAAGGTAAAACTCACCTCTGTGCTGAAGGCCAGTGTAAGGTCTGTCCATTACCTGCGTCTCACTTCAATAAAGAATATTTAGGATTGAAGAATAATATCCCTGTCTCCTAAACTGGAGCTGATGCTGACAAAGCAAAACAGTTTGAATGACAATGAATGATCAGATGCTCAAAAGGGAGAATTAGTTTTAACCTATAAAAACTGAGGGTTTGAAAATGTTGCTGAGCCATGAGAGGTTGTGTTTGTTCAAGGACTTGGAGGAAGAGTGGTTTGCTTAGATCACTGCCTCCTATGCTGGCTAAAGGTTTGTCTTGACCCTCTCTTGAACCTACAAAAAGCTTTTTGGAGTCCAAATCCACATGGGAAAGTCTGTGGTGGAGCTATACAAGGAAGATAAGGACAAACTGTCAAAGAGCAAACATCAGGAGATAAGAGTACCAATAATTCAATAGTTTCTTGCCAATATGTTTGCTCCAGGGAATTAGCTGCGGCCAAATGGAACAACAATGGAACGGTAATAATATTATGCATATATTTCTGTCTCTAGAAAGGTTAATGTAGGCACCTTACTAAATATATAATACTGAAACTTGAATCCCTTCATTATCTAAAACAATTGATCTTGTACCACTGCAATATGAAAAATGAGGAGGCCCTCGTAGACTAGCGGGGGACAACTTGCAAAAGTGGTATTATTCCCCTGAGTGTTCTGGTGCAGAGACTTTTGAAATCTGAATATCTGCGAGTGACAGAACAAACCATCGTTCTGATGACTTTCTGCATGGCAAATAGGATGCTGAGGGGTATAGACCATTATCAGATTCTAAATGTGAAAATCGCCCTAGCTCTCTGACATAAGAGTGACTCTGCAGGCAGTTGTCATCGCCACGTACCCCTTGGAGTATGTCTACATAGCAGTTAGGAGGAGAGATTCCCAGCCCAGAGAGACAGATGTGCCAGCTCACGTTAAGTTAGTGCTAAAACTAGCAATGTGGGCACTCCAGCATTGGCAGTGGCTCGTGCTAGCTGTCCAAGTTTGGATCCAAGGGATTGGATGGGCATGGACTAGGGCAGCTAACGTGAGCCACAGTCGTCCCCCTCCCCCCTGACTTTAACTATGATATGTAAATTTTCCCAACTTCCTTTAAGAAAATGTCCTGGCTTTGTTCAGATTGTGTCTCCTCCTCTCACTGAACCCAATGGCAAAACTCTTACCAACTTAGATGTGGCAGAATTAGATCCTGCCAGAAGAAAATAGACAGTTGGTTTGAGTATCTGATATTCCCCCTGGCATGGACAATCTTTGAAGCACCCCCAAAAGGCGGTTGGAAGTGAAGTGTTTAGGCTTTGTTTCCTTGTTATACAATGGGAACTAATGTCTTTATGGACTGACACCTCCAAATCATGCCACTCTTGGTTCACAAATTCTCCAGTGAGCTCTCTACATGGTGAGAGGCCAATTTTTTCTTCTAATCCAGCCACTTAGTTTTCTTCTTCCCCATGGAAATGTTATGTCCAATATTCTCTCAACAGTATTAGTGTGTCGGCTCCCATTTCCTCTAATTTGATTGGAGAGCTGTTTAGCATCATTCAGTGCTCTGATAATTAATTGGAAAGCCCTGCTGCTTTCTTGCTTCAAAATGCAAAGAATTTGGCTCTGTGTAATTAATGGGATTGCATGTCATCTGTGGAATTTGCCTAATCAGTATATATTGACTTTCCTCCTCAACCAGACTACTTTTTGTAACCATAATGATTGCACAGTCCTATGATCATTTCATTAAGTGATTTAACGATAGTTGTTAATGATATAAATGACCATGTTTTTCCTGAAAAATAAACTTTTTTTTGTGTTAACATTTTAATATGCTGTTTACAACAAGGGTTTGATCAGCCTAAAAAGACTAGAGGTGTGGAAAATTGTTCTCTTCACCCTATTTGTTGTTAAGCATTATGCTATTCACAAACAATATTAGAGAACAGTAATTTTGTCATTTCTTTATAGACATGAAATACAAGGTGTGTATCTTTGATCATAATGTATAAAATTGTCACACATCATAAAGGAACAGTGACATACAGCACTTCTTGAAGGCCTGCTTGACCTGCTATTGGAGTGAATGGCATGATTTCTAGTCGATTGAATGACACTTAGATTAGGCCCCACCCATTGAATCCTACTCTTGACTTGCCAAATTCAAAATGCAGCTAGAGCCCCCCAAGTGAAGGATGCAAGCAACAATACAGCAGGGGCAGTTTAAAATGAGGCAGGACTAATTTCTTTAACATTTGTAGGCCCTCGTGTTTATGACTAACTTTCTTATATCAATTCTTTAGAGTTCATGGGATCATTCCAGCTGTGTGGGGGTGATTGATGGCTATAAATTTGTGTGTAAAAGGGGCAATGGACAAAATACTGAGTGACTAGAGAAAGGGAAATTAGGCATGTTGGCACACATAGGCCAAGTTCTGAACAGAATTGATGTTAACATGGTATATAATACACCAGTGATTAGCCAATGAAAATAACATAAAAATATGTAAAGGAGGGCCATGTTGTCTGGCCTGGAAGTTATTAAACATGCAAGAGCAGATAACTTAGATACAGGTTTTCCATGGCTCCTTTCTCCAAATAAACTGCTGAATGCTGCTGATCTAGAAGATGCAGCATCACCTACTGGGCTCAGCCTAGAATGGAAGCTAGGAATGATGATTTTAAATCCGAACTTTGTTGCTGACTCTCTCTGACCTTGCGAGTCATTTAACTGCTTTTTGGCTGTTTCTCCATTTGTAAAATTGAACTAACAAGTGTTTACCCTGCAGGAATGCTGAGCTAATATGTGTTTCTGAAAATTAAATCTGTTCTAGAATTGCAAAGTATTATTTATTAAAGCAACAATTGAGGAAGAGGAAGCAGGTGCCTGCTAAATTGTGTAATTCCCAGGTTTGGGAGGGAACTACATCTTTTGCATGCTGAGACTGAACAAAATAGTGCATCTTAATGTACAGTCCAAGTGGGAAAGCAACCCCCAGCAAGGAGAGCTGCGGGCAATCATTCCTTGAATGGAAATTCTTGAGTACCAAAGTGCGGGGGAGAGTGAGTGGGGCAAAGGTGCCAACAGTCAGTTAATTTACTGACAATCAGTTAAAAATGTACAATTTTAACGCTGTCAGTAAATTTGTAAATAAATTAAAAATGCCAGTAAAACTGGGTAGAAATAAACCCTATTGTATTTTGACAGGGTTGTTCAGAATGACTTCTTGTCTCATAAAACTGATCATGATTTTATCGTTTTCTATTTCCCATACGCAAAGAACTTGATTGATCAATTAACTGCAGCCAGGGCAGGAGTTAGGGATTCTGTGGCCCCGGGGAAAGGTCAAGGATGACTTCCCCCATGCCAGCTGAGGGGCCATATCCTTGACTTTTGCCACCCCCCCCCCACCTTGCTCAGGCCCCTGCTAGCTCCCCTCCCTCACCAGGCTCCTTTCCAGGGCCTTTCAGCTCCCATGCTGGCCCTATGGCCTCGCTGTAGCCTTCCTGCTGGCCCCCTGCCCTTTGCAGACTCCCCCTGCTGCCTCCCCACCTCTCCTCCTACCGCTCCCTTCCTCCCTCTGGCCTCAATACTGCCCAGCTGCTGCATACTCTGGCTCTCCGCTGCTCCTGCCCTGGCCAGCACACACATGAAATGTTCATGCTGCCAGGATCCATAAAGCAGAAGCAGTGTGGGGCCCCTTTGCCAGCAGGGCCCTGGGCAGCTCCCCACGCTGTCCACCTGCTAAGACCGCCTATGACTGCAGCTGAAACAATTGCATTACTCCAAATTCCTGGGTACAGAATATCACAAGTGAGTACACACTTATACTGTTCAGGGTATTTTTAGTGATGTCAGTAAAAAGTTTAGGGGGGAAGAGCGGGATCAGTGGCAGATCTTCATGTCCCTAAAACCTAAAGTGGAAGATTGGCAAACCGGGGGGGGGGGCTGGGATGGGGGAGATGAATGAGGGGAGGGGAGAGAATTTCCATAGCTCCCCTCACCCAGTAAATCATCATCCAAAGGCAGCCTACCAAAAAGGGATGGGTGGGGGGGCGCTTGAAGCACAGCACCCCCTCCCCGTCCTTGGAGGAGACGCGCCGCTGGAGGGCGCTGCCGCTGTAGTTTTGGGCCGGCGCTGTCCCAGGCAGCAGATCGCTGTCTCTGCTCGCGGGGATTGGAGCGGACTGGCTCTGCGAGGCGGCGGCCACAAAAGTCGCTGGCTGCTCGCGGGCTGAGTCAGAATCCCTGGCTGCCGCGCGCCCGTCTCGCCCCCTCCGCTGCAGGCTACAGGCGGGCTGCGGGGCGCCTGGGGCTCCGCGGGCTGGGCAGCTCCGCGGGTTTGGATGCTTCTTTCAAGTCCAGCTTAACCCCCCCGCCGCCCCCGTGCTGGCCGCAGGGAGCGGGGCTTTGCCAAGGAGAGAGGCGCTCCCTGCCCTGCTCAGGATGCCTGGAGCCCGGTGGAGGGGCAGGCGGACTTGTTTGAAAGGGCTGCTGGCGCTGCTGGCGGCGGCCGTGGTGGGCTCCTACAACGTGGATCTGGAGCATCCCGTGGTCTATCAGGGGCCCAACGGCTCCTTCTTTGGCTACTCGGTGCTGGAGCATTACTACGACAATACCCGCTGGTGAGTAGACCTCTCAGCCCCCTTCCTCCCCTCCAAGCCAGGCGGGATCTACCTCTTGTCTCCCCCCTTCCCGGGTATTTCCGGGACCCCTCCCAGGAGGGAGATTTTTAACAGCAAAATCCTCGGTGGGAAGAAGGGGGAGACCTGGCCAATGCTTTCTCTTTTAAAGCATGACTTGAGGAGGTCAGGAACTCAGCCAGATGTTAGGGGTCTATCCCAGGGCTGAGCTTCTCTGGCCTGCACTATGCAGGAGGTCAGACTACAGATGATCATGGTGGTCCCATGTGAGTCTCTCCAATGCGCCACTGGAAGGGCAGCCAGCCAGCCCCAAAGAAGTGCGCCGTGGCGGGTCTGGAGAACCATAGGTTCTTCCCCAGCAGCAGCCAGAGGAGCCAGCTGTGAGGGAAGGTCTCCTGTAGTAAAATGTTCCTGTGGTTAGTTTGTGGAATACTGACCTTTAAAACATCTTCTCCTCCATCTGCCAAGCGTGCTGAAGTGTCACCTCTATTCACCATGGAGGGCAACCTCTCACTCATTAAGAAGATTGCTAGTAATCTTCAATTAAAGGTGTTGCTTTCCAACGGCTGGTATGCCTGGTCATACGGAACATGATTGGATTGGGATATGCTATATTTCTTCTTAGAGCACAGTCCCTAGTGCAGAAGGAGGGGGAGGGCTTCTTTCGTCCATCAGTTAGTGGTGGTGGAGGGACTAGAGAAGTAGTGAAGGTTGATTTATCATGGCATGGACCATCTTAATAGTAAAGAATAATGGTGGGGTAGAAGTTCAATGAAGCTGGAATTTCATCCTGAAGTCCGAAGACCTGTGGGCTTCAGTGGGGCCAGGATTTCACCTGAAATGTTTAGAGACCCTTTGGCTTCAGATAGCACAGTGTCCAGTCTCCAAGTATCATGCAGTTAAGATACCAGTTTAAAATCCCATGCTTCGCTATGAAGGAGCATCTTTCTCCGTTCTGGCACCGAACTTTACTTTGTTCCATAATACATGCAATCAGATCAACCCAGAAAAAATGGAAGTAAACTGCAGTTGCTGCTGTCAAGGGTGTGTTTATTATTGCCAGTAGCTTTTCCACTGCCTGTTGTTGGAAATTGGGAGAGCACTGCAGGATCAGATTTTTCTGATTCCACCACACCCATTGATGTAAGGTTTTTGGTGTCAACCCACATGATCTTTAGAGAATCAGAAGTAAAGCCTGTTGTCTTCCTAGACACATCCCACAGGAGGAATTTAAATCAAAATTAGCTTTAAAAAAAGTTATCTGAACATTTTATGTCCACATTTCAGTCCTTGCTGAGTAATCTAACGGGGCAGCCCATGGATCTGGCAGCGCCTACAGTACCTTTCATCGGGTGCTAAGTAAGCAGGCGGTTATTTTTTTTTTTTTCACAGCACCGAGGAGAAACATTTAATCCTGGCTTTGATCACTTCTTTAAATTATTGCAGAAATTCTGCCTCTTGCTGTGGTTTGGGAATAGCACCGGAGTTGACATTTTTGTTAAACCTCCAGTATAACTGAGGTCAGCTAATGTGCATCTACCCTGTATTATGGTAATAAAGTAATTTAGCTCTGCTTCGGATGCAGTCTGATGGAAGATGTTTGTAAGAGAGTTAAATGCTCATGTATTTCCTGGAAGAGCAACAGAGGCACAAAGTAGGACACACCATTTAGCAATAAGGGAGCTTGGAACTTCAGAAGGGCCACTCAATGTCACCAAATCATCTATCCAGTTAGTAGCTTCTAAGTAGTTCAGGATGACGTGCTCGGTGGCTTTAATTCAGCTACAGGTATAGCACAGTGAAGAAAGATCTCTTCCCATAGAATTCATTTATTGTTAAGCCAGCTAATCTATTATCCTGAGTTCAGATGTTGCAGTGGAAAGAGGAAACCCATCCCTGTTGTTCTGTTTCTTCAAGCCCTGCATTGGAATTCTGTCATATCATAGTCCACAAAGAAAGTGTTTCAGAGTGGTGGTTACTCTCTAGTGAACAGTTGCTGCTGGAACATACAGCATATGTTCTTGGAGAAGAGAATGAAATGTGTGTGGGCTGTTTAGTTGGCATTACATACTGCAGGTGCATTCTTAAGAAAGCCAGGCATCCTTGGGAATTGACTGAAACTGTTAAAACACCTTTTTTATACTGATATACCAGTGTTGCCAACTTCAGTGACATCCTGGACCTATTAGGTAACTGGGGGACACAGTGTACCCAGGGGAGTGTCACTTTGGAAAAATTCAGGAAAGGGTGGAGATGGGCAAAGTTGGGTCAGCGTATAAAACATGATATGCGGTGATATTTTATCCTGTAAAGTCAAGGGACAGGCAAAGGAAAGACATACTGAATCATATAAGGCTTATTAAAAGTTGCAGGCTGTGCCATACCCCCTGGCACATACCTTTTTCTTCAGTGCAAACTGTCAATTGTGTGTTGTTTAGTCCTTTCTGTAATCCCCTTCTTTGCGGAAAATATGTAACAGCTCATCTCCTTGATAGAAAAATCATGTGATTTGCAATATGATGGGTCATGTGTTTACTGCTGCTAAAAGTTTTCTCATTTGTCTTTAGTGTGTGCGGTAGAGAAGGGCCGTGGTTTTCAAACTTAGGGTCAAGATCCAGTACTGGGTTCCCCCTGCTGCCACCGCCAAATGACTGGAATGCATTGCTGAAAGATGTAATTGTTGGGTCGCGGGCATAAATGATTTTTTTCAACTGGGTCCCGAGGAAAAAAGTTTGAAAACCACTGGAGTGGGTTATTGATAAGTTTGATCTGTTTGCATATATTCTTAATGACTTGAGCTGTTTGCAGGTGGGGTGAGAGAGTCTCCAATGTCTGTATAGAATTTTTAGAGGGATGTGTGTGTATTTTGAATGATAATGATAGAATATTTGTATACATCTCTTAAAACTATGTAAACTGATTAGTTTACTGCTTTTCTACTGCTCTGTCTCTCTGTTTTCATCGGGGTTAGACTTAAACTGGGTTCTCTTAACTTGATCTAGCTGCTGTCACTTTTAATGTGAGTAGGAACTGTAATAAATGTCCACAAAGTTTGCCTTTATCTGTTGCTCTTAGATATGGGCAGACTTCTTAGCTGTTGATTTTGGAACCGTAGCACACGGTGGATTAAATAAATACATTCAGGCTGGCTTTCAGCCCCCTAAAATGGATTTTTCATACTGTCTCACAAATACTCACATGCTTTGCCTTTGTGCATGGTGACATTGAGGAGTTATTATTAAATTTCAAGAAAGAAACAAACTCTTAAAGTGAGAAGTTTTTCTTTTTAAACAATGCCAATCTTTTTCACACAAACAAACAAAAGATAGGAAAAGTGAAATTGAAAACGACTCATCCTTAACACACACTGATGAGGAGTGCACAATATTGTAAATAAAGTAGCAGCCTAAAGGAATGCAGAAATCATAATTTCTTGTTTCTGTGTGAATGACAAATTATGAATTTTTTTTAACCCCTTTCAATGTTTGTGTTTCACGCAACCGGGAAATGAAGCAAAGCTGGTCAGTTTCACTTTCTGCTTTTCTTGAGCTAACAAAATACTGTTTGGCTCTTAGTTACAACACTGCAGAGGGATGTCTGTCTACAGAAAATGTTTCTTTAAAAGTTTCCTGCAAACATTATTTGTGTAGGTCTTTTGTTGTTGCAATAGTGAGCACAATGGGGTCCTGATCCATGACTGGGTCTTCTGCTCATTACAGTGATATAAGTAATAGTAATAATAGGGCCGTATAAGAGCCTATTTTTATTTTACAGAATACATTTTCATCTTGAACTAAACTGAAACTATTCTTCTTCCCATTTCAAACTATTTCATAAAAACTGGCATCAGGGAAAGGACAACTTACTGGAGCTAATTTATATATAGACACATGATCAAGATTTTTAAAGTTACTAGTGATTTGTGGGGACGCTCTTTTTGGCATCCAGCTTGAGACCTCTCGAAGAAGTGTGAATTTCAAGAAGGCCTTTATTCCAGCCTGTTGAAAACGGGCCCTTTTAAGGTGTCTTAACTTGAGCCCACAAAAATGAAGACATCCCAAATCATTAGGTTGCTTTTGAAAATGTTGTCCATAACAAAAGAAACACCAAACACAATCAAGTAGTAACAAACTTGATCTGAATCATTGGGGGGGTTAAGCCAATATGAACCCTCGCGGTGGGATTTCCATTGTGAGGAGTGGGTTGCAGTTGGTGCAACTTCTCTTTAGTGGGGGTAGCAGCATGTCCGAAGCAACAGCGGCCCAAAAAGTGGACAGGGTATGAAAAAAAGTGGACAGAGGTTGGAAAGGCGGCTCCCACAAGTGCAACTCTAAAAGATTTTAAAGGTGCCTGTAAGCAGTATGAAGGATCGTGAGTGGTAACTGATCGCTACTGATGCAGGAAGAGTTTGTTCCCTATATCATCTTCACTGAATCCAGCCTATTACATGCAACACCATGATCTTAATGTATGTATTAATTATAAAGGTCCAGAAGCAAATGCCAAATTTTTCTTTTCACAATGTGAATTAAAGCTTTACCAGCTTTTCCAAAAACGCTACCTTTGTGTATCATATGCTCAAGGTGAGGGCAGTTTTCCATTTTCTTAAAATAACAGTAAATGACATCTGCTACAAAATATTTTAAAAAAATAGAATTATGCTCAAGAAGAACATCTTTCAAATGAGATTGTAAACTTGTTTATGGAGCTATGGCCTGTCCTGATATTTCAGATGGTAATATCATGCCCTCATGCACTAGATATGGTTGTCCTGACATTTGTGGGCCTCAGTCTCTGTGACACAAAGGTCCCATATTCTAATAGTTTTCAAACTTTTTTCCCTTGGGACCCAGTTGAAAAAAATCATTTATGCCCGCGTGACCCAACAATTACATCTTTGAGCAATGCATTCCAGTCTTTCGGTGGAGGCAGCAGGGGGTGCTGCCATCCAGTACCTGAAGGTCTGCGACCCAGTACTGGATCCCAAACCATGGTTTGAAAACCACTGGCATATTCCCTTAACTTGGTTGTGATCATAGAAGTACCTTTAAGTGTACTGCTTCCAAGAAGCTTTCCCCCATATTCTAATATCTTTCTATATTTTTGCCATTTTGTAAATCTCAGGGTTTTGGCCATTCATTTTCAAATAATAAAGACTGGTGTTTTATGCTATGTGCCTGCACATTATCAGTAAAGTCAGGTTTTGACTCATAAATCTAAAACATTGTCTTAATCAACTAAAGTAGCATTCATACATTGTTGTAAAATATGATGTAGAGTGTCATTCATATATATAATATTAAACAAGACCTGCACTTGTTAATTCTACTGAGGTTTCCTCTTCTGAGTTTTTTTTCTTTTTTTTTTATTTTTTACATGATTTCAAGATGAGAAGAGTTTGTCTTCAGCAGATGGTCTCAAGTTATTGTATGTTCTGATAACATCTCTTGTTTTGCTTCCTTAAGAGGATTTTTTTTCTGAGTGCAAGTCTTGAAAGATTTATACAGTTCCCCCTCATTACTGTTTTCAACAGAGCAAGGAATGAGGGGACTGGCTACTGCTTTCATTTGGAGCCAAGACAAGCATGAATGCATCTAGTCTTTAGCTATAGCTCTGAAGCTTGAAATAAATCTCTGCAAATAGCATAAAATATTTTTCCTGATTTTTAAAAAATTTTTGGGAGCAATTAGCAGAAACAAAACAACTTGGCCCCTTAAAAGCACTAGCTGATTCTTTTTATTTTAAAATATCACTTTATAATGTTTCTGTCCTCTTCCCCTCTCTTTGCCAATTCAACAAACATGGTGTAATAGCCTCATCCTTTCTGGCAGCATGGCTTGGCACGTGTAGACAGTCTAGTTCCATGGCTACTCCCTGTGGGTGCGTCTACACTTACAAATTAAGTCGACTTAAGCTTGCTTAAGTCGACTTAATTTAATCTGCTTCTACACTACACTTTCCTTAAGTCGACTTAAGCAGCTGCTTAAGTCGACTTAAGGAAAATTAAGTCGACTTTACTAAACCTCGTTTTAAGTCAATTTTCTGGCTAAGTAGACTTTAGAAAGTCGACTTAGCCATTGTGGATGTGGAGTAGCCCTAAGTCGACTTTAAGTTGACTTAGGGGGCTTCAGGGCTTCCCCACTGCCCTCCCTGCCAGGGTGGCTGGCACAGCCACAGCCTGGCATGCTCCCCCCCCACACAGGGCAGGGCAGAGTCCTGCCCCTATGCCCTGCCAGGGTCCCTGTCCCGCTTTGCCCCATTGTACCAAGGTACAATGGGGCAAAGGCTGAGCCCCCTGGCATTGGCAAGGGGTGCCTCCCCTGCCACCATGGACCTGTCCCAGGTCCACCTAGCTCCTACAAGTCGACTTAGGCGTCCAGTGTGGACGCTCTAGGTTGGTTTGGCAGGGTCCCCTCTAAGTTGACTTAATTTTTGAGTGGGGACATGCTAAGTCGACTTAGCTAAGTCAACTTAAATTAACAAGTGTAGACATAGCTTGTGAGCTCCCATCAGTGGAATGACCCTCTATTTTTGTGCCTTTTATTTCATTTGTTGCTTCCTGCACTTAACCCCTGTATGCTGTTTCTGAAACATGTAGGGTGTTATTACATCTAATGGTTGATTTTGATATATTGTTGCTAGTACATGACTTGGTATCCTGAAAAGCTTTTTATGTGATCCAGAATGAAGTAGGGGAGGAGACCCACATGAAGGGAGAAAAGTGTTATGTTTTTATTGGTGTGTTGCCTAGACAGACCAGAAACACTTAACTGAGAGCTGCTGTTGGTGCTCTGGAAAGACAGTGGAAAATGATTTAGTGTTATTGTCTTGTAGATTGTCCAGCAATGGTTTTTGAATTACTTCCATCTCACTTGAGACCTTGTGTTCAATGGGTTTACCTGTTGAGTTGTTGAACCAATTGAATATATTTTTTTTTACTATACTTGGGGATGGTATTGTGTGGTTTGAAGCCTTTGACTAGATCGAATCGAACTGGAGTCCTTGGATGCATTGGAGCAGTATGTCTGCTGTTGCTGCTTGTTTTAATCTAATGTGGTATATGAGGCTATTTAAAGATGTTTCATCTCTGCCGCTTAAAATTGCTGTGAGGTAAGGTGCAGAGTACCAACAGCGTTTGAGCCTTGGCTGTCTAATCAGTGCTGGCATGATGTAAACGGATGCTAATGTGTTTTGGCATCATTCCATGCCAGTAGAACCGCTCAACACTTCTTTGTGCCTTGGCCTTCCAACTACCTACAGTGCTTTGATTTCTGAAACTGTTTATCCCTTAAGGCCATTCGGCAGCAAGGTGGTGGTCACTCCCTGTGGGAGGGAAACACAGGGGCAAATGAAAGCAAGATCATGAGAAGGATAAATGACCTCATTGTCTCTTGGCTAGTTCTTCACCCTTTCATTCTGGAAATTGGCATCTCGGTGTAAGAAAGGATCTCCCATCTGATTCTTCCAGACAGCCAGGAAAGCACTGCTAGGCTCTGAGAGGTAAAAGGAGGCTGTGATAGGGTGTCTAGAAGGTTTGTTTGAAAGGAATAATGGGGAAGATCCTTTGGGCTCCAGTATGAATGCCAAGTAGTAATGGCAAGTCTCCCCAGGCTCCCATAAACCCTTCGCAGCTGGATTCTGATTCTTAGGAATAGTAAATCTCACTCACAAAAGCCACCGGAAAGAGCATGAACCTAAATTCCTCCATAATGAAATCCAAAGCATACTACTTCAACCTCGCTTTCCCATAACACAATGCTTTCTACAGAGAGTAGTAGGGGAGGGAGCTTGAGAACTGGTGTTTTTCTATTTGAGAGTCGGGTATGGTGCTCAAGTACTATTGTTAGGCTTAGTTTTAATGCCTAAATCAACAGACACTACCAACTGAAGGATTTTGGTCCCTATTGTCTTCGCCCTTTTCCTGTTACATTGGCCTTGTGGAATTCTTTCGTTAGAATTAATGGTGATGTGTTGTGAGGCTATCACAAAATATTAACTCAGATTCAAAGGCAGCTGTAAGCAGGGGGTCACTTCTTTCCCTCACTGGGATTTGCCTTCCAGTGTTCCGCCACGCAATCAATCAGAGGGATCCCAGAAACTTCCTACAGAATATCGTGGTTGTGATGGGTGCATGTAAATGGATAGCTCTTCACAAAAATCTGACCACATCATGGCTCTTTTGGCTAACGGGAGGAAAATGAATGGAACTGTGGTGCTTAAAATCTGAACAGTGCTGCAAAATTATGCTATGCACCAAAATTAGGCTATTTAGACCAAAGTTGGTTAATGTGGTTGGGAGATGCTGGAAGGTTGCCTGCCTGTTACAAAATGGGCTGTTTGCATATTCGCCATGTTTAGGCCGGGGCAAGATGAAGAAATCCACAGTATTGAAATGCTAGATTACCACACATTAAACATAAATCTTTGTCTGAAAACACAATTTAGGATTTTACTGAAGAAAACCATCTTCTTTAGGCTTAGTTTACACGAGAGAGCTTTGTCAACGTAAGTCACTTTATGTCAGGGCTCAACAAAATAGCCTCTCAGCTAGGCGCCAGCAGTTTTATTTGGTCACCAGAGTTCGCTCCTTCATTGCATTTCCATAGCAGAGCTAGGAGCCAGGCTACAAAACCTGGTTGCCATGGAGCCCAGGTTTTGTGAAGCCCCGCCTTATGTTGACAAAGCAATCCTGGTGTAAACACTGCAATCACCCTTTTGTTGACGAAACTGCTCTGCTTTGTTGACAAAATTAAACCGCCCCAACAAAAGGCGTAGAGGTAGGGCGACCCAGTGTTCGCGTAGACACCCTGTCCCCTTAGAGTACTGGAGGTGATGTCATTCACTGCTCTGCTAGAGATTGCAGCTGGCTGACAGCTGCCTGGGGCTTACCACAGTCTCTGGCTGCTAGTGGGGCACCAGCTGCTGCTCACAGCCAGGTGACTGCTGCTCCGTTGACAGCACTGGCTAGCCTTGGATAGCTGTAGCCCGCTGACAGCCTAGGTGCGAGTGGCTTCAGCCCTGCTAGTAGTTGGGGCTTGCATGGCTCTCTGAGCTCCTGGCTGGGCCTGGGCAAGCTGAGGGGGTCTGCTGCCGGCTCCCGCCGAGGAGCAGGGAAGTCCCCATGCTTGGCTGGGCTCGTAGTGGTGGGGACGGCAGCCGGGAGCCTGTGGCCTCCCTTCAGTGAGCCGAGAGATGGTCTCTCAGCTACCCCCACACTGCCCCTTTGGTGGTTGGAAGTGGTCCTGGTGAGGATGCCCTTCACCGACCCAAGCATAGCAGTGTGTACATCAGTGTAATCTGACATATCTTGTTGACAAATTTCTGGAGTGTAGACATACCTTTAGGTGCAGCACTTTTTCATGGAAAAAGGATGTTTAGAGTTTTCTTACCAGAATGATAATTAACTTTTATTCTGAAACTAAATGGTGGCTAAGAAACAAAACAAGCATTGCCCTTATTTGATATGAATTCTAAAATTTTAGGACAGGAGTCATGTTCTTGGAACCAGACAGGCTGGATTGCATGAATTTGATTCAGTTACATGAATGTGTTTATATTCCATCAGTTTACACAAATCATATTAGATGTGAACTTTTAGAAACTTTTCTGATTAATTATGTTTCAATTGTTTGTAATCTTTGAATCACAAGCATTACTGGGTGTATGTGATGGCCATCATCTTGGCTGACAGCTGGGGACTGCATCTGGGATTCTTCAGAGTTATGAGCTACTACAGTTTTTGAGAAACAGACTCTATCAGTGTAACAAACTGGTGTCTTCTGTGGGTTGGACATACAAGGGGAGCCCTGTGGTACGCACTCAGTAGTGGTTTACACATATACATTGAATAGGAAATAGAAAGAGATTGATACAACACACCTCCAGAAAAATTTCAATATATACAATATATGTTTTTGGAAGAAACTTTCAAGCATTTTAGTCTGAGTTCAGGGAACTTTCACTACTACTAGTAGTAACTTAACAAGATTAATTAGGGTAGGTCTACACATATGGCGGCAGATTTACCACCATCAGATTGAATTTCCTGATTGACTGAGTGCTGAGTCGACGGGAGGCCATTACCCTTTGACTCAGCACACTGAAGACACTTCATTGGGTAGGCATTAGGCAGCTGAAGGGAGATTCGCAAGTCATTTTAAGTAACTTACGTATCTCCCTTCCACCACTGCCAAAAAGTGCCTGCAGTGTAGACCAGGGCTAACTGACATGCATCACATGCTATGTTTGCATCACATGCTACGTTTGCTTCCTGCCTGGTTTTGCCCCATCAGATAGATTTAGAATCTAACATTCTTGGAGATATGTCTTTCAAAAACATAGCTGATTATGTATTTTCTCATAATCCATTTGAACACAGAATCTGTGCATCCTGCTCAAACAATATAGTATCTTTTTTTCCCCCCATGAACTTTTTAAAGGGTAATGAATCTTTAAAGATTAAGTTCCTTATTTCCCATCTCTCAGTCTGAGTTATCATTAGATCTTTTTGAGAATGGTAGAGCCATATTCACCTCTGTTGTAAGGTGGGCACAGCTCCACTGGAGTTGCACAGAGCTGAATGTGGTCTACTGTGTCTTAACTGATGTTAGAAACACTTTCTTAACAGTTGCAATTTAAACCATTTCTCCTTAAGCCAGCAATACCCCCCCCCCCTTGTTTATTTTGTTAGACTCATGAATGTCAATAAGTGAATGACATTCATTCATTGCCTGTGTAAATGAGATGATTGGCATTCTGATTTTAATCTGTCTGCCTGTCTGCTGGGATTTTTATTTGGAGTGGCTATTTCAGGCTCCCCTGTACTTTCTCCCCAATGTGTGTATTCTTTGTGGATTTCAGCAATGTAGGTATTTCAGGCATTAATTTTCCTCACTTGTGACAACATGACTTGAATTCTAGAGCGCAGCCTCTGCCAGACTCTTGTGATATACTACAGTTTAGCCCATGAAACTGGAAAGAAAAGGATCCTTTAATGTGGATTTCTCTTCCTCTAAGTTTTCTCTTAAATATCAGGACACATTTTTGTCACATCAGCCGATGGAGAACATGTCACCTGTATGAGGAAAACTTATTGCCCAAGTCATTTCTTAGTGTATGGGTTCCTGATGCTAATTCACTCAGGTAACAAAATAACACTCTATCTGATCCTTTCCATGTAGGTGGAATTGAGATTTTGTTGGTTTTTATCCATGTTCTTACACTGAATACGGTGAGCAGTAGGTGTGGATGGGACTTGGAGGCTGGTAAATAGAATGAATAAATCCCTGATAACCAGGAATATCCCTGTTTTCTAGGCCTATACTGGCGTCTCTGTCCATTTTATGTGATGTCACTCATGCTTAAGACAGTGTAGCTTTTTAGATCTGTCTCTCAACTATGAATAGATTTCTGCTGCCTCTAGGATAATGGACTTGATTTGTTAGCTGAAGCTGTGGAAGCACACACTTTTAAAGCAAGTAAGCTTTGGGTTCGGTCCCCACAGGCCATCTGACTATGGATGTTGTTGTATACAAAAGCCAGCCAATTTGTCTGAATTTTGTATCCTCCTGAAGACTGCCTGTCTCAAGGACCAGCTGATCCAAATCAACTGTGCACATGCTCTGTTCCTTGTGAGGACAGGTGTTAGCTCTTTGGTGGTACCTACTCCCTCCCCACCACCATCACCACCAAAGAAGTGGCCTCTCACATTCTGCCCAACTCAGGGCATACATACGCTTAAAAGCTTGCATTGGCACAGCTGCCATGCTTTAATGAAGACAATTTAAGCTGACAGAGAGCTCTCTTGTCAACTTAGTTAATCCATCTCCCTGAGAGGCGATAGCTATATTGGTAGGAGAAGATCTTCCACTGACATAGCACGTATACATGGAGGATTAAGTCAGTATATAGACTCTCTCTCTCAATAAATAAATAGGTGCATGATTCCCGCCAAAATATCGACTCTTTCCACTCATGGCAGGTGTCTCTCTCTTTTTTCTTGTGACCTAATGGTAGCCATATAAAAATTAAATAAGTTAGCTCGATGGCTGTTATCACAAATTCTTTGGACCATTAAATTGGATCATTGCATTAATATGGTTTGCTCACCTATTTTCAGGAAGGAGTTCATACCTACAATGAGAGCCATTCTGACTCTGAGATGAACCATATCCATAATAGACCCAGTCTTCGCAGCCTTGTCTCTAAATAGTTGATGGCAACACATCATGCAATAATTCTGAATTTCTGAAGGCGCACTAATGTGATGAGATGCCTTGAGCATCAGGGATTAGGAGGCTGTTAGTTCTAGTCAGCCTTATTGACCTGATGGTCAATTTGATAGACACAACAGAACACAGATTTCTTTTTGTTCCCTTCATGGCCATCCATTTCAGGCAACAGTGGATTTGGGGTTGACCAGATTATGATTAGAATTTAAAGAAATTGGAAGCAGCTGCTGTTACCTAAAACTTTCCTCAGTGTTTATTTTGGGGTAATGAATTGCTTTATGTGTTAGCTTATTCAAAGAATTCCTGCATTCACTGAAGGAAAATGCCTTTACTATGTCTGTTGTTTTCATGTACGTCATTGGCATTGTTTTATAAGGCCATCAGAAGAAGTCCTCTTGCCAAAGGTGCATTGGGAATATGAGTCTTGTGTTTCTTTTTCTCCTGAAATTAATGACTTGTTACTTTGCTTTTGGTTTCAGGGTGCTGGTTGGTGCCCCAAAGGCAGATTCTAAATACAGCACCTCTGTTAAGTCCCCAGGAGCAGTCTTCAAATGTCGAGTCCACACCAATCCTGATAGGAGGTGCACGGAGCTGGATATGGGTCGAGGTGGGTAACTATAACACTTATCAGTGACTTAAAGTCCTTGCAAACATCTTACGGTCTGATCCAAAATCCCTTGAAATCATTGGAAAGCCTCTCATCAACTTCTGTGGCTTTAGATCAGGGCTCTAGTGCACACAGGTACAGGTCAGCTTTTCTTGTGCCTTAGGGCTGCCATTGAAATCAATGGGAGAGCTTCTGTTTACTCTACATGGTTCAGAATTATGACACTACCTGAGGAACTGGAAGCAATGTGCGCTTATTGTTACAGGATCACATTATAGATATTTAAACTAAATGCATCCTCCTCCTCTTCTTTCCCCATCCCTCCCTCTTTTAAGGCAACACTCGGGGCACACACTGTGGAAAGACCTGTAAAGAGGACAGAGATGATGAATGGATGGGCGTAACCCTGGCTAGGCAGCCCAGGGATGATGGGAGTGTGCTGGTAAGTCCATCCTTTCTCTTGATCTCCCTAGAATGATCACTGTTGGGCTGACACTAATGTTGAACATGTTGGGATTAATGTTGTCACTAGTGACTGCCAGACTCCAGCTCTATAAGTAATGAACTCTGTAGCCCCTTCCTTGAGGTGGAAGGAAAAATGAACCCAAGCCAGAAAGCCTTTTTTAGAGAAAGAAGGCTTCAAAGCAGTCACACCTGACTTGACACCTAAGGGGCTACCTCCTAAATTTCTGAGTGTTTAGGCCTTTTGAACAGAATAAATGGAACTTTGTTTTTTCCCTGAATGCGTCTGCTAGTTCATTTGTTTTACAGATTGTTTGAGAGGATGGGCGTATGTCAGTAAACATAGCATGTGTTGTGTGTCAGAACTTGTCAAAAATGTCAGATTCAGGTATGCTGCTAAATTCTGCTCTTGCATGTGTTCATGACTCTACACTGTGGGGTAGCAGAGATGAGAATCAAGATTGCTTGTTTATTTGCCTTTGGCAAATATGGAGGTGTAACCTTCGGGTGGGCTAAATTCATTCAGTTGCCCTTCTCCAGTGCCCCACAGAAATCAATCCCAATCCCTGTGGAGAAAGCAGCTGGAGACCCAGGATCCAGTCTGTACAGGACTCACGGCGAAGCTTGCTCAGAGCTACACTCACACATTAAAATACTACTACAATAAACATAACAATGAACTTTATTAACTACTAACTAAATAAACCTTATCCTAAGAAAACAAACTACAATTAACCAAGAACAATCCCTTGCATGAAAGATACCCAAGAGTCCCAAAGTCTGTGTGGAGTTCACCCAACTCTCAGCTACAGTCTCTGTTCCAGTGTGGAAGCTTGAGTGGCAAGAAATAGCTGGCCTCTTCTTTCTTTGCTGTGATCCTCTGTAGCATTCCATGCAGGCTTTCTCTTCTCCTCTGCAACCAGCCCTCAGTCCCATATGCATGTCTGCAAGGTCTGTCGCAAATGACTCCTTTACATGGAGAAAACATCTTGTTCACTCCTGGCTCAGCTCCTCTCCAGAACACTGAGCACATGGTCTCCCCTCAAGGCAGCTCCTGCCTGCTGTCTGCTCAGGCTGCTGCTCTCCAGTCATCTGACTGACATCACATCACACCAGCAGGGTACACTGTGGAGCATGCTCAAAATGCTACCACTCCCTGCTTCTGGAAGTTTCCAGTTGTGGGTTGCTAATCTGCCCAACAACAGTAACCCACCCTCAGCAGGTCTCCCAGAGATAGCCTTTTCAGGCATATGGGTTACAGAGGCTCATGGGAATTGATGTGCATGTTTGTTCAAGAGCAAAATTTGACCCTAAGGATGTGGAATTTATTTTCAGAGGACAGTATCCCCAGTGTTCCAAATCATGTGAATCTTCAAATAAATCATTGCTAAAGCTGAGCAAATACCCCCCAAAAATCTGTAAATATTTGTTGACATTTAAAAATGATATTGTTTATTGTGTTTGCTCTGGGTGGATAGTCTAGCAAATACATTTACTTGCATGAATGTTCATTGAAAGAGCAATATTTGTGAAAAATGAATTTTAAGATCATACTTGAATATCCCCAATAAGAACCTGATTTTAAACTACTCCAATCAGAAAAGAGAAACCAACTATGTGACCTATGTTTCCAATTAAATTTGGAATACTGACTATATGGAACAAATTGTTTACACACCTGCTATGGACCAAAAATTATTCACAGCAATTATTCAGCCAGTAACTTTAAGCAAATTGCAGTCAATTTCTGGCAGCTTGTGAACAGAAAAACCTAAAGTTGGTAGTATAAATAAATTGTTAGAGTAGTCTGCTGTAATCATGGGCATAGCAAATGAGGGAAATATTTGTATTGACTGAAAGATACAGCCCTTTTTTAACCCCTCCTTCCTCCCCACAAAAAAAAGATAGACATGAAATATGTTAGCTACATTACTGAGTGTAACCTGTGTAGATTAGCTCTCCTCATAACCAAAATGAAACTGAAAATTGGATATCTGTCTTTTGTACATCCTGAGTTTGTAAGGGCTTCCCATGGTATCATATCGTCCACAAGTCAAATAAGAGTATTTTGTAATAGAAGAAGATGGGTAAGTGAGGCCTCAAAAATAGAAACATTAAAAATAAATGCATCTCAAACCATATTTTAAGACGGAAAGTTAATGCCAATAGTGGTATTGTCTTGCCATCGTGGAGTGAGGAGCAGGCTAACACCTGTGCCAGCCTATAGGATCTGAGGATGGTGCAGCTCTTTGCAGGGAATATATCAGTATCTTGCTAAATTGGGACATAAATCTCCCATTGGCAGCATTTTCTACCACACGTTGAAGTCAATGAAAACTTTGCATTGACTTCAGTGTGTTCAGGATCAGCCCCTCAGAGAACCACTGTCATATTGGACCAAAGGTTTGTTAAGTCTCAGTTTAAGACATGCAGACTAAATTGAAAAGCCTCTTCCAAAAAAGATAAACTAAAGACAGTAGCTAAGATAAAGTGCGAACTGGCCCCACATATATCCTGCGGACCTTGGATCTCATTATGAGTTAACGTTTGCAGTAATCAGAGTGCTACAACAATACAGTTTGGATTGCCAGTTCTTTCCATACTGAAGCTGTAAAATGCATTCTCTTTCTCGCATTGGGAAAGAAACCAGGGACACTGCATTAAAACTTGGAGGTAAGCCATGTCCCTTAATCTCGCTCTTCCCAAATACTTGCCCCGTTTATCATGTAGCTTGTTTTTCTCTAAAGTGTTGCCCTTTTTCTTTGTAAGTAGCCAACTCGCTGATGACATTGAATCCTGTAGTATGGAAAAAATAAAACAGTTGCACTGGAGCTGGATCTCACAAAGAGGGCTTTCAGTCAGTTATTTGTGTTCTAAAAAGTTCCTTTTTGGGCCCCAGTCCTACAGGGAGCTCTACGGAGCACTACTGACTTCATGTCCATGCAGGACTCTTTGCAGGATGAGGTCGTGGTCTCTAAACTCCTTAGGGTAAGGCTTGTGTCTCTTGCTGCGTTTACTACAGCACCAACCCCAGAGCAGGCATTTAATGAACAGCCAGAAGGCAAGATTGTGTTTGAATGACCTATTTGTTTGCTTTTCTATAGTGGTTCATTGCACCCCTTTTCCTCTGTATTATGCAGGGCCCCAGAAATTCCGCAGTGTAATGGGAACAATTTGTGAGATAGCAACTCTTGAATTCACAACAATGTTCATTTGTTATATTGCTATTCTTCATCTTCTAGCACAGAGCTGAAAATGCTCATTGAAGTGAAATTTATCAGTGATGATTTTCCAGAGTGGATTTCTCACTATGGACTCTTAAATGATCCATCTCAACTCCTTGGTTTCAGTTCCTGAGATGTTCAGGCTGTCTGGCTTGAAAGTTCCTTCCTTATCCATGGGCCAGTGAAGTGGGAAACTTGTAGCCAGCTTCAATGACTCATCTTTCTGGCTTCTTCAGCTGCACTGAGCCATGCAGGGAGCATGCGCTGTAATCAAGTTAACTCTCTTTGCAGGGGGAAAGCAGGAGAGCAAGAAACAGCTGCCAGCATGTCCTGGTGTGGCAGGCAGACACTAAATGAAAAATGGCAGATTCCAGGGTAAAAAATACCAATTCCATGACATCTTGGAAAAATGCCAAATTCTGCAGCCACAGAATTGAGGAATCTGTGACTGAAAAGAATGGGGTAGACCCCCCTCTAAGAGTTATTTCTGACTCTGTGCAGACTCTGGCAAGCAACCCTGCATCAGTTACACTCTACTCATGTTTTCTAGGTTTTCTCCACAACCCTAAACTCCATTTAAAAAAATGGAAAAAGTAGAATGATGTGGTAAGGAACAAATTCTGCCAGGTCCTGTGGATTTTATAGGAAGGTTACAAATCTCCAATAAAGCAAACAAGGAGTCCTGTGTCACTTGTAAAGATTAACATTTATTTATCGCATGTGCTTTCATGGGAGAAAATCCCACTTCGTTAGACACTTTGAAGATGGGGAACTTACAGAATGGGAGGAAAATAAATGCAGCGAAGTTTAAGTCATAGGATCAGGTCAGGCTATAGTCTTCCCTGCATTTATTTTCCTCCCATTCTGTAAGTTCCCCATCTTCAAAGCATCTAATGAAGTGGAATTTTGTCCCACGGATGCTCATGCGATAAATAAATTTGTTAGTGTTTACAAGTGCTGCAGGACTCCTTGTTTGTTTTGCTGAACTAGACTGACATGGCTACCCCTTTAGAAAATCTCCAACAGAAACTTAGGTAGAAACACTGAAACAGTTCATATATACAAATGAACAGAGTGATGTTTGCTCTTTTTTGTTTTCATTGACTCATGAAAAATATTTATCACTTTGCAAAGCATACAGCCTTGAATCTCAGGTCAGTGTTTTAAATATCCATGTTAAATGGCAATACAATTTCTTTCCCCCTCCCTCTTTACTGCCCTCCTCACTTCACCTCTGCTCATTCCCAAGCAAGACCTGCTGTTCCTGGTGAAATACTGCTACTGCTTTCCCCAATTTTCAATCATTTGTGTTGGTTTGAGAGAGATTAATGTATTGTGAGTCACTGGCAGCTTCTGAGAGGTAAAAAATTAAAGGAATTTATAATATATTATTTGTTTTTTAATACCCTAAAAACCCTTTCAATTTTCCCCTCCACTACTTATATCTGGAACAACTGCTTTGTTTTTCAAACCCCTTCCCTTGAATGACATTTTGTTCTCTGGTTTCATAGCTCAACTTTGAATGTCAGCTGCACGCTCTGCGCTTGTGTGGCACTCTATATGCAAACGTATATGGGCGTGTTTTTGGGCTCCTGATGCAAATGTGTCAGGAGAGAGACAATTTCCTGATCAGTCTGAAAATAAATATTCCATGCATTTTTCAAAATTCTGAATAAAGAGTGCCTGGAGGTTAAAGTAAGCTTGAAAGAGCAAGTAATTAAATTCAATAAGCTCTTCCTTATGAGCCTCCTAACATACATCTGGCTGTCAGAGTGCCATTATAAACAGCCTTCCTATAATGCATGGCTCTCTGTGACATAGAATGTAGTACAGAGCTTTCCAAAGCTCCGTTATGCCTGGATGATAACCATCGTATCCTGTAAACACATGCATTTTGTTGAGTACTGCAAATTAGAATAGCAATAAATATCAAGGCCACACCCTTAAAGCTGATGACTCAGGAGAGCTGACTATAAATAAATAGCTGGTGTTCCATTCCATTGAAATGAAAAGGAAGTGTGATAATTTTTAGGGTTCAGAGTGAGTCCATACAATGGTTCAGATAGAGACAGAGCAAAATTCAATGTTCCCTGGTAGTTGGCCAGGATGATGCAACAGTGCTTGTTTTTTATAATGCTTTCCCGGGAGCAGTAAGACGCTCTCAGCGGCAGTGCGCTGGTAAGATGGGGATAGGCATAGAGAGAGTGTCTTGCATCATTTCATGTTACACTCTCCAAGCGAGTAATGGCCTCCTACAGGAAGTGCTGTCTTACCCTCCTTGACTGGAAGGATTGTGGTGTGGTGTGGTGTGATGTGATGTGCGGCCTCGACAGTGTAGCAAGGGGTATCAGTTGGTACCAACAGACACGAAAGAAGCTCCCTGTGAATCATGTGAGTCAGTGTAAAGGGGTGGGTCTGCACTGACTGCCTGGTGTAAATCAGCATAACTCCATGGCAGAGATATGCCTCCGCCTATGCTAAAGCTCAAATTCAAAGCTTTTGATGTTTTCCCCTTTCACTTCCTTTTAATTCTGATTAACCCTGTTGGGGTGAGAATATTGATGGTCTGTCTGGTGATGGGGGAGTGGTAGTTCTACCAAT
This sequence comes from Pelusios castaneus, assembly GCA_007922175.1. Classification (NCBI taxonomy): domain Eukaryota; kingdom Metazoa; phylum Chordata; order Testudines; family Pelomedusidae; genus Pelusios; species Pelusios castaneus. The sequence goes on from ML685756.1 coordinate 2,501,484, forward strand.
GAAGGGGGGCTGGAGCTGTGTAAATCAGGCATTTGCATACTCTTACGCTGAGATTAGGAGGACCACCAGATCCTTGGTTAGGTGTCTTGGTTCTCACTATGGAAGGGTGATGGTATTGTGTTTTCCACAAAGGCGATATCTGAAAATGTTTTTGGGAAGGGTGAAGGGGGGGAAATGAAATGCTAATCTTGTGCCTGTTGTCTTCCTTAATGAGCCTTCCAGTCTTAGCATTTCCTCCAGCTCCCTGCACTTAGTATTTATTTTTTATTCTTATTCCTTTCTATTCCTCTCCACCTCCCAGCTTTCTTTCCCTCTGCTAGATTCTACCCAATCTACCTTTGCTTAAAAAGATTTTTCCTCTCATCACCATGAGGATCTAGGGATTTACTTGACACATTGCCTGGCACCAAAATAAGGGGCTTGAGATCTGTTGCCAGGGTCTTGGATCACTCTATCTATGACATGGGAGGCTAGGAGAACCCCTGGAGCTGGAAATCTGAGGTGCCAACGTTGGCAGGGTCAAGCCTGAGCAGCGGAGAAAGATGACAGTTGGAAGATCGTTTTTGTAGCAATTGTGATGTGCACAGAGCTAAGAACAGGTGACAGAGTCAGAAAGGGAGAAAGATTGGGTGGATGTTTTTGTTACAAAGATGTGTCCTGCTCTCTCACTCTTATAATTACTATGGCTATGTCTACACTTGTAAAGTTAAGTTGACCTTGTTAAATCAACTTAACAAAGTGGCTACACTTTAAGTCGACTTAAGTCGGTCTTAAGTGGACTTAAGAGTAGACGTAGCCGCCCACACTGGCTTTAAGTCGACTTAATAAGGTCAACTTAGCACTATTTTCCATCCACACTGGCTTTAAGTCAACTTAAGAAGTCAACTTAAGGCTTAAGTCGACCTTCAGAGTTGATGTTATTAAGTCAACTTAAGCTGTTATTAAGTTGATTTAAGGAAGCCCTTATGTCGACGTAATAAAAGCTCAGTGTGGATGTGGCTTTGTGTAGGTCAACTTAAGCATCCTTGGCTATGTCTACACTTGCTAAAATTAGTTCAAATTAGTTAGTTCGAACTAACTAATTCGAACTAATTTTAGTTAGTTCGAATTAGCTTAATTCAAACTAGAAAAAGTTAGTTCGAACTAAGCAAGTGCCATTCATGGCACTTGCTTAGTTCGAATTAGCGATCCCCATTCATTTCAATGGCTGGTTAGTTTGAACTAAGAAATTAGTTCGAATTAACATGGCCACATTGGTTAATTCGAACTAGTTAGTTCGAATTAACCCTTTAGTTAGAATACCCTATTGGAACTTATTAGTTTGAATTAAGGAAGCCCTTAATTCGAACTAACTAAAGCCTAGTGTAGCCATGGTTTAGTTAGTTCGAATTAAGCCTCCTTAATTCGAACTAACTTATCAGTGTAGACATAGCCCTTAAGTCGACCTAAGTTGCCAGTGTAGACCCACCCTATATGAGTTCCTCTTTGACAAGATTGCCCTTCGGCTACTCTAGGTCTGACCTTTCAGTAACGCATGTGGTTGGTTGATCCATTTAGGCCTGTGCACATCGTTGGAAAAACATCTACTACGAGGCAGAGTACATCCTCCCTCATGGCTTCTGCGATATCATCCCACCCAATCTCCAGTCCAATGGTCGAAAACTATTGCCCTGCTATGAAGGTAAGGCTTTTATGATAATGGCACAACAGAAAAACCTTAATACATCTTAAACAAAACGAAAAGAAAAAGCACTATTGACCCACGCATAACTTGGCAGAAGGATGATCCTGAATAAAAAAAGGCACCATGATAATTGGTTTCTATTGGTTACTGTGTGTGGCCATGCTTAACTAGTAAAATAATACAAACTTTTTGGAACAGTATCTTTAGAAAACTATTAGTTACCTTATCTGGCTGTCACAAGGCATGAGTACAGCTTGTCATACTTGTCTGTCTGTCCAGCCTTATTGATTAATAGGAAATGATCACACCAAGGTTTAAGAAATATTTTCAGTCTCACATTGTCATTTATGGGAAAGAGATGGAGGGGAAATTATTGCTTAAAACCTAGATTTTAGAATACCAGTGTAACATATTAAAACAAAGCTGCCTCTTTCTATTTATACTGCTTTGAAGATGTTGTCCAGTGGCGTTGACGATTTTTTCCAGTGCCTCTCAAAATGTTGCTTCGGTTCAAAAAGGTTTGGAATGACACGAAGAGTGAAAGAACTTATTTCAGAGTTTTGAACAATAGGTAACTTGATTCATTGTTTGCACTCCAAACCCTGGGTGCTTTTAATTTAATTTTCCAGTGTATAAAAGAAGAATAATCTTCCCGTGTGTGTGTGTGTGTGTGTGTGTGTGTGTGTGAGTGTGAGAGAATTTATATCCTATTTTATTCTTTAAAGACTTCAAAAGACGGCCTCTCATGAACCAAAAGCAATTAACTAAGCCAGATGCACAAGTATGTCATTGAGGAAGATGGGTTATCTCCAAGCTTTTGCAATTCTCCTTTGGAGAAACATTCAGGAAAACACCTTCTTGGGTTTCCTAGGTCTTACGGATTTACGCTAATTCTCCCTCCCTCTTCGAAGACTGAGAAAGCGCACGGGTTTGAAGGCCAAGCTAGAGTATGGTTAGATGTGAGTGAGACTTTGTTGCCTTTGTTTTCCAGTGTCAGCAACAGCCAGACACAGGCCTGCTGCTGACAGAAGTAAGTGGGGGAGAGTTAAGCCAATAGACATCTTTGTCATTTCCTCAGTCCATTGCTAATGGATGTTTTACACTGCTTTTGGGTTTTGCTCCCAGCCTAGCAATTGTTCAGACTCAGTACAGTGAAGATGAACCTCAAAGCAAAACTGGCAAATTTAGATCAACTATGTATTTCTATGTGTGTCTGGAGAATTGTTTAACCCAGCATGTGCCCAGCTGTCAGAGACCGCATTGCAAATCCATGCAAATCAGTCTCAAATCATTTGTGCTTTGAGCAACAGTAAAAGGTTTATAGGTCCCCAAAATATTCATATGAAACTTGAAAGCTTTTGATTTCATATTTGAACCCACTGCTGCTTCATTTGATTTACAGCAAATGTGAGGAAGCTATAAACCCCTCCTTTTCTGAATACTGTCCTTGCTTTGTATGCTTTTCTTCCTCTTGGCAAGATCAGGCTGACTTTTTATACTTGAGCAATGCAATGCCACTCTCGCAATATTAACTCTTATTACCCACTCTCACACACCCAGAATCACTTTCAATGTTTCCTCCGAGCCCTGGTTAGCCTGAAATAACTGGAGAGAAGTGGCTCCTGGAAGAGAAGAGAGTTTGTTTTTTGGTGTATTATGACTATTAGAGCGAAACTGTTGCTAGTCTGCCAGGCTATTTGCCAGGAATTGCTAGGAAATAGAAGTGTATGGGCCTCGTGTCTGTGAAGCAGCCAGTGGAAAATTGGCAGTTTTGGTGCACTATGGTATTGGCTTAATTTCATTGCATGCTAGAGCGAAAATTGAAGGTTTGGGATTGATTTGTTCATTCCACTGTCAGGCATCAAGTCACACAGTATCATTGGGTGTGACTGAGTTTGCATCTTGTTTACCTCTGTGACTTCCAGGTTTCAGTAAAGTTTTTTAGCTTATTCTTCAAACAGAAGGTATTGGGGGTCATCAATTAGTGAGAAGGATTAACTTTATGGTTCTATTTTTTTTTAACATTTCTCTCTTCAGAACGTAAAGAGAAAAAACTCCTCCTTTTAGTGAAAATCTGGGTTATTAGCAGCACAGCCAAACCAAAGGAAAGAAATCAAGAGTTTAGCGGAAATAATACATGCAAAGTGCAACTAAAGTAGTTCTAGAATAAGAGTCATCCCCCCAAACATTTGCTGTTACGTGTAATGCTTGAAGCCAATAGGAATACTCATGTGGAAAGCATTGTTCCAGGTTTATAGCACCTGTTTGTTGGATCAAGTCCTGGGACTTCAGTTCCAATTGTAGAGAACTGTGTAAGATACAATTCTGTAGCTTGTATTATGACGAATGCTGTTCTGCCTATAATTAGAGATCTCTAACTGCTGTATATGAACCGCACATTTTTTAATGTATGTTATGCATTTTGCCATATAATACAGATTTAATAATTAAAAACAAAAGAGGAAATGGAAACTACTTCACTGGAGTGCAATCATGAAAGTAGTCTCCACGTGTCTCATTCTTCTCCTCCAGTCTCCCTGAAACAGCTGACAGAAATCTGGAAGCTATTGTGAGCTAATGAGAGCAGCAGAAGGCCTGATAGTTAAGTGGAATCTTTCTGGCTAGGAGCTAATCTGATTTGTATGAAGTGAAGGGCTTTGTGGGGCACAGAGCTGAGGTCTTCCAAGCTATACTCACTTGATTGTTCTTGGTTTTAATAGCTGCCAAATGTGGCTTACAAGGAAATTAGGAACCCAGCCATCCAGTCCCCTGACTCCTTTAATGTGCAGAGATAAAGGGCTGTTGCTGTTACAAGAGATAATTTAACAGAGGTGGAGACAGAAGAATGAGATGGTTTCCTAGTTCTGTCGCGTAAGGGTCAGAGGGAGGGGAAGGGAGAGAGGTGGAAAACCGAAACAATCATTTCTAGTGGCTAGAGAATAGGGGAATGGTACCCATTCCCCCTCAATCGACCTGAGGGAATAGAGATTCCCCTTGGAGGCAGAGAAGGTCCAGCCTATTATCAGTTTTCCAAGAGCCATACTCTGATTTTTCCCCTCCTCGCCTCCCCCCACTCTGGTTTTGTGATATAAACTCAATACCATGGTGTTAGGCCATCAAGACAGCTATCATTTCTTCCCAATGTGGTGAAATGCTGCAACACAGGAAAGAAGAGGTTGGGATTAAATATATTGTCTTTGGCTCTCAGTGCAAGTGACTGAGGACACATCAGCCCGATCTGTGTTGCTTTAAACTGTCAAGCCATCATAATTAAGAGTCTGTTTTATTGTGGTGTTTTGGAGCTGATTGCTTTTAAGCAATACTTCGTTTTACTGGGTTGAGGTGTGTGTGTAATTCCTCACCCAGCTCTTTTTAGTTGTGATTTAAAAGCTGGAAGAGGACTCCACGGGATGTGCTTTCTGATATGCAATGAACATGTCAGGGCTCATCTTTTCTTTTGCCTCTTCTTTTATCTGAAGTGTTTTGATTGAGGCTTTTCAAAGGGGACTTGGGTACCTGACTCCCACTGAAAAATCAGTCTAGCACTGTCCTTCTTGCCTCTTGACTATCTTGCCTTAATTTACTACTCATGGTTCATGAAAGCAGCTACTATTGAGCGAGCTTTTCAGCCCAGCTCTGTGCATGTTTGTTAATTTTAAGCACTAGAAGGGTGCCCACTGCTTCCCAGGTAAATGAGAGGTCTGTAGGTGCTTACAGCTGAACAGCCTGATCCTGCGAACAGTTATTACCTCTTGTGAGTGGGGAGGTGGATATAGGAGTGGGCCTGGAATGCAGTTATCACACCCCTTCCCCCCTGGTGAATCCCCTGGCCTCCTAGCTGTAGGCTAACTTTCATGCTTTCTGTGGCACAATGAATATTTTATTTATAGAAATTGGAACAGCTTCAACAGGAGAGATTGAGCGAGATACTGCCCAGGACACTACAGAACCCAGTGGTTAGGACACTCTCACCTGCAAAATGGGGATACCCAACCTCAAATCCCTGCTCTGAATCAAGCAGAGTGGGGATTTGAGTGCTTGTCGCCCATATTCCAGGTGAGTGCCCTTATCATTGGAGTATAAGGGGGGGCTGCAGCCTTACTTATTTTTCCTCTCATTTTGTGAATGGCACTTAAGCCCCCTTGTGAATGTAGCACAAATATATATATATATATATATATATATATATATATATTGTTCAAAATGATTCACATCACAGCCAGTAGTTTTGTGCTGATCTAAAATTGCATTTTTCAGCAAATAGAATATTGGCCTGAAACATTTCACTCAGCTGTGGTGATAAGCATATATTGAGGAGAGGGAAAGCAACTTTATCATACCAAATTTGTCATACAATATAGTTACATTTTAAATTTCTTATGTCATGGTTTTCTGATATCTTGAACCAGCAGTAGCAGGATAGTGTTGACCTCTCTCATTCTCCTCACAGTAGTTAAGCAGAGGGAGGAGCAGGGAAGTGGAGAGACAATATCTCTACAGCTTGAAAATGTCCCTGAAAGATACAGGAAGGAAATTATGAGGTGGATCCTGGATGAAATTGGGAGGCACTGGAACGTTCTGAGGACAAGAGTATTATGGTTGGGCTTCTTTGTATGGGTGCATCTAACTTGTAAATTAAGTCAACTTAAGCAGGCTTAAGTCGACTTAATTTACTCTGCGTCCACACTGTAGTTTCCTTAAGTCGACTTAAGCTGTTGCTTAAGTCGACGTAAGGAAATTTAAAGTTGACTTAATAAGATCTGCTTTTAAGCCCCTGCTCCCTTCTCCCCAGGAAGCCGCTAGGGCCGTGTCCTGGGGAGAGCCAGTCCTGCCTGGGATGGGCTCTCCACAGGACAAGCTGCTAGCGGTTCATCTCAACTTCCTTCTCTCTGGGACCACTCACATCCCAGGGAGAAGGGAGCGTGGGGCTCCCTTCTGGTTGGGATCCCAGTGGTCCTGGCCAGAAGGGAGTGGAGCTCCTTTCTGTCCGGGTCCGAGCAGTCACAGCTAGAAGGGAGCACGGGGCTCCTATCTGCTGGGACCCTAGCAGTCCCTGCCAGAACGGAGCCCTGCAGCTCCTTTGTGGCTGGGACCACACTCCAGCTCCGGGCCCGGGGGCTTCCCCAGCAGTTGGAGCGCCGTCAGCACACTGCTCCACACTGCCGGGGTAGCCCCCGGACCTCCCCAGCAGCTGGAACGCGGTCCCAGCCAGAAAGGAGCCGCAGGGCTTTGTTCTGGCCGGGACCACTAGGGTCCCGGCAAAAAGGGAACCCCGTGCTCCCTTCTAGCCGGGACCCCCCTCAGGTCATGGCAAAAAGGAAGCCGCAGCTCCCTTTTTGCTGGGACCCACGGGGGTCCTGGGCAGAGGGGAGCTGCCCGCTTCCTTCTGGCTGGGACCGTGGGTCCCGGCGAGAAGGAAGCGGCGGTTCCCTTTTCGCTGGGACCCGCGGGGGTCCCGGAGAGAAGGAAGCCCCGTGGTCCCTTCTGGCTGGGACTGTGGGGACTGCTCAGTCCCTGCTAGAAGGGAGTGCGGGACTCCCTTCTGCCCAGGACCTGAGCAGTCCCGGCCCAAAGGCAGCTGAGCAGTCTGGGCCAGAGGGGAGCTCTGCACTCTCTTCTCCCCCGGACCACTCCAGGGCTTCGTGCCTCCGGGAGAGCCAGCCCCGTGCGGGGCTGACTCTCCGAGGACAAGCCCTCCTAGCCTGGGAAGCCAAGGCTCGAAAGGAGCCTCGCTTTCCTCTGGACCTAACTAGTCGACTTAGAGAGTCTAGTATAGACTCGCAAAGTCGACTTAGTAAGGTCAGGTTTAAGTCGACTTGGTAAAGTCCACCTAAATTTCTCAGTGTAGACATAGCCTATGTGAGGAGACAGGCAACAGCCTTATGTACATGCTGGAGTCTAAGACTTGCAGGGTGGGAAGACCACAGAGAAGGCAGTTTCAATGGTCAAGGCAAGAGGAGATGAAGGCTTCTGTGTGGGTCTTGACTACAGTGGTAACAAGGCAGTTGCATTCACCACAGTGCTTCCCAGAGCGCGATAGCCACTGACAGCAGATGAGCTGTCATAGGGAGAAGGGTGACCTGCAGAGGAAGAATGGCTATGGAGTTCAGGCATTGGACTGGACATTTGGGCTATGTCTACACTTACAAAAGCTAGTTTGAATTAGTTAATTCGAATTAATTTGAGTTAGTTCGAATTAACTTAATTCAAACTAGCATGGCCCCACTAGAATTGAACTAGCCATGTCCATGCAGGGCACTTGCTTAGTTCGAATTAGTCAGTTGCATGAAGGTCAATCTGCCAATTAGTTCGAACTAACTGCTTAGTTTGAACTAATATGGCCACACTGACTTAATTTGAACGAACTATTTTGAATTAAGGGTTAGTTCGAACTAAGCAAACGAATTTATTAGTTTGAATTGAGAGAACCCTTATTTCGAACTAATGAAAGCCTAGTATGGCCAAGGCTTAAGTTAGTTCGAATTAAGCTTCCTTAATTCGAACTAACTTGCAAGTGTAGACATAGCTTTGGAGACCTGGGTGCTGTTCTCAGGGCTGCCACTGACTTCCTTGGTATGTGTGTGTGAGCCATATAGGATGTGTCTGCAGCTGGACATGTACCTACACAGACCAAAAGGCACATGTGCTAGCTCTGCTTGAGCTTGGATGGCTGGGGCCATTGTACCATGATATCCACACTGCTAATTTAAACTCTTCTGGAACTAATGCGACTGTTCACTAGCTCTAGGTGGCACACTCCCAACTGCAGTGTAATCATGCCTTGGGTCTCCATATTTCAGTTATCCTTCTGTCAGATGTGGCTACTACTACCTTCTCTCACGGGGATGTTGTGAAGGTCAGTTGATCTTCCTGTGTAAAAGTGTTAAGATATCATGATGGGGTGGGGATGTGATACAAGCATGCGGGCAGGTAGAAGGACATGGTTCTGTGCACTACAAAGCCACTGTTATAAAATTGTCCAAATGAGTCTGTTTTTGAACACATTTTTTATTTTTTCCATGTTATGTGGTCGTATGCAGCATTCATTCAAGTTAAACTACTTTAATGCCCCCCTTTCATTCGAAAGAGGAAATATAACAGCATGCTGTGGCTATATACAAACTCAGAAATTACTTGAATAGGGTGAGTTCCCTAGTGCCCATTGATGTAAGGAGAGAATAACCAGTTATTTGTGTGAAATATAGGCTTACTACTTGGACCAGACAGTATTGGCCATGTAAGTGACTTGGCAACACTGAATTCTGCACATAACATAAAGTTGTACAGTACGTTCCGTTAAAATGTAATTCTTGGTGGACATGGACCAACTTGTTGCAAAATCATTTAAATAAAAAACCTGCTCCTTCCTGACTGTTTAGTGACTGTTTAGCATTAATTTTACATTTTCAATTCATTCATACAATAATAGGTTCTTCATTTTTTCCCTAATGTTGTACATTGCAATATATTTATTCATCTATTTAAAAATGTTCATTGCAGGCCAAACTCAGCCCTGGTGCATGTCCGTTGATTTCAGGGGATTTGCAACTAAAGCTGGGTGAAACTAACATTTTATTTGCTGAAAAGTGAAGTTTTGGCTGACCTGAAACTATTCATGAATGTGACACATTCACTAAATAGTTTTTGGACAGTTTTTTTTTTTAATGGCACTTAGGTGCTATTCACACACACACCAAAAAAAAAAAAAAAAAAAAAAGGGGAAGATGTCATTAGCTCAGTGGTTAGGGCACTCTTTTGGGTTGTGGCAAACCCAGGTTCAATTCTCCCTCTGCTTGATGTAGAAAAGAGATGTGAATTTGTCTCACCTCCCTTTAATAAGAGTACCTTAACCACTGGGATTTGACAGGTGGCATGTAGTCATTCACTCTCCTTGCTCTGACTATTCTTCTATGAAGTGGAACAGCTTCAACAGACAGTAGGTTTCCCACAGTCTAAGAGAATGCCCTAACCACTCAACTATAGAGTCATTCTCATTCTGTGGCCCAATTAATACATAATTATTTACTCACAATAGAACATCTTCAAAAGGAGACATTGAGGGTATGTCTACACTCGAACTAGAAGATGTAATTTCCAGCTCAGTTAGACATATCTGTGCTAGCTCTGAGCTAGTGTGATAAAAACAGAAATGTAGCCCTGGTGGTGTGAGTGGGCCTGGCTGGCCTGAGACCATACCTAAAGTTCAGGGTGAGATCGTACTTGGGGCAGCTTGTGATGCTCCAGCAATGCTGACAAGTTCCAAAGGGGTAGCCATGTAATTTTGTGTTAATCTCTGTCAATCATTGTCAAGTGTCTGACGGAGTGGGATTTTGTCTTAGGAAAACTCATGCAATAAATAAATTTGTTAGTCTTTAAAAGTGCCACAAGACTCCTTATTTGTTTTTCCAGCAATGCTGTGCCCAAAAAATCTTTATGGGACCTATCAAGAAATCTGCATGACAAACCTGAGTGACCACATAAATGTATTGCTCAAGTGTTTATCCTTCCTCACCTCATCTTCATATTTTACATTCATTTGTTGTTTCTCATTTGCACTTAGGAAGTGATCTTGCAAATGCCTGCAATTCAGTACACATCCCATTGAACCAAATGTGACTGCTTCTGTAGGTAAAATCATTTATGTCCATAGGTGTTTTCAGGATTCAGCCTTTAGGTGGTCATAAAGTCTTTGGTGTACTGGCTTTGGGTGTAATCAATAGTAAAACTCCCATTGATTTCAGCGGATGCAGGATTTTACCCTTTGTCTTTTTATTTGTCCTATAAAGATCTGACCCAGATTCCATTAAAATCAGTGAGACCATGCTTTATAAATAATAAAAAGCAATAACATTGTTAAACCCATGACTGATTAGACATAACAGAAAGGAAGCCTAAGAAGGAGAAAATATTAAAACTGGAAATGTATGTTTTTTTAAATTGACTTTCTTCCTCTGCTGTGCTGTTGGGACTAATTTTATCATTGTCTACCTGAAATATGCTAATTTAATTTTTTAGTACACAATTTGAACACTTGGCCATGTTTTTTTTTTAAAGCTGAGTTTTACTTTCTGTCTTAAAGATTATGGTTAAACCATGAGCCAAATCTATTACAGTTCTATAGTGAAATAAAACATTAGTTTCTCTCTCAAATGTCAACAGGACTTGTATGTGGCAGTTGCCATAGCTCCTTAGCAGGACAGCAAGGAGGATTTCTTAGTTTAAAAAAAAATTCTTTATTTACTCTTCTAAATGAAGGGCTAATCTAATTTTTAAATGTCAAGGGCTCAGAAGGGATTGTTTCATGAGTAGAACCAGGTGGGAAATGATTTTATTGCATCGTGACTTGTTTTCAAGACTTCAAAATTTTTCTGTTCCTCATTGAGACAAAATGGGGACTTTTCACTCACTGGGCATGTGGGAGACCAGGGTTGAAGGCTCTGCTGTGAAAGAGGAAGAGCAGAAGCTTTAAACTACACTCTCCTACATCCCAGGTCAGTGCTGTAACCACTGGGCTACTAGCTTTTCTGCAATGGTGTTTAATCGCGTGTATTGGAGCTGTTCTTCTTTGTATCAATAATTAAATATTCATTGGGCCAGAAGGAATGACTGGGTGATTGGGGCTTTCACCATAGATGTGAGGGAATCAGGAACAAGTCCTTGTATTCTTGAGGCTTAAGGTCAATACCCTAGGCTACGACTACACCTGCAATTTAAGTCGACTTAAGGAGGCTTAAGTCGACTTAAATTAAGCCACGTCCACACTAGAGTCGACTTAAGAAATTCCTTAAGTTGACTTAATGAAAGCTTAAGTCGACTTTATAACTACCACTTATTAGGTCGACTTAACCCTTAAGTCGACTCCTTAAGTCGACTTAAGGACGGTGTGGACATGGAGTAACCCTTAAATCGACTTTGAAGGGTTGCTCCAAAGAGGAGGGAGCTAGGCTGTTCTCGAGGGTAACAGAGGACAGAACAAGGAGCAATGGTTTCAAATTACAGCTGGGGAGGTCAAGGTTGGATATTAGGAAAAACTTTCTCACTAGGAGGGTGGTGAAGCATTGGAATGGGCTATGTAGGGAGGTGGTAGAATCTTCATCTTTGGAGATTTTTAAGGCTCGGTTAGACAAAACTCTGGCTGGGATAATTTAGGGGGAGTGGTCCTGCTTTTTAGCAGGGGGTTGGACTAGATGACCTCGTGAGGTCCCTTCCAACCCTATTATTCTATGATTCTATGATTCTATGACTTTATTAAGTCAACTTAAGGGTGGTTAGGTTGACTTAACAAAGTGGACTAAGTTGACTTAAAGTTGACTTAGCCCACTTTGTTAAGTCGACCTTAATAAGGCCGATTTAAGTCGACCTAAAGTCAACCTTATTAAGTCGATTTAACAACGTCGACCTAACTTTTTCTAGTGTAGACATAGCCCAAATGACTTGTCTATTGACTGTTCTGGAGTAAGTGGCTCTCTCTTACTCGTGCTTGCACTCGCTCTCATATTTTGACCTAAAAACCTTTCCAAATAAAAGTTAATCAAAACTGATATGTTCCCACAAAACATTTTGATTTCAGAATATTGGTATTTTCTGTTTTTTTTTGTTTTGTTTTTTTTTGGGTAGATTCTCTGTACCCTGAAGTTTTCAAATAATTATTTGGGGAATTCAGTAAGGTTAGGGCTCTCTTACATAATTGGGTGGGTGAGATTCTGTGGCCTGTATTGTGCAGGAGGTCACACTAGATGATCATATTAGATTAGATAGATCATCTCTTCTGGCCTTATAGTCTGAGTCTAGTCCTGTTACTATTTCCTTTAGAATACGTTTTTTTAAAAAATGTTTCCATAAGGAGACTAGGGGTTTGTTATTAAGTCCTTTTGGTCTTCAATATAAAAACATACACCATGAGGAACTGATTTGGTTCTAAAGGGGTAACATGCTAAGCAGTTCCATGTGAATTCCTTTGTAATTTAGCAAGGAGTCAATGGTTACTTATTGTAAAGTGTTACCAGCCTGTACAGTGAACCTTTTTAGAAACTGAACTACTGTTCCCCCGGAATCCCCTTTATCCATGGGAAGAAGATGTTGTAATATGCAGGAAGTGGCAATATGTTGCAATTGCACATTCATTGGTGTGGTAAAACTAGGAAAATAAAGCTCAGAAAACAGACGAACCCACAGAGTGGCAGAATTTGGATTCAGCTCTGGGTTTCAAACACTCTAAAGTTGAAAGTGTGTGCATGCAAGGTTTTGGTTTTGGTTTGGCTCATTTATAAAGATTTTGCATAGGATTTTGAGTGTAGGGATCTTTTGTTTCCAGAGCTGTGGTTCCCCGTTGTCTCTAGAAAATAAGCGGAGGCTGTTTTGAATAGAATGAAAAAGGGACAGATTGATTTTTAGCAATAAGAGGCCTTAATACAGCTTCCTATGTACCAGAAGAAGTGTGAGGAGTTTCGCAGGTGAAGTTGGAGTTTGCAGGAGGGGATTACACAAGTGTGGAGAGAAGAACTCAAAGATGAGCATGCTGAAGAACTTGTACAGATCGAAGAAACACTCTATATACTCTTCAGGGCTCTGGCCTCTGATTCAGAGACTGAATGGAAATCAGAACTATTAGAGAGGAGGAATTTGCACCTGTTTATCTAGTGGGCAGCACTACTTCCTTTGGAACTTTCTCTTGCTTTACAGATGATCTGCGCCCTTTCTGCTCTGACACACAAATAGGCAGCCATTTTAGATTCCATTTTTTCCAAGGAAGGGTAGAGGCCAGGTACACATAATTAATGTGCTGTGTGTGATTGCTGCCTCATAGTTAAAATTGTCTTGCAGAGCTCAGTTTTAAGAGGAGTTCAAACCTTGACAGTGATCTTAGCCGTGTTAAGGCTGAATAACTCCCCAGGTGGGTGGAACGTGTGACAATCAGGGAGATGTATGATTGATTTGTTGATCTTTAGGCATATGGAATCAATGTTAAGGTTTCGTGCTAGAGTGCGTTTTGGTGAATTCAAAGTATGCGTTTTTTGGTATCTGCTGGAGTTGGAAAAGAGATCTTATGAAGGGTTAAAGTGTTATCAGTAGCCCTGTAGGCAGTATGAAGTTGCAAACAAATGCAGAAGTCTTTCCTCTCAGCCTCTTTATTCCATTCTTTTACTGTTTTGGGTGGATGGAGCGTGTCCTACAACAACCTTAATTGCCACTAAACCTAGATCTTATTTGCTAATAAAAAGCCTGGGAGGAGGGCTGTTGTGATTTGTTTAGTTGGCTGAATATACCAGTATTATAATATATCACACTTGTATAGTATTTCTTAGCCCTGGAGCGCAAAGCATTCTATAAATAGTAAGTGTCACCAAACCATTTTGTGTAAAACTACACTGCTGTGTTACAGTTAAATATTACTGTATCTATTTTACAGATAGAAAAACTGATGCTCAGGAGAGATTTAACTGACTTGCCTAAGGCCACATAGCAAGTGAATGACCGATCTTGAGAAAGAATCCTAGTTCTTTGTTGTAACCATTTGACAACACTTACAGTAATGTAGCTGGACAGCTCAGGCAGAACAGAAGTGTACTGCTTTAAACTACCCAATTATAATTTATAAGGCAACACTGATACTGCTGATATACCGCTGAGACCTACAACATTCAATTTCTGGGGCCATTTTCTTTCCCTCTTGCTATTGTCCTGCCATTCCTGTCCTGTCTCTTCAGGGCAAGTTTGTACCGGTAGCTGTACATGATCACAAATGGGATTTTTTTGTTACTGCTGTTCCTCTTCAGCAAAGACAGATCAACTGTAAATTTTAGCAATATTCACATACTGTAGAAGAGAGGCCTACATTTCTGAGGTTCACTGAATTCCTCAGTTTTTTTTCCTTCTTTGACTCCAGTTTAGGAGTCTTTTGTGGCTCAGCACTCGGTGGTACATGTGGAATGGAGTTAGGGAGGTCAGCAAACTGAGCTGCACACAGCTGGCATGGAGTGACATGACTGGTTTGTTTTGTGGCCCCCCCCCCCCCATCTAGAGTATAAGAAGAAATACGGTGAGGAGCATGGCTCGTGTCAGGCTGGAATAGCAGGCTTCTTCACTGAGGTGGGTAATGGCAGTTGTGGTAAGTTCAAAGTTTGATATGGTTTCTTGCTTATTTTGCACTGGGAAGGAGTGTGGATAAAGAAACCTGCCTGTGGTTGCACTCTATACATTTAGCATATTTTATCTGATTTCAATAAGGCAGCAAATAAACACTCATCTTTTACTCTCTGTCTTCTCCCACAGTCCTGGAAATGCATCACTGTGAGGTCTTGTACATTGCATAATACATATGAAGTGCTTCACACAGGAATGTATTTATGCTTAAATACCCCCAGGGAAAAATGAATGAACTTTGAAGCCTATCCTGAGAGAATATTTTTATTGTATCAGTCCTGTAGTCTGTCTCTGGATTTATTCTTTATATACTCTCTTAAATTTTGCTTTAAAATATTCCTCCATGAATCAAATGATTTTTTAAATAGTCCATTAAATTTAATAGTCTTCAAACACTGTTTTCTGATGTTGATGTTTCCATTCTTGTTGTCTCAGAAAGGGAGATGTCAGAACTGGTATTGTGGAGTGCATCTTTCAGAGCTGTGGCTGGACAATAACATAAATGCTGGATCAAATTAATTCCTGATACATAATTGATCTCACTTCAGTTACATTAGGAATGAATTCAGTTAAATAGTTCTGAGGTGAAATTTGTTTTTGATCTCCCCCAAGAAATCAGTGTTTTACCCTAAATTTCTCAGTAGCATTCATGTCAAACACAAATCCTCTTCTAATCGTACACTCACCTTTTTTCAGTTTCTTCATTTTTTCTATTGTATTTTAAAACCAAAGATACCATGAAGAAAAGAATCTATTTCTCTATTCATACATGATTCAGTAAGAGCTAAGTCCTATAACTCTTACTCACTTGAGTAGTCCCTACTCATGGGTACCTCCTTTACTGTTAGTGAGCTCCTTGTGTGAGAAAATATTTCATGATTAATGTTTAAGGCATCAAAATAGATCTTACCTGTCTCATGATCTAGAATATTGATCTTTGCTACATGTTTAGAAAAAAGAAAACCAATATTATGCCAATTTTTTTCAAAAGTGACTAATGATTTTTGGATATCCAATTTGTGCCTTAGTTCCCTCTTTAAAATATCTCAGAGAATGGATTCCTGGCACGTTCTGAAAATCAGGTTCCTTCAAGTTGTCTTAAGAAGAGCATGTAACATCCCTACGCGCTTATGAAAATCCTGGCCTTTAGTGATTAACGATGATGATTTACATGGCTAGAATACCAGTGATGGGACTGAACAGCAAAATTTAGATCTGGGATGAAACTTTTCTGAAGGTCTGGTGTTTAATCCTGTTGTGGAATATCTGTGACTTCTGCTGATGCACTGAAAGGTGGAGGATAGCATGATTATTAAGTTCATTTAGCAAAATATTGTAGATAAATTAAGCCCATGTTCAATATCCTGTTTGATTAAAGAGGACAATAGAGGGATAGAATACGTTGGGTGGGATCTGGAAAGCAGCATAAAGTTCTCTTCTCAGTTCTCCCCTTTTATTTATATTCTTCTTTCTATTCCAGTCATCCCTATGTCCCTCCTTCCTTGGGTCTGGTTCCTTCCTCTTTAAAAGTGGTCAGTGGTTTTCCACTGTGGTTCCTTCAGTGTGTGCTGTTCCTGTTAGCTCCCTGATTCCTGGGCTCTACTTAATCCTCTACTTTGGAAACATTGCTTCCTGTTTAATGACTCCCAGAGGTGTAGCTTTGAATCACCAATTCAGGGTGCTGGGAAGAGAACTAATAGACTCTTAGCAGGAGGCGCAATAGCTGATGCAGTAAGAAAATTTTAAAAAAATCATGAAAATCAAAAATACTGGAGTCAGTGGAAAAGGAGGAGAAAAAAAAGTAACCACTAAACTGAGAGGGACAAGTCCTGTTCGGAGTCCAAGTGACTTCAAGAAAAACACGATGGGAATCAAAGCTTAGCTACAAAGTTGGGCAATGCACACTAAAATGCATACTAAGATGTCATTAGACTAAATTATTTATTTAGATTCCCTTAGATCCTGAGGGTCAGACACAGGGCTTTTTCTTCACTGATGGCGGTGGATATGCCACTGTCAGATTGATCTCCCTGATTGAGTGAGTGGGTCTGTGACGGCCCACTCAGCTGATCGGGAAGTCAATTGAGTAAGGTCACCCCGGCAAGGAGTGTAGCGATGAGTCGGAAGGAAGGGGTTTCCCTCCAACTCAGCCTACTGAAGACACTGTGGTAAGTAGGCAGTAGGCAATCAGAGGGAGATACGCAAGGTTTTTAAGTACTTTACATATCGCTCTTCAATTCCTACTGAAATCGTGCTGTGGTGCACACCAGGGCCCAGAGGTAAAATTCAGGTTAGAGCTCCTTCTAAGTTAAACAAACAAGGAGTCTTGTGGCACTTTTAAAGACTAACATATTTATTTTTTGCATGAGCTTTTGTGGGAGAAACCCCTTTTGTCAGTTGCTTGAAAGTGGGGAAAAATGACAGTATGGGAGGGAAAAATAAACAGAGAAAAGTACTGTAAGTTTTCCATTTTCAAGTGTCTGACTACGTGGGGTGTTTCCTACGAAAGCTCATGTGATAAATAAATTTTAGTCTTTAGAAGAGCCACAGGGCTTCTTATTTGTTTTGTTGAACTGGACTAACACGGCTACCCCTTTGGAGCCCTTCTAAGTTAGACTCCCTAGAGGCTGCTTATACTCTTTGGGTTCTTAGAATTCATTTATCACTGTGGTCTCTGAGGTCCAAAGGAGTTTAAAGTGGTACAATTTACATGCCAATGAACTGAAAGGAGGTGTAATTTAAATCAGACTCTTCATGCCTCCTGATATGGTAGGTAGAGCTGTCCTACATGTGAGTAGAGCAGGTCTAATTAGCACTAGGAAGTTCAAGGTAGGTGAGAGGGATCTCACAACACCATCGCATTTGGTCAAGAGGGTTTATTGTCTTGGTTGGTGTAAACAGAATTAGGGTATGCTGCATGAAAAATTGGAATGAGATATTAGCAAGTAAATCGGGAATGGGTGGCAACCCTTGTGTGTCAATGGCGCTGTGTCTGGTAACAGGAGACTTGTCAGCAACAGCTGTTTCCTGACTTGTCTGCATTATCAAGTCTGTTTCTTTTCCCATGCTTTAAACCAACCTCACCAGCCTAGTTCAAAAGATGTTTTTGAACATTTAGTGCTCCTGCCTTTATAGAGCTTTAGCATGATCAGGAAATGTAGATAACGGATTCCTGGGTCAAACAGGCAAGGTCTCCCCTCCTCACCCATACACTTGTACTCTCAGTCCTGCTGATGCTAGCTGTTTCTGCACAGAGAGAATCCATTGTCCTCAAGGACACAGCCACTCCCAAGAATAAAACCTGTTGCTAAATACACCCCTCTATTTAGCTGACTATTGTGATCCATGTCCTTGTATATAATCCTGAAATGCCTGTAATTAGTTTCCACTGGACTGGGAAAAGAGTATACAGGATGTTATCACCACTCTTCTGATTATGGGTGTTGTGGTACTAGCATGTTAAAACTTTCTGTGACCTCCCCTATTAAAAACAGGTGAAGAAAATGAGCTGTCTGTTAGGGCAATGAAAAGAAATAAGGAAACTACCTCGGATTTCATAGTATGGCTGCATGAGGCACAGATTTACATACGCATTCACACAATAATTCATGGCTGTGCTGCTCTGTCCTATCAGTGCTGACAATAATGCATGTTACGTTCATCACTGATGTGGCAGAGAATTCCCGACAACACCTTGTGGATGGGAATAAAGTCTCTCTGAATTTAGGGAACTGAGTATGGGGTTAGGCTCTAGCTGCCTTACTTTACATTGTATGCAACAGCTCTTCTGTGACCAAAACATAGATTTAAAAAAAATCCTGGATGAAGGGCTTTCACATGAGAGCACATAGCATAAGAATCTAAGGTGGGATTCTTTCTCATGGTTATACATGGTCCCTCTCCCCTGAGAAAAGAAAGGGTGTGATCTACCAGTTCACCATCCTGAGGTGGTCCTCCATTATACAAGCAACACAAACACAACTGTTTAGTTTTAATTAAAAAATGCACATTAGAAGTGCAGGTCAGTGTGTCATTTTTCAATATGCTGTGGCCAGAAAAGCCTATTTTCTGTCCTAAGAGCATCCTAATGTGGGGTAGGATCCCAAATTTGAAAACTGGGTTTAGATTCTGGCACTTTTTGGCATCCTTTTCCCAGGAGGGTCACTCTTTAAATCCTTTTCCTTTGCTTTGCAGTTTTACCTGTCTCCTGCACTAACTTGATTCTGCAGAGGCAGGACCCCAGCCTGGGGGTGGGAGAAGGAAGTGGAGAGGGAGAAGTACATTTTACTGGGGCCTGGAGGCCCTGAGAGGCCAGGCCCAGGCTGCAATCCCCATTACCAGGGAGCCTGTGTTACAAGTTTGTACAGGGCCTGAAAAAATTAGGCTTGAGCCCTGAGCAGAAGCACATGTGTACATAGCCTTCACTTTAGGGTGGTCTGAAGTATGTGACATTCATGTTGTAGCAGTGATTGTCCTACACTACAATCAAACTCAATCTCCTCAGAACTACACAAGTTTCATATAGTCCGTAAATGGAGCGGGGTGGTGTGGAGAGATGAACTGGTTCCTTTCTCTCCCTGTGGTGTTCCGTTGGGAAACCAGCAGAAATAATGACTTTATAACTCTGACATCATGACACTTGATTAGGTGAATTCCAAGTTTTGTGTCATTTGTATGATGACAATGATTTGCAGCTTGTGTGAGATAACAGGAAAGTGTGCGGCTTTCCCCAGTGCCTGCAGACAACAGTGAAGGGTAGTCTTCCTCATCTACAATGAGCTTGAATGCTTCTTATGCAATTTCTTGAGGGGTGAGGAAAATAGAAGCTAATTTTCATTCAGGTCTCGTCAATCAGAGACTGTCCAGTTCTTGGGATGGGTTTATAGTAACTCCTAGTCTGGCCTTTCCTTGTTCAGTTAAATCAAATCCAACTCTAGTTTTCTCAGCTGTCCTTGGCTTTCAGCCAGGGCTCACCATCTGTATGATTTCACTCTGAGCTCAGCTTGTTTGGTTCTTTCTTTTTCACGGCTAACACTGTATATTGCATGTTTTCGGTTCTCATTGCTGATTAGAAGACTCCCCCCTTCTCAACTGGGAGGATTGGAAACTCGGTGGTTTCCACTTGCAAGGGTCCATTTGAACCTTTCTTTTGGTTTTTAGCTCACAAGCTTTGCTCAGCCTAAGTTTTGTTTTGAATGTCAAATCAAAGAAATTTAAATCAAAACTTAGCTAAAAGGTTAAAGACACCATATTTTTCCTGATTTCAGGTCAGAACAAAGTATAACCATCAGGTGCCTAATGGTTTCCGTGAGTTGGGCCAGGTTGCCTTTAAATTCAGCTCAGGTGCGTGACCTGGCCTGAGTTTTGCAGTTATGGAAGTTTTTTTTATACAGTTCTATCCTCAAAACAAACACATTCTTAAAAGCACAGGGGACCATCTACATTCTTAATGTACTCATGATCAAATTGTCTTAAAGACCTAGATCCTCATCCTCGTTTGTTATAGGGATTGGTTGATTTGTAGCAGCTGAGGATCTGCTCCTTCAGCCTGTTCTGAAGCAACAGGTGAGGAGGTAGATCCAGGATGCTTTTTAAATGAGTGGATGGATTCTGTAGCTTAGTGTGAGGTGGCTTGCTTTTTTTGTTTTTTTAAAGCTTCTTGGGGTAGTAGGAGGACCTAGAAGCTGGGAGGAACACTTGTTGGAAAAGTGTGTTTGGAGGCACGTTCAACAGCTTGTAAGATTGATAGGGGATGCTTCTTGTAGAGGTAGCACGAGGGTTCAACAGAGGTGTATTGAGTCCAGGGATCTGTGTGAAGGAAAAGAGTTGGAGGAGAGCTTGGGCTGGTGAAGTGCCTCCGGTATTTTTGAAAACTTGCATAGGGAATGTTTGGGATGAAAAATACTACATATCCATATGAGTAATTCTGAGTCTTTTTTTTTTTTTTTGGTTAGGCAGATTCATGCTTGATGCCTTCATTTAATTCTCCCCTAGCTCTATAAAGCATGACAATTGATTTCTGTGATTAATCCTTTCATATTTTTCTGGTTCCTGCCCATTTCTGCTTCTTCTCTCACATAGGAGCTGGTCATCATGGGAGCCCCAGGATCTTTTTACTGGACGGGAACTGTCAAAGTATTGAACCTCACTGACAATACCTATTTCAAACTGAATGACGATGCCGTGATAGCCAGACGATACACATACCTAGGCAAGTAGCTCCTTGGACCTCCAATGTCAAGATGGAAATAGGTTGAAATAATGGTATAATTATTTTTAGTGTAAATAATATTTTGTTAATGTAAACATTATTTTGAATAAAAGAGTAAAAATAAGTGGCTAGATAAAAATTACTGGTGGGTTATCTGACAAAATATATAGGGAAAATTAATGAAGAACTTTCATTTTTTTGTTAGAGTATAGAGTACAGGTTTGCATTGAGAGGCCCTATGGTCTCGTATACTAAGTAACAGACTGAAAGCCAGAGTGCTAGCTGTGGCATGGCCATAACTTACTGTGTGGTTTGGGCTAAAATGCTCCTCTGTATCTATAGAATGCGTAACTACTCCATGGGATATTGTGAAGAGGAGTTAATTTGTAGAAATGAAGCACTATATAAATGGTTTATGAGTAAGAGACTCTGGAGGGATGGCTAGGAAGTGGAGCAGATTTTGTAGGTATTTAACATGCTAGGCTTTAACTTCTAGAGGCCTTGCTTTACAATCAACTAGTGTCACAAGTGAAATGAATTTAAAGGCTTCCACCTAATCCCTAGTGTTTAGGAGTGTCAAGACTTAGAAAACTCAACAGGCAACAGTCTAATGCTGTTTGACTAAAGACTCATGCTGACGTCTTATTTTCCCTAACCTGCAGTCTTTTATAAATATAATTTAGCAGGTGCCACTCAAGGATAGATAAGTGAACAGTGTATATATATATTTAAAGTCATGTATAGATCTTTCCTTTGATTAGAGCTGAATTACAGTGTTTAGCATGTGGACAGGAGACCCATAATTTATAATGGAGGGGTGAGTTAAATACATCCTTAAAAGGGAAAGAAATCCAGCTCTCTCTGCAGACTCCTTTAAACTTATTATATATCATTTTTAATGTAGCAAACAAGACACGATCTTTGATCTACCTGTTTCACACACAAGTTTTCATTCATCTACACCCAAGTTTTATTTCTTTTTCAAGCATTAACTTTGTTGACCTCATCATCTATTGTTTTTGAGTTCTTCCCCCTATGAAATGAAAAGGCGCTTGGTTTTAACATGCCACAGATGGACAGTGACTTTAACTGAGGGAGCACTGTTCTCTCTGGCATCCATGAAACTTGCACTCACAGGCATGATAGCAATGTCTTCCTGATGATGTGGTCCCTTTACTCTGCGAATGACCATTTCTGTTTTACTGCTTCTCATTCCTTTTACATCTGGCTTCCTTGTTAACGTATTGTCTTTCCCCTCCCCCCAGTACCACTACCATGTCCCCCTTACCTTTCCTTGTTCCCTACTGGGCTTCCACTCTCACCTTCCTGGGTTTTGGAAAAACAATTGAGTACTGTTGTAATTTCCTGCCATGCTCTATCCTTGAACTGAATGTTGGTGAGTTCCTGTACAAAGTGAGGGCCTGTGGCTATTTGCATGATGCAGGGTATTTATGCTCCAGGGGGAACTGTGGAACCCAATTAGTGTGATCCAGATGGCTGACCTGTTTTCGGACTTCCTTTTGTTTTCTCCCCCCCCCCTTTCTCTTCCTATCACCCCACCTGATCTGGACAGGATATGCAGTGACAGCAGGTCATTTCTCCCACCCGACTGCCACAGACGTCGTAGGAGGAGCTCCCCAGGATGGAGGCATCGGAAAGGTGTGGCTTTTAGTCAAACAATGATACAGTCAGATGCAACAAGCTGAAATATATTGACTCAGTTCCTATAAACTTGATGAATCAAGAGATTTTGTCTGAAATTATTTTTTGTGCTCTTTACCTTGCTTCTTCCAGGCAATTGGATGCAGTCCTCACAGTTATTCTGCCAGACCCTTGGATTGCTCCATTCCATCCCCCCAAATCCTTAAAATCTTTCTTTTAAAGAGATTCAAAGCTCACTCTTCTGTCTGAAGATTTTAAAGCTATTTTGGTTAAGAGCACTAGTTTTGGTTTTAATGGCTTTTTCTGTAGGGACAATCAACAAATTCTGAAGTGTGTACACCAGCCACTGGCTGTCAAGTGGCACCAAAAAGCTTTGGTGGTGTGATACGGTTTCCAGTGATAGATATAAATTAAATACCCACCAGATTACCTTGCAGAGTCTGAGCTGGGTGGTGCTCAATTTGCAAAGAGACTTGTGTGCTTTTGGGATTTGCCATAATGATGACCTACCTCCCTGTGAGGTAGATAGGAATTATTATAATAATCCCCATTTTACTGATGGGGAAACTAAAGCTGAGGGCTTAAGTGACTTGTCCTTACAAAACAAGTCAGCAGCTAAATTAGAGTTTAATACTTAAAACCCTGGGCTCCTCATCTCCTCTGGACCAGGCAATTCAGAAACCCAGGGTAATCTTCTGTCACCTTGTATTTGTAGTTAGATTAATCTCATCCCCTTATTCTCCCCACCGTATCCAAAGGAAGCATTTACAATACGTATATAATTTACTGTATATTTCTCTGAAGCAAATCACCTTGAAGCTCCCAGTGCATCCAACTATTACATGCTCATTAAAACAAACAAGGAGTCCTGTGGCACTTTTAAAGATTAACATTTATTTATCGCATGAGCTTTCATGGGAGAAAATCCCACTTCGTCAGATGCTTTGAAGATGCGAAGTGGGATTTTCTTCCATGAAAGCTCATGCAATAAATAAATTTTGTTAGTCTTTAAAAGTGCCACAGGACTCTTCGTTTATTTTGCTGAACTAGACTAACATGGCTACCCTTTTGGAACTTATGCTCATTAACTCGCTATATGATTCAATACATCGAGTCCTTGGAACTGATGATCAGCCATACAGATGAAGGGAGGCTCTGTCCTATTAACTACACTGACACCTGCTGGTCAGAAATTGATGAACTGATTTCAAATTCTGCGGCTGCTGCTCTGAGCTAAGTAAGAGGTGGCTCAAGGCTTCTGTTCCTTGTTCCAAGCAAATGGGAATCTTATTAAACCTCTTCAATTCCTTACTCTTTCTGGTGCTAAATGCTTAATATTAGTAGGCTGCAGTACTGCCCTGAGACCTCAGGAGGACAAGGCTAATACTCTACATTGTGCCAGGAGTGTATTAGTCTCCTTAGGAGCAGAAGCTCTAATATACTAATATAGACAATCTCCTTTTGGATCATGCATTGATGTATTTACCTGTATTACAACCTAATCGATTAGATGGTCAAAAACAAATGACAAGTGGCTTATGTTTGAGTATTACAAATCACTAAATTG
This sequence comes from Pelusios castaneus, assembly GCA_007922175.1. Classification (NCBI taxonomy): domain Eukaryota; kingdom Metazoa; phylum Chordata; order Testudines; family Pelomedusidae; genus Pelusios; species Pelusios castaneus. Next base: position 2,525,751 of record ML685756.1, read on the forward strand.
TAATTCTCTCCACCATTAGCCGTGTCCAGTTTTCTACAAGGAGGGCAATGTTTATTATGGTACAAATAATGTTTGATTAAAATATGTTTATGATACAAACCTCTCTGTATTTACTTTAAGGAAGATTTTTCATTTTGTTCAACCCTTTCCATGTCCCACTGGTTTAATGACCCCATTATCTATGCTCAAGTTTGCTCATTTGTGGTTTGTTTGCCATTTTATATAAATCAGTCATAACATTCTGTAGAATGATATGACTGAACTGGGAGCCATTTCTAAATAACTTTCATTCAGAAGCGTACTTCTGAATGAGTAACTGTAACCAATATGAAAGTTAATCTACATGGAAAAACAAGCAGAGCGAAGGACCAATGTCAGAAAAATCATCAAGGTGGGGGGCCAGCTCATCACATAAATACATTAGGTCCAGGGCTCCTTTTATTCTAAAGTAACCCGTGTGAATGCAAGTGCTGCTGTTCTACACTGCCATTTTATAAAATTTGAAGAAATTTGACTCATAAGGTGCGAAGATGTTTTCTGATGCAATTTCAGTTTGAACTCTGACCTTTGCTTAAATAGCCTGGCACTTGTCTTGCTATTTATGCCAGGTCTACACTTACCTTGAAATTCAGCAGCAGTCGACGGGAGTTATGCAAGCTACACAGAGTAACTTGTGTAGCTCCCATCAACTCCGTAAATCCCCTTCTATGCTCCGTCTCCACTATGCTGTGCCGAAATGCGTTCCTATTGACTCAGCGTTATGCCACTTGAAAGGGACGATTTTAATGTGTCAATTTCTGGATCGATTGAGTGGGTCTTCACTGATCTGACGGTGGCAAATTTGCCACTGTCAGTGAAGATGTACCCATAGACTGTGAACACTTTTAAGGGAGGGAATAAACCCAGAAGATTGAGCTGAGAAGATCTGTATGCCTACTCAGATTCTCAGCTCTGCTCTCTCCTGGACACGTTGCTACTCCTTTCCAAGAGACATGCTTGAGATTGTGGCTGTTGTGCAATGGCTCTTTTTAAATGCACTCAAAGTAGTGTTAAGATACTATTTAAGCACTTGTAATTATAAGGGACCTCTTACATTTGGTACTGAAATAGGAATTTCATCTTGTTTTATAAAAGGCAGGAGTTTTGGAGTTTGACAAATATTAAGGATTACTTTATTACAACGAGTATTTTACATGTATGCACCGATGAAGTCATAATATTATTATAAATTACTTATCTACAAGCCATCCTTCTGGACACTGTTTGTAACTGTTTCTATTTTTGTTTCCATTTGATAGGTTTATATTTTCAAAACAGACAGGCGATCAAGCTCCTTAATAAAGATTTTTCAGGCATCAGGTAAAAAGGTGAGATATTCTTGACCAAATATGGCTTGGTTATTTCAGTCAGCATTATTTTAAATTAATAGCTTCTTACGTGTTTAATTTAGGCATAAAATCCCCAGGCCAAGTACCTTCTTTTCTATCATAGCGGTAGCATCCATTCAGTGCTGGAATTGTGAAATGGAAGGTCTGGTAATATTTGCAATAAAAAGTCCAGTAAAAGCTGATAACTATTTTTTTTCTTTTGCGTAGCACATTACTCCTCAGCAAGCCTTGAGCATGAATCTGCAGTATATCAGCTCGCCGCACACTGAGGCTTTCATTGAACTGTAGCAGGATTCCTGTGAGAGGTTCAGCAATCTGGTGTGCCGTAGATTCACACCCTGGCTTGTGGAGCAGTAACTTCCTGTGTAGATGAGCCCTACAAGGGAAATCCTGTTTCTGCTTCTATAACAGCAGAGAGGCCACTGTGCCAAAGGGCAAGGTTGGGGAGCAGTGGCATACAAAGCTCAGCTGTGGAGGCAAACTAAGAAAGAATTGGATTCTGTACAGCTCTCTAGACCTTCTTTCCCTATGCTTTTTGAGGAAGAGAGCATGTTAGGGTTATAGTAATGGGCTGTGGAGCAGTCCATTACACTGAAGGAGGATTGTTTCCTCTTCCCTCCATCTATCCTTAGTGCTGATCTGAGGATTTGTTCCTTAGAGCTAACTGTTGGCCTTTGTTCTAATAGTCTAGCAGAACTAGTCAAACCCCACTTCCTCATGGGATGTAATGCTGGGGTAGGGAGAAATGCCTTGGTGGTGATAGGTGTGTTGTCCTCAAGCAAACAAATGCAGCTTTGGGTAACAATAGGAATGGGCCTCACTTAGGGTGCGTCTACACTTACAAATTAAGTCAATTTAAGGAGGCATAAGTCGACTTAATTTACTTCACGTCTACACTGGACTTTCCTTAATTCGACTTAAGCTGCTCCTTAAGTCGAATGAAGGAAAAGTTAGTTCGAATTAATAACACCTCGTTTTAATTTGAACTAGTGCTCAAGTCGACTGTATTAAGTCGACTTAAGCCAGTGGAGATGCGGAGTAATGCCTCGGTGGACCTTTTTAAATTAAAAATGTTAAGTCGACTTAATAAGGTCGAAAAAGGGCCATATCGACACTTGAAAAGTTAAGTCCACTTCTGTTCAGTCGACTTAATAAGGTCCACTTAAGTCGACCTTATTAAGTCGACTTTATAAAGTCGACTTAACTTTTGAAGTGTATACATAGCCTTAGGGATAAGACTCTGTGGAAGAGACTCATTGCCTAGCTCATAGCTGCCCAGAAGAAGCCACTTGTATTTTCCTGGAGCTAAAAGGGGAACACAGAGTGGAGTCAAGACCCAGAACTGAATATGGGTTAAAATTTGGGTGCCCTAGGTGGTGTGGTTATCATCCTCTCATTAGGAGCCTTTGTCAAAGTCTCAGTGAATCACAAGCACATTCTATAGGAAGTCATCTAAACACCAGGGATGAAAAGGTGGTAGATGAAGTGATTGTGTTTTTCAGGTCTCTCCATGATTTTCTGCTACACTGGTAGCACCAAAGGGATTTGAGATGGAAAAGACCTATCAGCTTATCCAGTGTATCTCCCTGCCACTGCCTAACTGTTCCTCCTTGTGTTTCTTCTAGTTTACTTTTAAATGCCTCTAGTGATGGTGCTTCCATCAGTTCTCTTGGAAAAACTATTCCTGAGCCTAATACATAGAGCCATCAAGAAGTTTTCTAGTTACATAGACAAAACTTTTCCTTTCTTAATGTAATTTCTATATTCCCATTAATAAATACAATTAATAATTACTTCTGCACCTCTATAGTGTTTATATACTTCTATTATTTGTAGCTTATCATGTGCCCCATCCTTCCATTTCCTACATGTTCTATAAAATCTGACCTATAATTTATTAAAATTCAAACACACACAAAAACCTGTCTTTTTTTTCCATAATGAAATGTAATTTGAGGTGCTACAATCAGTTAATGAGTATTGCTGGAAACTAACTCCAGCAAAACACTGTTTTAGCAACAAAGGTATGAATTCACGCCTCTCATATCACACTTCACATAATGTACAGGCAGTTTCCCCCTCCTTTCTTTTCTTAGGGAAAAAGATTGGGAAATCAAATATGGAAAAGAGTTAATGCAATCATGTGGTTACAAATAAAAACACAGGCAGGAATTGCAGAAAGTTAAGGTTCTCACAGTAATATGAACTCATGCACATTGCACAGTTGGGTAGTTGCCTGAATATATAGTGACATGTTTTTTGTATCTCTTTCACTGCCCATGAGAATGTTACTGGATTTAAGAAAAATAAACAAAAAAAATCCACAAGCAGAATTAACTACAAAATAACTGCAGTTAAATAATGTTGAAGGCCTGACCTTGAACCCACACAGATACAAAAATCAGAGTTACATGCTATCCTTCGCTCACCCCAGTCTTTATGGTTTCCAAACGGTTCATGGAATCTTGTTGATGTGATTCTCAACTTGAAGACCAGAGCGGTTGCTGCCTATTTCCTGTCATCTGTAAGGGTGCATTTACACAGTAGCTGGGAGTATGTTTCCTAGTGCGGGTGGACAGGCACGTGTTAGCTCTGCTCAAACTAGTGTGCTAAAAATAGCTGTGTGGCTGCTGTGGTTTGGGTGGGTCTTGTACTTGGGCAGCTAGCCAGACAAATTGCCGTTGCTGCTAAAGCTGCTCTGCTGCTGTTAGCTTGCTCACTTGAGCTGTGCTAGCCCGGGACGAGTATCTGTGCTGGGTCCTAACAGCTGTGGCGATATACTCTAATAGGTTGGCCAGAGCTCTGATTCTTACACCTTGATCTGTTGAGGCCCAAATGTGCGACTCTGCATATGACAAAGACCCAAAATGAGACTTGACATGTGGGAAAAATGTAATGTGTTGTGAGAGTCATGTTTAAAAATATTGTTGTGACCTCATTTTGGTGCTTTCCTGTTTCTGATGTAACCAGTTGTGGTCAATAAAAGAGAGGGGTGACCAGATTCATATGGGATGGTCAGGTGGTTTTGCGGCTAAAATATGTGTTCCCATTGAAATGAGAGGGACTTGAGAGGTACGGATTAGTAGATGAGCTGTAATTATGCACTATGGCGTACACGCCAGTATATCTTGGCCCAGTTGGATGAATTCAGGACAGTCTGGTTTTTTTCCTTCAATTTCCTTATTTGTGTTTAAATCAGAATTTCAAATGTGGTTTAATAGTATATTTTGAGGGGTGGTTAGTATGATATATTACAAAATAATAAATAGTTATTTTAGAGAGCTGATAATATTCTTCATTTTTTTCATATGGTCTTTCCTAAACATAGCCTGGTATCTTCCATTGCAGATAGAAATTGATAGCATGTTTAAGGCTTGATCCTGCAAGTTCTCTGTGCATGGAACACCCACTGTAACCAATGAGAGTTGAGCGTAGTTGAGATTGCAGGATTTTAGTCCTTTATGGGTATGTCAGCAAAGCACACTAAGCCCAGGATAAGACTTGAGTTCAAGCCCAAGCCCCTCTTCCAGTCACATGGAAATTAGTCTGATTTGGACTAGGAACCCTTCTTGACTTAGGCCAGTGGTCCTTGCAAGAGGGGTGTTCCAGAGCCTGATTCTCGTTATGATGCAGGACAGCCCCGGCATTTTGTGGTGTGGATGCAGCTCAAGTCTGGGGCATCAAACTCTTGTCTGGGGAGTCAGCCAACAATCCTCCTGAGCTAGGCTTCCCAGCCCTTCAATTCCCAAACTTACCACTCACCTATAATAAACTGGAAGTGACCACCTGCTTCAAATATAGTGTCTGGGCATGGAAAAAACCCTGCAGTCAATCCACTACTTCTGTTGTTGGTTACCAGTGAGACATTTTAAAAGACCAGGAAAAAAGATTTTCTGGAGTGACCAATGAAATTTTTTTGGGGTGCCTCTATTTTAAATATTTGCCAAACAAAAGCTATTCTAAAATAAGGCCAGTTAGTGCCTTTTTTAAAAAAGCATGTCTTAGGGTGTGGGTTTTATTCCTTCTATAACACATCTGAGTTGATGCACTGTTACAATAAAGTGCTTAATTTTTGCCAAAAAATTCCTGAAAGTTTCTCCTTTAGGGCTGTTAGTATGCGATAAAGAGGCAAATCCTCTCTGGATGCTAAAAAAAGAAAATAAATGATTTCCTCCTGTGCGTGGGCAGATACTGAATGCTCTATTGTGACTCGGCTTGGTTACAGATGGGCTCTTACTTTGGCTCCTCCTTATGTGCAGTTGATCTGAACTCTGATGGACTTTCAGACCTGCTGGTTGGCTCACCTATGTTTTCTGAGGTCAGGGATGAGGGGCAAGTCACCGTCTATATCAACAGAGGAAATGTGAGTATGCCAAAAGAATGAGCCTGTGGAGGGAGGTTCAGTCCGGCTGTGGTTTGTGAGTGAAATGGGTGTTTTGCATATGGGTGTGGGTGTGTCCAACAAACATGGTGCCAGGCAAAATTTATCTGATAAAGATTCCTTTTACAAACTCAGAAGTCACCCCCTGGTTGTGAAAATGTTGATGTGAATCTTTTGGGAGAGGTTGGGAGAATGTTTGGGTGTGTGCTGGAACTTGGTGCTTGCTATTGGTGGATGCGTGTGACTTTTGATGCCCAAACCAAATGACAGTGAGCAGTTTTGAGTGAGTTTTTGCTTTTGTTTTGGGTGGTCATTCATATCCAGAACTCAAAGCGAAACTCTAGGGCTTTAAGAACCCTTGGGAAGAGAAACTAATGAACAGATTTATATTATTATTGTTTGTTGCTGTTTATCAAAACCTACAGTAGAAAGCCCCCATTGATGGAAAACTCTGAATATCACACTGCACAATTGTACTCTTGAGAAATTCTTAACTTTCACTTCCTGGAGGAGCAAAGAAGATGATTAGGAAAGAATGTCTAAAGGAAAATGAGGCATATGTATTTTTTTTTCAGGGAAAAGGGGTTTGTTAAAGTGCCCTTTTTAACTGATTTGAAGATTGAGCTACATTTTTTACATATCCGTCCCAAAGCTCCTCCCTTTTAGTCCATGGGAGATTTTTCATTGGCTCCAAAATTAGCATTACTGGGTTCACGTTAATTTTCTTTCTATAACTTTAATCATACATCTATAATTTATTTTTTGCTGGAAATAAAACTTACTTACAGACTGTATGAAGGAAACCAGACTTGCATTTCGTTTCATGCAGTTGCCAATTAACTATCCTTGAAATGAGCCCTGATTTTTCACTTTGATCTGCTGTTTACTCAACGTTTTGCCTAGAGGTCAACCACATCAGGATCCCATTGTGCTAGGTGGCGCACAGAGAGTAAGTGACAATCCTTGCTCCAAACAGCTCATGGTGACAAGGTGAATGATTTGAGTCTATAAATTATATTAAAAAAAAAAATTTGCAATAGCAATTTTTCCTTCTCTCAAACTTGACTTTGTTGGGACTGCCCATGCTATCTAAAGGACTTACATGAATAATTGTTAGTAGGATTGGGTCTTTTGTAGCATGGAAGCCAGAACAACTCAACTTCATTTTGTATATCTTACGCACACTGCTCAGACACTTAGACCACAAGAGAGAACCCGGATGGCATATAGAATATTACTTGATAGCAAACTCATGCAGCACTGAGGTAGATTTGATAAACTGGTATCTAACCAATGGCAGTGTATGCTGCACAGAAACAAGTAACATGCACAGGACAGAGTGCTCCCTCTGCCCCCACTCTATGTCCTAACTTCATCATGTAGGATTTTCTTAGTGTCAGCAGCTCCCTGCAGCCAAGAAAAATATTGTATTACACGTACTGCCCTTATTCACAAAGGGGGAAAAAATCCAAACACTTGAGGTGGGCTCTTGAGGTTGGCTTGGGTAACTATATTTTGTTTTCATGTGGAAATGCTCCTTTTTTCTTGAGAATGCATTGCAAGAAATTAAAGCTCATTAAAATGAAGTTGGCTGGAAAGTGGGTGAGCATGAATTGCTAGATCCATGAGACACATGCTGGCATGTGAATGTAAAACTCAGTTTGTTCTGGGCTTTCTCTGTCTCTTTATTTCACTGACTCTAGCTAACCTTGATTCTTCTTTTTATGTTCTTCACCTTGCTCTCTAAGGGTGCGTCTACACTTAGAAATTAAGTCGACTTAAGGAGGCTGACGTTGACTTAATTTACTCCGCGTCTACACTGGGCTTTCCTTAATTTAACTTAAGCTGCTCCTTAAGTCAAATTAAGGAAAAGTTAGTTCAAATTAATAACACCTGGTTTTAATTCGGACTTGCGCTTAAGTCAACTTAGTCGACTTAAGCCAGTGGAGATGCGGAGAAGTGCCTAGGTGGACCTTTTTAAGTCAACTTAAAACGTTAAGTCGACTTAATAAAGTCCACTTTAAGTTGACTTTATAAAGTCAACTTAACTTTTCAAGTGTAGACATAGCCTTACATGCAAAGTCTAGGCCTATGTACATAGTACCACCTACTTTTGGTATAACTTATGACACTCAGGGCTGTGAATAAAGCACCTAAGTGCCAGTGTGGACAGTGCTAGGTGGAAGTTCTCCCCGGACACAACTACTACCATTCACAGGGACTAGAGTAATTAAGTTGACCAAAGAGCTCTCCCCTGTCAGCTTGGAGAGTCCGCGCTAGCTGTGCTACAATAGCCCTACAGTGGTGCATCTGTGCCCCTGTAAGCTCTGTAGTGTAGCCATAATTGAGCAGTTTTCAAATCCTGTGGCACAAATCCTGCAGTCTTTGCACAGGGAAACCTCTGCTAAATTCAATGGGAACTATGACTGAGTAAGTCTTGATTAAGGACTGCACTTTTTGGATATAATATGCCAGCAAGTTAAAAACTGACTAGTGATGTTTAACGTATGGAAAAACTTAGTGAGCCAAGCAAGTCCTCTGGCTGTTGGGGTATTGTTTATGTCATTCACATCGGTCCTTTTTCCTGGCATAAAAAGACAATATTTGGGATTCTGTAACAGTCCGTGTAGTCTAATCCTGCTCCCATGAGTTAAAGGTAAAATTCAGTGGGAGCAGATTTAGATGAAGGCTGAGCACTTTTGAAAAATCACACCCAGAATTCCTAACCTGATTCTTTACTAAAGGGGAGGTAGGGTCATCGCTGCGGGAGTTTTGGAGTATATAAGAATTAATTAATATGTGAGGTGGCGGCTTTAAAAGCATCCTTTCCTTTCCCACTTCTGCTCTAAATTCAGAGGAGTAGTTATCTGTAGAATTTTTCAACTCACAAGCCACTTGGTTGCCTATTCAACCACAGTCCTAAAAAGACAGACCTCTTCACATGAACTCACACGTGGGTCTTTCTGTACAACATGGCTTTTTGAATTATTATATATGGCAAATGTGTTTGGCTTGTGTTGTGTTCTGCCTGGCTGGTTCAAACAAAGTCTGGAGTCAATGAGATTGATTGTGTTTAACCGTTTTGTTTTCTACATCCAGGTAAGTAGCATTCATTGGGGCTTTGATGGCAGTGCAAAAGTCACACTGCAGTTCTGTCCCAGGTGTTTCCTGACTTCTGTGTGTGCCGGCAGGGACGCCTTGTATCTTTCAGAGCTCACTCTGTTTGTTTTTCTTAGCCTGTCCTATTTCCTGTTTGCTAGGGAGTCCTGGAAGAGCAGCTTGTTCTAAACGGCGACAATGCCTACAATGCACACTTCGGGGAAAGCATGGCCTCCCTAGGAGATATTGATGATGATGGATACTCAGGTTAGCACATTTTCATTCTCCCATGTTCTCTGTTTCTAGCCAAGTGTGTGGGTGCCTTTATTATAGGGACTTTACCATCAAATCCTATTTCTAAGTAGAGAAGGAAGCATTATCATTGTAGTCCATGTCGGAAATTCATTCCAATAGATGGTCTGATTCACCACGGCATTACTCCTTTGGAAATAATTGCAGCCTATGACTGGAGCAATGCTGTGGTGAATCAGGCTCTAGATGCTGTTTTCTTGTAAAATCATGTTGGGACTAATTACACCTGACGGTCGTAACTCCCATTGATTTCAATATGAGTTCTATCAGTGTAACTCAGGGCAAAGTTGGGCATTTGGTCTATTTTCTTTCTGTGTTGTTCTTTTTTTTTTTAACTCTATTGTATATATGTTACTAATGACCCTTAGATTTTTCTCTAACCCAAAAGAGACCCACATCATCTTTGGTTATACATTTGGCACCTCAGTGCCATTCTCATGTATTGGCATAAATGGGGCTTTTTATCAAAATGTACATCTCACAAATAGCTCTTACTGCCTCCTATTGTATATTCTATTTATTAGCACTTTACTTTGCTAACCTACAGTCCAGTTTCTTTCGTGGGTTGTTTTGTACAAGGACGCACCTTGATAACGATAGGTGGGAATGGAGTGTTGATACCTGTAAGTTTGCTGCAGTGATGTCTGGCAGACTAAGGACTTCAAAACGGGTTGGTTTAGTGTGTGTTCCTGAAAAAAACCTCCGAGACACTCAGCAGCCTGTTGTGTTTTGAAAAACAACCCACTTGACCTTACTTGACTTGGAAGCTTGGTATTTCAACACAATTGTCACAGTGCAGAGTGGCTTGTGTTTACTCCCTCTGCCAATGGTGTCTTGATGCGCAATGCTGATCCACCCTGGTTGGTCATAAGAAAGGACTGTTTGATGACTTTTTGAGCAGGCGGATGGGAATAAACACATTTTTATAACTAAAATACATGCTTCATATTAGATGCCAACATTTAGGTATAAATTGAAAAGGGATTTCTGTACATGAGCTGTTCATTAACCTGGGCAACTATTTCTAGCTAAACTGGCACTAGCAATCTGAGTTGTTTCAGCCGGAGGCGATGGCCCTTTATAAAAGGATGATATGGAATGAGTGGAAAGGGAGAGGACTGTGACATGTTTTCAATTCATATTGTTTTACATGTGCAGATGTCGCCATCGGGTCCCCTAAGGAGGATGACTACGTAGGAGCGGTGTATATCTACCATGGAGATGCAGGTGGCATTGTTCCGCAATATTCTATGGTAATTTGTTGGTTGAGGCGCTCTGTCGATAAAGAATGGTGCCAGGAAGCAGTAATCTCTCTCTCCTCCCTGCACCATTTGATCCCTCTTCTTCTGTAGCTGGCTTGTCTCCGTATGTGGAGCCTGCATCAAATCAGACCGTATATCTGAGCCTCGATAGGTGCTCAGACTTGAAAGTTCTGCTTTGCACATGGTTTCTAATCACGTTTGGCCCCATCCTCTCTGGCTAGGCAAACAATTCCAGAAACCAGTCAGCATGAGCCATTTTTTGAACCATGTTTTAATATAGCATCCTTCCCTGTGTAGAGATGGAGTCTTTAGGTGAAGTATTTCAACGACAGCAGTCCCTGAAAAGGACAAATACAAGCACTGGAAAAGGGGACTTCAGTATGGAGAGGATGGGCAGAGTCTGGATCTGCTCCCCTCCCAGCAGGGCCAGGCTTCATGTGATTCTAGGGACTCCTTCTGTGGAAGCACACTTGATGACTTTGAAGTGCTCCTCCTTGCAACAGGAGAGGGTTTCAGAAGGGCAGTCTTGAGGCTGTGCTTTACCAGACCACCACTGTGAAGTAAAAACTGCTGACCTATGCCATACAGGCCCTGAATATAATTCTAGGGTAATTCAGTCTTTGCAGCTCATTAAGAAGATAAAATCCAAATGCATCCCATTAAAACATGCCCTTTAGTCTCTAATGTTTGTCTAGCAAGCTCTTACAAAGGCTGTCGTCCCTCCTCATCCCCCCCCCCCCACCCTCACCCCCAGCTGTTTGAAGGTCTGATCTAAATATTTTTGTTTTGTTGCTGGGAGGAATCCTACGTAGTGAACCAATTTAAGGAGAGTAAAGGATTTTGTGGTTATAATGGAGACTCTTTTAATAGACTGCAGGGGATTAACCCTTCTTCCGCCTTTTACTGTATGTACAGTAAGCATCGGTTTTTACAAAGAAAGTTAAAACCTTTTAATGATACTTTAAAAATGTGATAATTTGTGGCATGTGTACAGCTCAGCTCTGCACTCTTTACTTAGCAGTAGTTGCTGGAAGTGGGGTTCTTCTAATTTTCTATGAGATTCTGGACTTCTGAGCTGCTGCATGTCCCAGATCTGGATTATTTTCATTCTTGAGGGAATTTAGTGCTTCAGGAAGACCTCTTAAAAGCACTGTAGATAGAAGTGCTTTTTTCCCGCTGCACCAAATTGGACAAACGCAACACACCTATCCCTCATTCCTCCTTGGGAGAGACCACTTCTAAAGGGTTAAAAGATACCAGTTCTGTTTTGATGTCCTTTCTTTCCCTGACCTCTCTCGAGACTGCCAATAAGGATTCCAGCTGTGGCAATATTTTTTTACAATGTATCTTAGTACCTGTCCCAAAGGGCTAGCTAGAAGCCACAAATTCATTTTTCATTTGCTACCAAACAGCCATTAAATGCTTACAACTTTTCCTCCTTACCTACCTGGCCTGCATTTGAACTAGCCGCTGTGAGGTGAAAGGCCTTTGTGTATCAAATTACCATGCCCTTGAGCTGTCCAGATGCCCTGAATTGCCTCATTTAAACAAGCTCTGAGAGGAAGGGCCCCCTTATCATATAAATTTTCACCTTTGTCATTCCCCTTTCCCTCTTTTCTTCTTCAAATCATTATCTATATCTGTGCCTTCCTCCCCAACAGCAATTTTAGTGGTGGCTCTGAGGAAAAGCATCTTAATTGACTTGCAACATAATGAATGTACTAAATAAATATGGTCTCTCTAAGCTTCATAGCCTGCTGTTTTCATTCATGGCACTTATAGGAGAACAGAATTTTACCTCTGCATTTATGCCATAATAGGACGCAGATGTCTGTGGGATATCTGTAGGCAGGATTTACGACTCTATTAGGGACCCCCCAAAAACTTAATCATGTTCTCTAATGTAGATGTAATGTGAGGAGCAAGTTTCTTCTGGTTAACTCCCTTGGTATGAGAAAGTTTAGCACTGTTTGTTTTAAAGCATCGTTTCCCCTTTAGCACTGGCCATTAGGATCTTAGGCTCATTTTAAAGGATTCTCATTCTTCCACCAGTACATTGGTTTTGAGTTTTCCTCTTTCAGTAAATTTCCTGTGACGTTTTTGGCTAATGTTAATGTTCCTATGTGGGCTGGACAAAGACGTGTTGTAGTCTGTAAAAGACAATAAAGCATCACCAGCGGCCATGGAATTACTCTCATGTAATTGCTCTTTTCCATCTGACTTATGTGATCAGACCCCTTCCTGAATTCAAATCTCCTTTCTTTTGCATCTTGCTGTAATACACAGAAGCTGGTGAGCCATCAGGCTGGCTTGGAAGATGAGGTTTTAATATCTTGATTTGCTGCAGATAAAACATCATGCAAACTACCTAAGGAAAGTTCTTGTGTGTTAGTGAATTTAAAGAAGTCCTCTGGGAGATAAAATGAGCTATGTCATCATATACTGTATGATAGCTGATTAAAAACCAGAATTTTCCAACTGGATATGGAATTGAATATCCCTTGTTTCAATCTTGTAAGATATCGGTAAACTTTGTTAGAGTTAGTGGTCATATGGGATTTGATGTTTCAATTAAATCAACCATTTTTAAAGATCCAACATAAAGCTCTTTATCCTGTTAATTTTAAAGACTAACAGATTTATTAATCGCATGAGCTTTCGTGGGAGAAAATCCCACTTCGTCAGACGCTTTGAAGATAGGAAAGTTACAGAGTGGGAGGAAATTAAATGCAGGGGAGTGTATGACATAGCATCAGGTCAGGCTGTAACAGCAAATCAAAGTAGGTGTTAGGATTCAAAACACTGGGGAACAGCACATAGAGGAGGGGGAAGGTCAATTCACTTGATGTAATGCAAGAAAAATCCATAGTCCCTGTTTAACCCCAAGGCAACTGAGTCAAATTTGCATATAAGTTCGAGTTCTGCAGACTCTCTTTGAAGCTGTGTAATAATAAATCTGTTAGTCTTTAAAAGTGCCACAAGACTCTGTTGTCTTTCTACAATAGACTAACACGGCTACCCCTTTGGAATTTGGCTATCCTGTTAATGTAGGTGATGGAAAAGGCTATGTTGAAAACAAAATTACATCCTTTGTTCTATACAGAATATATACGATATGCAGTTAATTTTTTGTGTCTGCATACATACACATTTGTAATTTTATGTATTTTTAAAAATCAATCCTAACTTTAACTCAAGTCAAGACCAGAAAATGCTTACTCACGTAAGTGTTCCTGGGACTTACACACATGAATAGGTTTGCAGGATCATGGTTTGCAAGGTCAGGCTCCCAAAGAGCTCTGGCAGTAAAAAGGGGTGCGGTGTATGAGAGAGAATCAGGCCCTGAGAGAGGAACCATGTAGTACTTTATATTAATTTTGATTCCTTTTGATGGTTCCACTTGTATGCTCTCTGTTGCAGAAACTGACTGGGCAAACTATAAACCCAACACTGCGGATGTTTGGTCAGTCCATATCGGGAGGAGTTGATATGGATGGAAATGGTTATCCGGGTATGTTTACTACAGCAACAATAACATTAAAAAATCAGCTGATAAACATAGCATAGCAGTAGTTTCCGTATTGCTTACTAAAGCTCCTTCAAATCAGTGACAGGAAAGCGTACAGTGTAAAGTACAGGTGTCTGTCTTTTCCAGACAAAACTAAGACAAATCATGTCAGCAACTTTAGGATCCCAGAGTCATCCCAGGTTCAGCAATCTGTTTTTAGAACCTGTGATACAGGACTGAGAAACGAGGTAGAAATTATTAGCTTCCTAGGAAGTAGTGATTTTCCAGAGGGTGGTTTCTATTCATGGGGGGGGGGGGGGGGAAGAGTGGAAAGGATGATGATTTTAAAAAAAGAAAACCGGAGTGACCTGAAGAACCCAATTTTGCAGTCCTGTTGCAGGCAAAGCATAATCATTGTGATGTATTGATTGGCAGAATTCATTTGGGAATGGGGAAATATTTTATTTATTAGTACATATTTTACAAATTGTCATAAATAAGCAGACTACAAGGATTTGGTTTCTGTGTCCTTCAAATTCCATTGTAGCAGTAAAAGTGTAACTTTGTTTTCAGATGTGACCATTGGAGCCTTCATGTCAGACAATGTGGTACTTCTAAGGTGAGATCAATTTCTTCTTCCTCCTTTGTGTTTTTTCTGGCTCCTGTTTGTTGGTTATGTGGTTTCTCAGTCTTCCTCCAATACTCTTTTATTATGTTTTCATTATGATTAGAAGAAACAAGTTATACAAAACCCACTGTTCCAAATGGTGTGTCTGGCACTTTACAGAATAAATAAAAGGTGGGACTCAACCCCCCAAAATGTATTATCTTATTTAGACACACAGCAAGAGGTGACAAATAAAAAATGGATATTGGGAATATGGGAAGAGTAAAGGTTACAGAACTAACAGATTGAGATATGCTTTCATTATCTATGCATACCACTGATTCCTTTTTGGATTGATAATTGAGTTGTTTATATAGTTACTTGAACTTGCGTGGATTTTTTGATTGTACCTATATAAAATAGATAGTTGATTTTAAGGAAACAAAATTGGGCAAGAGAGAGCAGCAATGGATGATGTAAGAATGCAGGTCAGTGTTGGAAGATGGAGTGAAAAATGACCCTTGAAGAGTAAGGTTGCAATGCATACAGGATCTGGACAACTATTGAAGCATGCAAGTGTCTTCAACTTGCTGCTCCTGGCTGTGCTTTGCCTTGATCCCAGACTCCTTGGTCTTAGTTTATACTGGTCTCCCAATCCTGGCCTTGGTTTACTGTCTCTGGCATAGGATTATTGCTGACTCTGGTGAAGGATGCTGTCCTGGCCTGTCCCCAATTCTTGCCCCAAGTCAGTAATGGGCTCTGACTTTGCAGTCTTAGCTTGGCCTGGTTGCAGGTTGATTGTTGACCTTCATCCCTAATATTGAGCAGCTCATTCCCTGTCTGCAGATCACCCATTACCTGACTTTGACGGTGGAAGATTTCTTGTGGTATGGCTAAGAAAATCCCTAACAGTGTAGCAACCCGAATCTACCTACTAAATCAATGCCTGTTTATTTCTTTAGAGAAGAGTGCTTTATGGACTAACCGTGTGTTGAGGCTAATTAATTGCAGCTACTGCCAGTCAGGGAGTGTGCAGTGCTTGCTGTTTGGATTCAGATTAAGGTAAAGGAATAGACATTTTTTCCCCAGTAGTTTTTGTAAAGTCTTGGCCAAAAAAATATACATCATGCTAAATGATATTTAAAAGCTTTCGTGGAAGCCACTTTGATTTGGGGCTGATGATAGCACCTCTGTGTGCATGTGTGCATTGATTATATACCCATTCAATAGGCTAATTTTAAAGACGACATGCAGTGCATAGCTTGTGAAATAGTTTGCTTATGTAAAATATGCAAGTTAATCTGTTTTACTTCCTCCCTAAACTTTTGAGTGCAGATTCTTCCATGATGCGAAATGACCTCTGGAAGCTTGCTCTTTCTCTATTTTTCTAGGAATACCAAATTTGCCTTCTTCCTCCATCTTGACAAACTCCCATTGTTAGTCTTAGACACTGTTAAGAGAGACTGACCGGCCATCAGAGAGGCTGATGATGTTCTTGCTCCAGCTGATAAATGTCTATAACCACTGTCACAAACCACCACACCCAAATTTAAATGGCTAGCTGAGGGATTCCTAATGTGGTCTGCCTGAGCCCACCTTCTAGCTGAATCTCTTGTTCGCTGCACATTTTTGGAATGTGTGGAAGGTTTATTACTTGATTTAGATTAGGTATAATGTATTCATGCTTAAGTTCTGCAGGACTGAAAGCACTGAGAAAAACAGTTCATGTGTTCTATGGTACTGCGTTGAGAATGGCTTTCATTGCGGGACTGGGGCCTTGATTTCTTAACCATTTGCCTTAAGCCTTCTGTACTGACTGTATCATGCGGCAGAGAAAACAACACTTCGACCTTCATGGCCCTGTGATTGTGGTGATACTGTGGCTGAACTCTTCTTCAACCTGAAATAACCATAGCAACAGCTTGGGTCATAGGCTGCAAAAGTGGAAAGCTGTCATGAGTAACACATGGGGAGCTGTCAGAATTTAATGTGGTGAAGTCAAAGGCGTACTGTAAATTATCAAGGCATGACAGGGGGGAATGAGCTGATCATTTCACCATCCAAAATGATGGGAGTATAATGCGCCTAATGCATCTGGCACCATTATGAAAAATTACCCCGCCTCTGTTTTTCCTAAAGTTTAGCTTAATGAAAGCTGCTGCTAGAGCATTATATGGAACATTACAGTCTTCACATATCTTTTTCTCATGGCCCTAGGCCTTTTTCTCTTTTGAGCTCCTTAGACAGTGAACATGCAAAAGGAGGTCATAGTCCCTGGTTTCTAATGCGCTAATCTCATTACCCTTCCCAGTCACCATAAAGTCTCTCTGCTCCTTTGACAAGAGATTAATTTATTTATTATCAGTCACATCTCGTCCTCCATGATGTACTCAAATATTGAGAGTACAGTTTATTAACCTAAATCTGATATTGTTATCTTAAATCAGCCAGTGATGTAGTGGGAAATGGGCCTCCATTGCTGGCTGAGTGATGTGGTAGGAGAATGCTGAATCTCTTCTAAGGTTCAAAATGTTGTTGTTTTTTTAATGTCTACCTGATACCAAGTATTCACCCCTTTTATTTTATTTTCATTTGGCTGAGAAACCTCTGAAGCCAAACTAAAGTATTTTTCATTGGTCTCCAGATCGAAACCTGTCATTACAATGGACATCTCCATTTTCCTGCCAGCTTCCATCAATATCACAGCTCCCCAGTGCCATGATGCCTTGCAGCAGGTGAATTGCCTCAATGTCACAGTCTGCTTTCGTTTTAACGGCAAACACGTTCCAGGAGAAATAGGTAATGTACATCCATAAAACAGTTCTCATGTTGTTAGAAAACTGCCATGTTTAACTCTAGAGCGGTTGAGTTTTAGTGATATATGAGGAGTTAAAGGGTTCTTGGGTTTAATTGCTGATGCTGTTTGCTGCTTTGGGCAAACAAACCGAGGCATAGGTAATTATCCATCTATATAATGAATGTACAATAAAAATTCTTATTTTACTAACAATTCAGTATTTCATGTAGATATAATGCTTACATAAGTACATATATGTGTTTTTATATATTCTACTTATTCTCATATGAAGGGTATGTATGTGTGTGCATGTACATATTTATAACAATACAGTGGTGTGATATAAAGGGTTTGGATTTGATTATGCCATTTTGACATGCTCAGAATTGGAAGTGGTGTGGAGCTGTGCTGCTCCACAGGGAGCACCTTTTAAAGGATGTAGCCTTTCCTTATATGTGCCTGGCTAGCATAAAGAGGGGGCAAGTCATGGTATCACTTACTCTCTACCTTCTTTGGGATGCCATGGGAATAATTAGGGCAGTGTCTGTGCCCCCTGACTGCAGAGAATGCTGTTCCTCTTGGAATTTATGGGGTCACACAGGAAGCAGACAGGGTCTTTCTTTTCTCTCCTGTGGTGTGCACCTCCGTAAGAACCAGCTGCTAGTCACTGGGACTAGTCAGGATCTAGCCCTTTATCTAGTCCTTTAGCCTGGGATAGTTCTCAAAGAAACTTCTCAAAGGAAACAGAATTGCCCAAAGGTGAGTCTGTTTTAGGGTTCTAAGAAACATACACGTTCTAAGCCAGGATTTGTTTGACTGTACCTTTTCCTTTCTGAAGAGTTCTTGCAAAATCAAACAGATGAACATTTAGTTCAGCAAAAGCATTTTATTCAGATAGGAGCTATTTATCAGTTGGTTCAAAAATGTTAATTCTCATCACCGTTTTGGAGTAAAAGTTTTTACTTCAGAGTCTAAGTCCTATTTTCACAAGTGACTGTAAGCACTTGGAGGCCTAAGTCTCATTGGCTTTCTAGGCTTTCTTAGACTGCTAAGGGCTGAAGATCCCTTGATTGAAAATGGGTTGTTGGCCTTATGACAATTTTACTTTTGCTCTCCTTTTGTATAGTTTTAATGGCTGTTAAGAAACAACTTTTCCTTTCTCATTCAAGTGCATTCTCATATTTCTGGAGGGAACTGATCTTTTTGCTGCATACCACAGATGAGAGCCAGTTTTAATTTCACTGAATTATGATACAAACCATATCCTTTCATAATTTACTGCAGTTAAAAGAACACTTGAATGCTTTTGGCAAGTTTTACCCATCTCCTAGTTCAGAATTCTTTGTTAACTAGATAATTACATAACTTTCAAACATTGCCTTTTTTACAGTGCATCTAATTAAAGCAATTTGTCAGAAAAACATAGCCAGCATTACCTAACTGTATAAAAACTTCTTGGGATACAGTTTGGACACAGTGCCTCAAATAAGTATTTAATTTGGATGATACAGAACAATGCATTCTAATTTTGTAACAAGTTGACTACTAACCATATTTGGAGAGGGGGGTGATTGGCAATATGACATCTCTCACATAAACCTTAAGGAATGTGATAACTAATAGCAATAAGTATTCAGCTAAATATATGTGTAGAGTGAAGCCTTTGGCCTGATTTATGCATTAAAACGTATTTATGGGAGATTAATTAATATGTACAGAACCTAGTACAGTGAGGTCCTTTCTGTGACTAGGGCTCCTAAGTGCTATGGTTATACAGATACATAGTATCATTATTTCCTATCCGAGCTTCATGATCCAAATTTTCCAAAGGGACTAATGATTTTAGGTGCCTTGGTTATAGATGTCTTGAAGGGGCCCAAAATGCAGGAAGCTGGTGCCCAGCACTATTTGAAAGTCAAGCCCTTTTAGGACATCTGAAGTTGGGCACTCAAAATCGTTCGTCAGTTTTGAAAATTGTAGTTGTTGTGCTTCTCTCCTGCTGCCACGCTCACTTGAGGGCTGATGACTGTGAGTGCCTACTTCAGGGCAGACTGTCAAAAACAAAGCAGATACCGCAAATTGGTGATATATTCTCTATTTAGATTTCACCAAGCCAATAACAAATGTGAACTCCCGGATCACCATAACAATTTTAGATAGACTGGAGAGTCTAAGGCCTGGTCTCCACTGACAGTAGAGGCCAATGTCACACCACTTACATCGACACCCGAAAGCATGCACCTCCACTGGCATGTCAGTTATGCTGACCTAAATCGTGGTAAAATTTGACTTAATAAAACCAGCCCTGCAAGGGGCATAATGCTGAAGCCCAATTCTGTGGTTCGAATGAGCAGTGTAGCTAGCAGGCAATGTAATTTGACGTCATCGGCCTCTAGGAGCTATCCTATAATAGTCTGTTTTGACCACTCTGGATGTTTGCACTCGGCAGTACCGTGGCCACGGAAGCAGGGCATAGCTCCTCCCCTCAAGCCCTGAGAAATTTTGAATTCCCATTTGCTGTTTGGTCAGCGTGGAGAGAGCTTGGTAGCAGAACAGATCATGGCAACTGCATGTCCCAAATGTGCCCCAGCATGGAGTCGACCTGTGGTCTTGGATCTCATCAGCCTAAGAGGCAAGGAGTCTGTTCTTCCTCAGCTCTGAGCCAGCAAAAGAAATCATGATATTTATGAGAAGATACTGCGTGGTATAGTTAAAAAGGGCCACAACAAGGATGCGCAGCAGTGCATGTTAAAATCAAAGAGCTGAGACAGGCATATCAGTGAACTAAGGAAGCAAACAGTTATTCTGGCTTGTTACTGAAGAGGAACCGCATTTATGAGGAGCTGCAGGTCATTCTTGGTGATGACCCCACCACTGTGTCACCATGCAGCATTGATACCTCTGAGGAATCCCAGTCCAGGATGAATGAGGATGACTCCATGGAGCAGGAGGAAGATAGGGGGCAGGAGAGTGGGGTATCCATTCTCCAGGATCTGTTCGTTTCTCTAGAGCATCCCAGCTGGTCACAGGATGGTGTCACTGACCAACACGTATGGGAAAGCACATTTGGGACGCAAGAACCTGACACAAGGAGCACGGTGTATTCATGCTCTTGTGAATTCCAGAGTTCAGTGGATGAAAGTTGAATTTCCCTCTGCCGTGTAGACATGGCCTAAGAGGACTATCCTGACACCCAGGCAATCTGCACTTACTGATAAATGACCACTTACACCAAAAATCACAAAACATGCAGGTTGCTTCCAGTCCCAAGAGACCAGTCACTTACCCAGTTGGTACTTCAGAGCTTATACCAAAGAACAATGCCTGTAGCCAATCCTGTCTATAAACTATCTAAAGGCTTATTAACTAGGGGAAAAATTATTTACAGGTTAATGCGAACAAACAAACATACACATACAAATGAGTTTCCATCTGTGATTTCTGTAGAGGACAGAGATGTGCTAATCTCTGGATACAAAAATGTTTTTCAGAGGGGACACAGGCAATGTTCCCTCTAAGGTTTGGCGGCTTGTGTGCAAAATTTTCAAGCCGCGTTCAAAACTTTTTCTGAATAAAATTTTTGTGTAAACTCACACGACAGAAATTATAGGCATTAATTGAAGTTAAAGTAATTGTAAATAGAATTAATTAATTGTTTTTAATTGAATTTGAATGAATTTTGAATTGAAATTTAATTTTTAGAAAGGTTTTTATTTGAAATTAATTTTCTAAAAGTTTTTTTTGAAAGGAAGAAAGAGAAAGAGAAGGAAAGAAGAGGAAAGGGAAGAGAAAGAAGAAAAGAGAAAGGAAGAAAGAGGAAGGAAAGAAGAGGAAGAAAGAAAAAAGAAGGAAAGAAAAAGGAAGACAAAGAAGGAAAAAAGAGAGGAGGAAGAAAGAAAAAAGAAAAGGCAAAGAAGAGAAAGAAGGAAAGAAAAAGGAAAGCAAAGAAGAGAGAGAAGGAAAGAAAAAGGAAAGCAAAGGAGAGAAAGAAGGAAAGAAAAAGGAAGGGAGAAAGAAAAAAGAGAGAAGGAAGGAAGAAAAAGAAGAAAGAGGAAGGAAAGAAGAGAAGGAAGAGAAAGAAAAAAGAGAAGGAAGAGGAAGGAAGGAAGCAAAGAAAGAGAGAAAGAAGGAAAGAAGAGGAAACAGGAAGAGAAAGAAAGAAAGAAAGAAGCCAAGGCCGCTGGCAGGGGAGGACCCTACCGCGGTCCTGGGAAGCCGCCGGTGGGGCGGAGCAGACCCCAGTCCCGGAGGCTGATCCCGGCCCCGGCCCCAGGCCGGGAAGTTGAGGCGGTCGGCGGGTGGGAGCCCGCTGCGGCCGCAGCCACCCCGCTGCCCCGGCCGCGTGGGGCAGGCAGGCAGGCCCGCGCTCCTGACCCTAGCCTGAGCCTGCCTGTCCCGCCCTACGGGCGGGGAGGGCCAGCCCAGAGGCTGGGCGCAGGCCAGGTCTGCCGTGGCAAAGCGGCAGCCCCGGGGGTTGGAGGGAGCAGCGGGGGCTGCCGGGCTGCGCGGGGGTCCCTCACTGCTGCGCGGGGGTGCGATGGCCGCTGCGCGGCCACACACCCACGCAGCTTAGACGGAACACTGGACACAGTTAACCTCTGAGGATCTCTGCCTTCATTTAAAGTCTGGCCCTTGTGAGAGTTTGAACAAGAAAGAAATGAAAAATCTTCAGGTCAACTATTTTTATTTCTCCCAGCATTCAAATTCAAGGCCTTCTGCATGAACTTCTCAATGGGTGGATAGGGCAGTTTACAAGTGTTTTCTTTTATAATGGCCGATTTAATTTTTGATAGCCCTGCTGGGTGGGGTGACAGGACGATTCTCATGCCTGGGCTCACAGGTTCAGAGCAAACATTTTCAAATTTTGCACAGCAAAACATGCTTATTTCTTTACAGCCTGGAATACAGACTTTGCAAGTGAGATGAATGCATGGAGCAGCTTACAATGATTTCGTTGAGTCTAAACACTAAATACCTTCTTAGAATCATAGGGATGGAAGGGACCTTACAAGGTCATCTAGTCCAACCCCCTGCTAAAAAGCAGGACCACTCCCACTAAATCATCCCAGCCAGGGTTTTGTCTAACCGGGCCTTAAATATCTCCAAAGATGGAGATTCTACCACCTCCTTAGGTAACCCAATCCAATGCTTCACCGCCCTCCTAGTGAGAAAGTTTTTCCTAATATCCAACCTTGACCGCCCCAGTTGTAATTTGAAACCATTGCTCCTTGTTCTGTCCTCTGTTACCACCGAGAACAGCCTCGCTTCCTCCTCTTTGGAGCACCCTTTCAAGTAGTTGAAGGTTGCTATCAAATCTCCCCTCAGTCTTCTCTTCTGTAGACTAAATAAGCCTAGTTCCTTCAGTCTCTCCTCATAGGTCATGTGCCCCAGCCCCCTAATCATTTTTGTTGCCCTCCGCTGGACTCTTTCTAATTTGTCCACATCCTTTCTGTAGTGGGGAGCCCAAAACTGGGCACTGTATTCCAGATGCGGCCTGATCAGCGCCGAATAGAGGGGAATTATCACATCCCTCGATCTGCTGGCAATACTCCTACTGATGCAGCCCAATATGCCATTGGCCTTTTTGGCAACAAGGGCACACTGTTGGCTCATATTCATCTTCCCGTCCACCGTAACCCTCAGGTTCTTTTCTGAAGTGCTGCTACTTAGCTGATCGGTCCCCAGCCTGTAGCAGTGCATGGGATTTTTCTGTCCTAAGTGCAGGACTTTGCACTTGTCTTTGTTGAACCTCATGAGGTTTCTTTCGGCCCAGTGTTCCAATTTGTCCAAGTCTCTCTGGATCCTGTCCCTGCCCTCCAGAGTATCTACCATTCCCCCAGCTTGGTGTCATCTGCGAACTTACTAAACATGCAGTCTGTCCCATCATCAAGATCATTAATGAAGATGTTGAACAGAACTGGCCCCAGGACTGACCCCTGGGGCGCTCCACTCGTTACCGGTTGCCAACTAGACATTGAGCCATTGATTCCTACCCGCTGAGCCCGTTGATCTAGCCAGTTTTCGATCCACCTTACAGTCCACTTGTCCAACCCATATTTCCTTAACTTGCCGACGAGAATGCTGTGGGAAACTGTATCAAAAGCTTTGCTAAAGTCGAGGTATACCACATCAACAGCTCTTCCCGCATCCACAAATCCAGTCATCTCATCATAGAAGGAAATCAGGTTGGTCAGGCATGATTTGCCCTTGGTGAATCCATGTTGACTGTTCCTGATCACTCTATTTTCCTCCATGTGTTTCATGATGGATTCTTTGAGGACTTGCTCCATGATTTTCCCAGGGATTGAGACGAGGCTGACCGGTCTGTAGTTCCCCGGATCCTCCTTTTTCCCTTTCTTAAAGATAGGTACTATATTTGCCTTTTCCCAATCCTCCGGGACCTCCCGTGTTTGCCACGAGTTGTCAAAGATAATTGCCAGCGGCTCTGCAATCACTTCAGCCAACTCCCTCTGCACCCTTGGATGCAGTTCATCCGGCCCCATGGACTTGTGCACATCCAATTTCTTTAGGTAGTCCCTAACCTGACTTTCCATCACCGAGGACTGCTCTTCTCTCCATTCTGCGTCACCCCGTGTAGTTGCCTGGGAGCTGGCCCTCCCTGTGAAGACTGAAGTAAAAAAAGCATTGAGTACTTCAGCCTTTTCTGCATCATCCACCACGAGGATGCCTGTCCTATTCAGTAAGGGACCTACACCACCTCTGATCCTTTTCTTGTTGCTGACATATTTGTAGAACCCCTTTCTGTTATCCTTCACATCCCTTGCTAGCTGCAACTCCAATTGCCCTTTGGCCTTTCTGATTTTATCCCTGCAGTCCCAAGCAACATCTTTATACGCCTCCCTCGTCATCTGCCCAAGCTTCCACTTCTTGTAAGCTTCCCTTTTATGTTTCAGCTCACCGCAGAGTTCTCTGCTAAGCCATGCTGGGCGCCGTCCATATTTGCTGTTCTTTCTGTACATCGGAATGTTATCTTACTGTGCCTTTAACAGGGTTTCTTTAAAATACAGCCAGCTGTCTTGGACACCTTTCCCCTTCAGATCAGCCTCCCTAGGGATCCTGCCCATCAGCTCCCTAAGGGAGCCAAAGTCTGCTTTTCTGAAGTTCAGGGTGTATGTTCTGCTTCTTTCCTTCCTTCCATTGATCAGGATCCTGAACGCTAGTATCTCATGGTTGCTGCTGCCCAGGTTGCCATTCACTTCTACTTCCCCGATCGATTCTTCTCTGTTTGTGAGCAATAGGTCTAGAGGTGCAAGGCCCCTATTTGGTTCCTCCAGCATTTGTACTAGGAAGTTGTCCTCAATATTCTCCAAAAACTTCCTGGATTGCCTGTGCACTGCTGTATTGCCTTCCCAGCAGATGTCAGGATAATTGAAGTCACCCATGAGAACCAGGGCCTTCTTGTAGGACTAATATTTAGTTTCAACAAAACTGACATATCAGTGAGCTGGTTTGGTTTCCATCTATGAGTTTGTCAGTTCTTAGCTAATGCCTAATTGTCCAGAGCTGCCCCTTGATTTAGCAGTGTCAGATCTCCATACTTCAGTTACCAATCTTCCAGAAATGTTTTACAAGTTTGTACTGAAACAGTTACTACCCTATTCTTCTTTTATAAACTCTATCTAAAAAATTTATTTTCACGTATTACAATTTGTCAGCAACCCATAAAGATAATCTGTCTCCAACTTAATGGGGTTGATCAAACACATTTTAAACATGGACCTTTTTCTCAGTTTATTTTCCAGCACTATCTGCAGTAGTATTAGTACTTTCACAGCTATTTGTAGACCTGTGTTTATTTCCACAGTGTACTTTGTGAATGACAGTGCACATCCCATCCATTTTATGGGCACTTTGTACAGACTGAAATCTTCAGTGTCTTTTTAGAGCTGAAATAACTAGAGCAGAGTAAAGAGGTATGTAATAGTGAAATGTGTTGCTTTGCACTGTGTGCCAATCTGTCTTTTACCTGCTGCATGGGCTGGAAGACTGGGTGGTTGACTGTATTTCAAATTCAGACAGAGCATCACATCAGTGTTTTGGATGTGTTAGAAAAAAGAAACTTTTTTTTTAAAGTTAGCTTGTTTAATAAATCCCAGGATATGGCTTAGGCTGTTCCTTAGTCCTCAGTTGTGACCAGAAAGGCAGTTCAGACATGGCTTTGGTGATCCACCTCCTTGTGCATTCTGGAGCCGCCATTTCTGCTGTGTAGTATTGAGCAATCCCTCATCCTGTGGTAGCTTTGCTTATTTTCTAGATGGCAGAGAAAGGGAATAGTGTTTTTTGAGAGCT
Source organism: Pelusios castaneus (assembly GCA_007922175.1). Lineage (NCBI taxonomy): Eukaryota > Metazoa > Chordata > Testudines > Pelomedusidae > Pelusios > Pelusios castaneus. Next base: position 2,551,415 of record ML685756.1, read on the forward strand.
AAAGGCAATGTTACTGCCTAAATTATATTTAAAAAAAAAAGGAGGGGAGGAGCTTGTAAAAGTGTCAGATAATATCTGATTCCTCCTCTCTTGTTTCGTCTTGACTGATATAACAAAAGGCAGCATTTAGGTCTTACCTAGTGCAGGTGTACACTACGCACCTATATTGATTACAACTTATGTTGTTTTGGGGTGTGAAAAATCAATAACCGAGCGACGGTAAAGACCTAACCCCTGCTGTAGACAGCTTTTCATTGGCAGGAGGTGGATTAATTCTGTTATAGCACTCTATGTAAAGATGGGCTCCAAGCTAATGTACTCTAGCTAAGCCTGACTTTAAACTTTGTCCTAAGATGACAGGGTAATAACTCTGGCTTCTCTTAGCAGGTTGAGTTACAGCTAAGGCAGGCACATACGGTTCCTGGCCTTTCCCTGCATAACCCCCATGTGCCTGAGAACAATACCTTGTCAGCATGCTTTAAAACAATACCCCTTTCCCAGCTGACGACCCCAAACTGGAAAATGGAGGCATTAGGTCTCTCGTATTTCAGGGCAGTGTGCGACCCACCAAGCCATTGGCAAATGAAAAGAAACTTGCTATGCTCACGGACAGGATAACTTCTTTACAGAGAGAGGAAAAAAAAACCTAACTATGATTTGATTTTTTTTTTTTAAAAAATCAAGCTTTTATGTGAATTAAATGATTTTTAGTGCTTATAAAAATGACAGGTTCTAGGGCTGGCTTTAGCTAGGCACCGTGAGTACATCCACACTGAAGCCTTAGGTCGATGTAAGGATGGTTAACTCGACCTACAGACCGCTGTGTCCACACTGGGCGCTTATTAAGTCGACTTAATAACACCACCTCTTAAGGTCAACCTAAGGTTTAAGTCGACCTTATTAAGTCAACTTAAGCCAATGTAGATGGGGAATAGCCCTTAAGTTGACCCAGTTGCCTCCAGCCTCCCTCGCAGAGTTCCTGGCCACTCCTCCGTCGACCTAGCACCTGCCAGTGTGGACGCAGGGCTGTGGATTCTCTAAATCGACTTAACAAGGTCAACTTTAGGTCAAATTAAAGTCGACCTTGGTTAAGTCAACTTAACAGAGCCTCCAGTGTAGACGTACCCCATGTGTGCCGATGTTGTGGAAGCTGCTTTGCACAGTTCAGTCAATGTACTTGACTTCTGTCCTGCCATCACCCCATTCTAGTCCACTGCTAGGGCAGCCCCTAGGTACACACAGCTGATTGTGCCATTGTAAAGTGGTTTTGTAGGCGGAGCTGTGCCTTGTTTGAATAAGTAATTGGTGAATGTCAGGTGGTTTAGAGTTTTTCTTTAGTTTGGATAAGCCACCGGGGTTTGATACTCATCCAAACGATCCAGAATGCCTAGTGTACAAAATTGAGTTTGCATTTCTCATCTGCAGTGTGCTTCAGTTTGAGCCACAAATACCACAGGAACAGACTTTCTTACTTCTACTTTAGGTGCAGGCATGAGCTAGTATCAAAATCAAATTATTGCGTGCTGCAGAGGCAGTGCTTCTGTAAGGAAAGGAATGCCCAGAGAAAGAGCTCTCTGGTCTTACTATATAGAGTGTTGGCTGTGATAGAGGGCTCTGAGAGGAAGAAGTCTGAAGTTGGGTGAAAAGAGTTTCTTTTAAGAAAAGAATGTCCTATCCTTTGTCATCTGCCTGTGTGTGCAGTATACAGGGATGTGGTGTACACAGCAATGAAATGGGGGTGCCTTTGTTTTTTGTGCTCTGCACCTTTAGATGTTAAGACTTTTCTCTGAGTGCAAAGTTAATGACGATGAGCCATTTTGCTCTCAAAGTTGCTGAGGCCTATTCCATAGGGGCATATATGCATGACTCTCTCATGGAGACTTTTAGTTCTTTCTTATTAATGTTATCATTAGTCTCAAAGAAGTGATGTTACACTGAAAGTACATGTTTTGCTGCTTGTGTGTTGAAGCATGACAGAGTGGAGCTAGGCTACCTAAGGCAGTGTGCAACTGGGCATGTGACACGTAAGAATTAAAATCAAGCTAATTATTCAGCGTATTCACGCTTATTTAGCAGGTATCTTACTACGACATTGATTGGCTGTAATGGTGAAAGGCTTTGTTTGCAAAGGAACAAAATATACTTCTCAATTCAGTTTTATCAAACCTTTATAGAGACTTGGTTTGCGTTCTGGGCAGAGGATTGGTCATTTTAAAATTTAATCTAAACCAATTGTATGCATGCTAAATTTTTATTGACTTTTTCTGAAATAGAAGGCCAAAATCCATAAACATTTAACAGCTTACATGTGCTTGAATTCTCCTGGCACACTTTAAAAGGTTATTAGTGAGAGTTAATTTAGTAACAAAAACTCACTACTCAATATTCAGTCAGAGCAAACTGGAATAAATAAAACTGCTGAGAATACTTTATGAACTAGACAGTTATTTTCCCACCCTGGTCACTTTTTTGAAGCAACAAAGAAAAAATCTCGTTCACGGTATTTCAGCTTTTCCATTCATGTGACATCATTGGATATAGCATAGGAACAAGTTGCCAGAAGAAAAGGAAAAAGATGTGAAATGTGCTATTTGAAATGTATTAATCAAAAACATCTACGGTTGCTATAGAAGGATAGTAGCTGGAATGATTTTGTTTAGCGCCTCTGTGCAGTATTCTTATTAGGCATTTGGATCATTTTATTATACTGCTCCACCGGACAGGAGCTTCTTAATAATAATGTTGCATTTCTATTTGAGAGTCTTTAAAGGTTTTAGGAAACACTCATGAGGTGAACTTCCCAACACCCCAATGAGTTAGGTAGCCATTTTTATCCAGCCCTATGTCATTTAGGGTCTAGGGAGCTTGCCTTGGCCTGTGAGGCTGGGCGAATGTCTATAATACCTTGTTTCCTGTATGCATAGCTTTTGGATTTGCCCACAGATTTTCTTGTCCTTTGCAATAAGTGTTCCTGCAGTTGATATTGTAGGGGTAATATCAGCAAAGATTGGTGGGGAGGGTTTTCTAAGAAGCAGAAAGAATAGGAGACAGAGTTGAGTATGGGGTCTGTACATCCTAAAATCAAAAATAGATTTTCTTTGTCTTTAATAATAGGCCAAAATCTGTCATGCTTGATGGCAGTTTGGGCCTGATGCTGAGTTGTGTTGGGCACACATGACTCCCATCAACTTCAGTGTTAATTGCAGGGCTCAGCACCTGACAGGGTGGGTGGGCACTCTCTTATTTTGGTTTAAATCGGGCTTAGATTAGTTTAGTTTCCATTAATTAAAAATCAGCGTAAAACAAACTGATTTAAATTGAAATGAGAATGGCCACCAGAGCCTTTTGCATGAATTTAACTAAATCAATTTGAAAAAATGCTTTAAGTTAAACTGATCCAACTAATGGGTATAGACAAGGCCTAAGTGAAGCCAATGAAAACAGTTAGGTTTAAAGAGCTCAGAATTTTCTCCTATTTATGTGACTTTTTTAGGTTTTTTAAAAGGTCTCAATCCAAGAACAATTAATTTGTCTTTTAACAAGATTATTGTTGTTTAGAGGTAGCAGTTAGAGTCAGCTGGTTTAATTCAAATTTAATTTAAAAGACAAACCAGATGTGTACACAGTCAGGGAAACCATTATAATTCTGGTCAGCTAATCAGTGTATGGCCTAATTATGTAATGCATGGAAAAGACACAGGCTAGCGGTCATATACAGAATAATTAACCCCTTTATTTTTGGTTATCTACTGGTGTTCCTTTTCTTGTATTAATATTCAGCTGAAATCACTAAGAACCACGTCCTGAAATAGGATCTGCTGGGGTAAGAGCCTCAGTGCTTGTGTAGAGTCCCACTGACACTAGTGGTATAGGTGTCCACACTAACTGATTGTGTTGCAGGTTCAGGGGCCCGGACACTGTTCCATTCACTAGTGTAGCATGTATAATACATCTGGATTATTCAACCAGAAAAAAAATAATTGAGTAACAGATAATAAGCCTCCTTTTGTGGATAACAATGTCAAAATACAAAACGGCAAACTTTACTAAACTACTTTACCAGATATATTACGATGCAACCAGGAAATGCCGAGTTCTTGTTGACATTTGTTTCTTAGCTTATGATGAGGAGGAGGGAAAACAAAATTTATTTATCTTTTCAACAGGGTGAGTAAAAGATCTCTAGAAATCTTTTAATATTTTTTTTGTGCTTTCTCACATTCTTGGTAAAGAATCTCATCATCCAAGGTGCTGATCATACTCTAAGTGAACATGCCAGAAGATACAATAGGACACATTGAAAGGCTGCTAGAAAATAACCACCTTTGACTGATAGGCATGGAATCATCTTGGTTTTTCTTTATTTTTGGCAGGGTTGAATTATATCTTGACCGCTGATGTAGTAAATAAAGAAAAAGGTCAACAGCCCAGAGTTTATTTTGTGTCTTCTGGAGAAACCATGGGACACGTGGAGCACTTGCAGCTGTCATACATGAAGGAAAAGTGTGAGCACTACCTAGCCTATGTGAAGGTCAGTCCATTCTATCTCTTGTCTGGCTTTCACTTTTTTGCAGTTCCATCTGTTGTTTTAAGTATTTAGTTTAACCTGTCAAAGCAAATAAATGTGATTTGGGTTGGGATGCTTTTGCTTTCAGTTCCTGTGGTTGAACTTTTCTGCATCAGGGAAAGGGCCTTTCTCAGAGGACGGTTTTGAACTTTCTTCCCAAGGGATCTGCCTGGAGGCAGATATGGATTTGATGGTCTTCACCACACAGTGCAAAGAATATTAATTTGGTGGGCTTTGTTTTGGTTTTTGGCTGGTTGATATAGTTCCTTAAAGTATGGATGCTAAATTACTTTGGAGGAGCAGCAGTAGGGGTAGTTTTATTTCATGTATGTTTTAGTGACTAAGCAGTAAGCATTCTTCAAAATCATTTACTTATATAAATGGCTGCCATGATGACTATGGAAGTCTCCAAAATGGCTGCTGGTTCAACTTACCAGCTTTGGAGCACACTCTTGACTTCCTTTTGGGTTGAAATTGGAGGTGGGTAAACTGAAACTTTTATCCATATCATGAACTGATTTGTTACCTCCCTTTATTCAAGACTGTGTGCGTCTCCAACCATGTTTCTGGAGTAATATTGTTCCTTTGACAGAGTAGTATAGCAATGAGATGGTAGGACATGCTAATAATCTTTGGTCGACTGCTATCACCCTAGAAGTCCTCTTATTTGAGAAGTAAGTTTAAAAAAAAAAGTCAATAGAGAATTAGAAATCTCTCATGGAAGTCTACAGGCTGGTTAAAAATAATCCAAATAGAAAGGAGATCATTCTTTTAAATTGTATACATGCCTTTTGTTTGTTAATGTGTAAAGCACTTTGCTGTAAATCTGTGGAGTAATATGTTGAGATGATACAGCAAGCCTGGTCATGCATATGCTGCTGCTTAACAATTACTGGCCTCTCAACTCAAAGACACCTTTCCATAAATTAGGATGTCTTGAATTCCCTTGCTGCATGGCAGTTACTGAGACTGTCTTGTTTGTAAACTCCATGTTATCTTTGCATTTCCACTGAGAAGCCAATGTGTCCAACAATCCTCATTAGGAGGAACAATTTCAGGAAACTGCTTTGTACTAAATACCCAGGGGGCCTGGGAGAAGAAACTCATCCTTGACATTAGCATTTTTGTGAAAGGTTGCTGACATAATTGAAAACAAACATAGTGACCACCAAGAAAGCAACCATGTGCTATTAAGTCCCTGGATGTAGACTAAATCTTCCAAGGTTTTCTGCTTCTGGGGCAGCTTCTTGTTTCTGCTGTGAAAAAGCTTATTACAGAAAATGTAAGGAAAATAGTTTCCCATTAACAGGAAAACTGGGTGCATGATTAATAATTCTGGCCTTTCTCAAGGCACCAAGTCTGATCAGGCTTTAGTGTATGACATTGAGGAATTCTGATGATTTTAAACAGCTCAGGGAGTAAGTTCCTTTATTACTTAGGTCTTACATTATAAATACTTATTTTCATATGACCTTATTGTGGGTTTTGGGTGTTATATAGAAATCATTGGAGGGAAAACACATGTCTGGAAGGCCATTGGATTTGCTGTAATTATTGCTAGCTAAGGCTCAGGGTACAAAATGTTTCAGAGAAAAACTGTTTGCCTGGAAAACACTTGGGAACTGTAATTGCTTATGTAAAAGAAATATATAAACACATTTAAATTTACCAGCGCTTTATCCATAAAGTGAAACAGCTGTTCAACAGATAGGATTGTTAGCTGTTTATATGATGCATACAAGGCCAAGTTTTTTTTTCTGGTTGTGGAAATTGCAGGAAAGGTAATTAGTTTGTTTAAGGAAGGATGCAAAGTAGTAGTGAACGATGATCCCTGGTAGTCTTTGCCCTCATGGAAAGAGGTGATGTGATCCATAGAGACATTAGACACTGGAAACATCAAAGAGACTTGCAGGAGTGGAAATGGGGGTCACGATCCTTTACTGTTCTCAAGCCTTGAGTTAGAAGCTAGTAAAAACTCAAGTTCTTTGATTACTTAGTTTTGTGAGATGGTGATGAGATCTGGATTATGAAATTTGCATTGTAATGATTTATCAAATATTCTATGTCTTTAGTTTCCCCTCCCCTTTGTGCAAGATGCACTATGAAATTACCCACATTTTGCACAGTGGTGTTTTAGAGACTGTCCTTGACCCATTCACTTTATTACCATTCATTTTGATCTTTGGCAAATGTGTTAATGTGGTAGCGTTTCCTGTTTTGAAACTGCCGTATTGCAGTATGTATGGTAACACTGTAGAAATAAAGGCTTACAAAGACCAAATGAATTGATGTAATAACACAGGAGATGGGTTGCTTAATCCTGGTAGGGAAACAAGCTACCAGAACCCACTGCAGCCAGGAGAACTGTGTGATATATTTTTAAAATAATAGTATGTTTCTAACTTGTCAAGTTGGCTTTACCCCAATTCCAAAAGCCATGACTTATCAATTATGCAGTGAGAGGGCTACGCCACTAAATCCTGCAGTAGGGTTGCTGGCCAGTTTCCCTGGGAAGGACAAGTGCCACACTCTGAATCTGTTCAGGCCCTTTCTTCAGAGCACAGTTCATCCTTCAGACATAAACCTCACCTAATAATACTAAAACAAAGCTATGCTCTGACCAAAGCAGGCTGCAAGGGTCTTTTCCCGTGTGTGTGTGTGTCTCTCTCTCTCGCCTGCCTGCCATGAGATTCACCCTGCTTCCTTCTTCATCTGAGCTCTTTCATGTCTTTACCGGAATCACCTGACCCCTTCCCAGCTGGCTGTGGTAATACCTTATCCCAGACCCAAACACCTTTTCTGCAGAGGCTTTGTGTTCAAACAGGGCTGGCTAATCCCAAACCCTCTGGTCCTTAAAAGGCATTTCGTTACAACATTGCTGAGAGAGAAAGCATTCCCCCTAGGAGGATTACTCCTCCAATGGTCTGAGCAAGAGCCACCCCTCCTATTCCTAGTAATGACTTTGAGCCTGTAGAAAATTCTGTGGCTTTTTCAGGAACTGAGTTACTGGAGATCGCTGACTCTCAAAAGGTTTGGAGTATGTGTTTTGGTCTGGACATGGCTTCAGAAGTTTGAACCTCCTTGAACCTCTTGCAGCTACATAATTATGTTAGAAATCTGATGAGATTCCTGTGAGATTTTTTTTCAATCCATGATAGAAAGTAGACTGAAACCATTTCAGAACCACAGATTGATGTGTGTGTGATTCTAAAGATGGGTGAGGGGAAACTGGGGAGGGGTGAGGGAATGGGGACAGGAGAAATACTGTTCCCATTTCTGGTTAGGAGACTTTCAGATATTTGGAATCAGAGGAGTCCCAGGGGATATGCTGATCTCCATCATACATAAACTACCATCTTCTGCAAAACCTAAAGTTCTGTTTATTGAAACAGCCCTTGGAGTTTTAAAAGTTCTCTGGTAGTAGATAGTTGGGAGACAGCAGATACAGTTGAACTGTGATTGTGATGTTCAGAAATGTCACTGGTTTTCTCAGATTGCAAAGGGGTAGTTGTGTTGAAACAGATGAATAACAAATCACAGCTTCAAAGAGAAACTGCAGAACTCGAATTTATATGCAAATTTGACTCAGTTGTCCTGGGGTTAAACAGGGATTATGGATTTTTCTCTCATTACAACAAGTGATTTGACCTCACCCTCCTCTATGTGCTGTTCCCCAGTGTTTGAATCCTAATACCTATTTTGATTTGCTGTTACAGCCTGACCTGATCCTATGTCATACACCCCCCTGCATTTAATTTCCTCCCATTCTGTAAATTTCCCATCTTCAAAGCGTCTGACGAAGTGGGATTTTCTCCCACGAAAGCTCATGCGATAAATAAATCTGTTAGTCTTTAAAAGTGCCACAGGACTCTGTTGGTTTTCTCAGGTTAGTGTTTAGCACTGATTCCATGATGTTCATTATGAGATGCTCTATTGTTGGACAGTTCCTCATATGATACTGAGTATAGCAACAGCTGGAATATTGGAAATATCAGCCCCTCTGGCTCACTTACAGCAGACTGCCATTGGATTTCATGTCCCTAATCTACAGATCTCTCAATAAAAACCCTCCAGCCACATCTTGCTTCAGTGGGATTTGAGGGAAATTGGCCCCTTGTGGAATCAGACCCCTGACTCATAGAAATTATGTAGGAAATTATCAGTGATTATACAGTGTTGATCAAGTAGAGAGTGTTAGAAAAGATCAGCTATTGCTTCATATACCATTATTTCAGCAAAGAACCTGTTCCCATTGGATTTTTTTTTTTTAAAGTTTTAACTAATGCCAACTGGCATCAAGCTGCTAAGAAACCACTTTCCATTTCTTGCCATCAAACTACAGGTAAATGTTTAAAATCTCTTCCTAAAATGTTTTTCTGGGTTATTTAATTATTTTAAAGGCCACTACTGTCTTCCTTCTGTCAGCTCACCAGAGTCAGTAATAAAATACATATGCTTTTGTAAGCCGCCATCAGTGTTACTGGCTTTAGAGGAAGCTAAAATAATTTTTAAGCCAGTTTATCTGTTTTCTAATATACACATTTAATTTTCAGTAGAATGAGCAGCAAACATAAACATTAAAGAAGTAAGAATTTGCTAAAAAAGGGAGGAACTGGAGCAAAGAGAGGAGCGTCAGAAGTCGAAAAGGACAGAAAAAAGTTAGGTGTTTCCTTTGTTTCTCTAACCTTAATCTTTTTTGGGCTCCATAACAGGATGTTCATTTTGCCCTCAACTCTAGAGACAATATGTGTTAAAGGAACTCAGCAAATCCCACATATAGACCCATGATGTGTTCACATGCATTCTGATCATGGGAGTTTTCTTTATTGAACCTCTTTGAGCATTTTGTTTCCAGGTTGTGGCTGCTTCCCCTTTTCTGAATTTCCTTGATGCCGAGGGGGGAAAAAAAAATCTGAAAGTGGGATAGGAAAATCCAACAACCTGATTTTGAAACCAAGAGCGAAAAGTGTATAGTGCTGCACATTTAGTTTGTCACATCGTTTCTTCATCTTATTTTCACAAGGCTATCGTCATGTTGGTGATAACCTCTCATATGATACCTGTATTTATTATAGGTGACCCTTTGATTTTTGTGTGCAGTTTAAGGCTGGCCAACAGAGCTAGCTTTGCTATTAATCACTGCTGTCGCTGTTCAATGCCAGGGCCTTAACAGCATCAACAAATGTAGCACGCAATTACATCAGACATTGCATTTATATTTTCCAGATATTCTTATCGCTATGACTGGCTGGTTGTCTTAAACAGTCCCATGGCGCCCATCATATTAATTCCTGTTGACTCCTCTCATAGCTACAGAAGAAGGCAAAGCTGATCAACAAATACTACTGCTATTAAACTCAATGTATATCGGCAGTCTAGATTATGAGGCTGTGCTGTGATTACACGGACAGTTCTAATTATAAAAATTCTGATTTTCAACAGAAATCACCATAGCTATGTGTCTCATTTGCTTTTGAATTCTGTGGACCTGGATGTGGCATTTTAAACTATGATTCTGGAATTTGGGTTTCAAAGGGCTTAGTACCGTGAGCAGGTGATCTTTCACAAATGAGTCTCTAAAGCTAACTAATTTAAGCCTATTTGTAGTTTTTATTACGATTGTACCTTTCTGGAGCTCTTTATCTTCCCTAATGGAAAAATCTGCATTAAAAATAATTTCTTAAAACCACAGTAATCTTCTGGGCTGGCCCTAAACCAAATGGCACCCCAGATGAGGAACATCTTTGCTATCCCATTTTTTATACTTTTAAATATTTTATTTTTTATTGCATTTGTAGCCCATTTCACAACTTTGATGCATGATTTCCTTATATCTCACTGACTGACTGGGGATGTCCCACCCCTTATATACTTGTGAGGGCATAACTCACAACGTTCTAGGAGGTTCGAGGAAAGTGTAGTTTCCAGAAAGTCTAGAAAACTCCATGAGATTCTACAAAGGTCCAGAACATTCTAGGAGATTAGTGGAAAAATCAATCCACATACAGAATACTGAAGCATTTTATTTCCAACATTCTACTTTCCCTTTTGTCCCAAACAGCATCTAAGACAGTCACCTGCCCTAAATCTGGCCTTGGAAATCTTACTCAGAATCTTTGTAATCTATGTCTTTGCAGCACTCAAACAGCTTCACCCTCAAGGACGTTGCAAAAATGTTGCTATAGGCATTGAAGATGCACATATACTTCTCAGGTTTGCTCATCCTCAAGACAACACCTCTCTTTTATATTTATTAAATCTGTTATAATGGAAACAGGTGTTGGCTATTGTTACTGATACAATAACTTCTAGGAACCCCAATCAAGGGCCAAGCCCCATGGTGTCCAATGGTTTCTGTTCAAAAGTCTGTCTTGGCCCCACTGAGCTCACAATTTGTGTATCAGACAGGCCACATCTGGTAGACAAAATGGGCAAATGAGTTGCGAGGATGAAGTAACAATAAAATAAACAGTTTGGCAGAAACCACCACTCATCATATAACTTCTAAAATCCAGCCGTGGGCTGCCTTTCATTTGCTTTCTCCTTTGAAAGAATGAATGACATTCACGACTGATTTGAAACTCTGATTTCCCTTGAAATTATGGGTGTTTTGGTCACTGATGGAAATTCATTGCCTAATTTCCCCTCTCCCCCCATTATCTAGATATTCTCCTCTTCTTGATACCGCCCTGTTTGATAAGAGTATTGTGTTTTGTTCTTGTGTTTAAGGCTGTTCAAGGATTTCCATTATAAGCCTCTTCAAACTTTTATAAAGTTGATCACTTTGGGGGAATAAATGAAATCCTTTTGTGGCTGGTCTCGTTATACATTTCTCAACTATGTTTTTTAAAAAATGAGCATCACCCACACTGTCTTTCTGAGGTTACGTTTTTCACGGTTCTTCACCACTAATAAAAAGCAGCTAAAGTGAACTTTCTTTATAGTAGATTGCTATTGCCAGGCCTTGTTATTAGCTGGATTGCTCAGGATCAAGCCTGCTTGTCCACAATGGTCTGGGGGCCAATTCTTAGACCCTAACACTTTGGCTGATTAAATGTTTATCATGCAGCTGACAACTCCAGCCTTAGAGGAAAGAAAGGGTTAATGATGTAATTGAATCCCTTCCCCTACTTCTCATGGAATGAATCTCCCATTGGCTTTGATTTTTTCTTCCACCCTCTTAGCCAGATTGGAGTGAGCTGCTCTGGATGACAGAGACCAATGTGCCCAAAGGGAGAGGAGAAAAATGAAATCAAGCAGTTGGTTTTGGTGTTCTTTTGTGCATTTTGCAGAGGGTGATTTCAGAGCTGCAGCAGCTATGTAAATCAGTTACAGATGCCAAGAATTTCATTGTATTTGGAGCACAGGGTAGAGAGGGAGTACTGACTTAGTGCACTGGTCAGTAGGAAGTTTACAAGTACTGTACGTAAGACCAAAGGCTCTGTGTAGCTTAGCCAAGAGTATTAACTGCAGTGAGGATCAGAGCTACAGGCCCATGGTGGGGTTTATATTTTTGGGTTTCTTTCATTGTCCTTGCTGAGCCAACTAGTGAGTGTCAGAAAGAATGAGGCTGTCCCATGACGTGTTCTGCCTCTGAGGTTGGGGGTGGGTGGGTGGGACAGTTTATAAAGCCAAGCCTTATTTGTATAAATGTACTGCTTTGGACAGCCTTGTATATTGCTGCTAGCCAGAACAGTGTGCAAAGCATAGTCGGAGGCTACTGAACCTACCGTACTGCAGGGCCAAGCAGAGACTGAGGGCTGTAAACTTACAAAAACAGCCCTAACGTTTTCCATTGCCTCACTCATGTGAAGAGTTCAGCCTTCTCCCTTTGGATATGCAGTGGCCAGGAATGAGTGCACGTTGCATGGTCAGAGTTGCTTCCTAGTCTCAGAAGGGCACAGCTCTGCTCCATTACAAACCACAGTGGACCATGGGGGTTCTCCTTTAGCATCTCTCTTTCAATGCAGGGATTTAGCTGCAATAGAAAGGGAAGGGTTAGGAATGTGGTGGCGGGCAGGAAGATGTTTGAGGTAGGCCTGTGGTTTACTAAAGATTCAAACACTATTAATTGGTATGTATTTGTGTTTGGGTTCCCTTTTGCTTTTTGCAGAGGTTTTACTGTTTGCCAACGGTCTGATCCAAAGACGACTAAGTCAGTGGGGAGTTTTTTTACTTGGTCTTTGGAGCAAGACACAGGTCTGGCTTGGGATGCAGGTGCTACCTAAATTCTGATCAGATCTTCTTCTTCTGCCTCCTGGTATCATTAAAGACCATGAGATACTCTTGAAACTTCCACAGGGCTGACACATACATGCTTTTTTAAGTAAGATGAACATTTAGCTCTGTGCTCTTTCTGCTTTTATAGATTCCCACCTTTGCCCTTTTTTCTTTCAAGGAAATTACTACATTATTTTCCTCATACTACGGGTACTTTGAACTTCCACAGCCAAATCATAAACTCTGCATCTCCATGCAGAGGGACTCCTGGTGATTGCACAATGGTACAACTATGTAGTACAATTTTATCTTCTGGTTGCAGAAGGTCTGAGACTGTACCATGAAAATAGGATGCTTTTTAGTTTCCAAGCTTTTCCACCTTGCAAAAAAACTGAATTGACTTGTGCAGATTAATATTTAACCACATTTAATGGTGTGTGTGCATGTGCAGGGCTAGGGAGGGAAATAGAGCCAAAAAAAAAAGTCATGTATTGTCTAATTCCTATGTGGATTTGCTCTAAGTATTTCATAAATGTATTTTATAGAATTGCTTAATCCCCCTGAGGTCATCAGAATACTTAGGATATGTTTCATGAAATGAATGTACAGTGTGGATCTCATAAATTCTGACGAAAAGCACTAGATGCTCCTTTCGAACTACAGCTCTTGTTATCAAAACAATTAACTTTATGTATTAACTTGCAGGCAGGCTTCACCACTGGTGATGTATATGCACAAAGCAATGAGGGTTATTTATAGTGTGGGCAGAAATACTATTGCTCCAGGGAGACTATTAGGAGGGATCCTAGGTTTTCTCTTCCCATTTGCAGTTGCAGCCCATTTTTCTCAAAACCAATGTTGGCTTGAAGAAAGCCCACCCGGTAGAGTGCCCAGTCTTTTGGCTGCTGAGACTTCTTCTACAGATCTGTTTGTTCATTTTCCTGCCAATTTACATCCATTATAATCCCTAGTAAACCATAAATGGGATCTGTTATTGCACCAGCCTTTTACCTTGAGCCTTTTGATTTACTCTTTGCCCCTATTTATCTAATTGTCTGGCTTTTCTAGAGAATTGCTCTACAGTTGGTGAGAAATGCAGGTTTTCCAAACCAACTTTCTAAATGCAGGTTTTTAATACATTTTAGCCAACTTATAAATGGCGGGTTTTACATAGAAAACCTATATAGGACCTGTAATTAGAGTATGTATTCGTGTGATAAATAGAAGAGATGTACACTGAATTGACCAGGCATGTGCCTACTATCGTATCATCTGTCCTGTAATCCATCCATCATGCACAAAATGGGTTATTAACTGGTGTGTGCTACAAGTCATCAAATCATTGATAAATTGGAGAGGGTTCAGAAAAGAGCCATTAGAATGATTATCGGATTAGAAAACATGCCTTCTAGTGATAGACTAAAGGAGTTCAATATATTTTAACAAAGAGAAGGTTGACGTGATTTGATTAGTCTATAGAGTACCCACGTGGGGAGCAAATATTTGATAACCGACTCGTCAATATAGCAGAGATAGTATGGGACAATCCAATGACTAGACGTTGAAGCTAGATAAATTCAGACTAGAAATAGGATATGAATTTTTAACAGTGAGAGTAATTAACCATTGGAACAACTTACCAAGATTTGTGGTGTGGTCTCCATGAGTGGCAATTTTAAAATGAAGTGGATTTTTTCCCTAACAGATCATAGAATCATAGAATAATAGGGTTGGAAGGGACCTCACGAGGTCATCTAGTCCAACCTCCTGCTAAAAAGCAGGACCACTCCCCCTATGCTGTAGGAGTTATTTTGGGGACGTTCTATGGCCAGTTTTGTACAGGAGGTCATACTAGGTAATCAATCTGTCCTCAGAATCTGTGACTCAGTGACTATGAATCTTGCCCAAATTTATTAGGGCAGGTACTCGTATGTTAGCATTTGGAATTACCTCCCCCCTCCCACCCCACCCCTAAATTGCATCTACCCAAAACTCTGGAGGGACTGATTCAGTTGTGGACCTGTAACAGTGTTTCCAGACTTTATCTGTTCTCGCATAGTCCTGCAGGGTAGAAACGCGACCTTTGTCTCAATAGGATATATACTGTTTCCCAATAGGACATATAAGACTTCCTCCTAGCAATGGAAGGTTGGAGATAAGGGATTTGAGTAACATAACATTTTTATGTTAAGGCAAACTATTTGAAGGGGGCATTAGGGTGAAGGAATGTTTTGGACTCCCCTCCCCTGGAACTCATGGTAACTAAGGCACTCAGTTTTTACAGGTTGAAGGACACTAATACTAGTAATCAGACCTATCTCTTTTATAGTCCTCCTTTTCAATAGATCTTAATATGTTTAGAGATCAGAGCAATATCATCACCCCCATTTTACAGATGGGGAAACTGATGCACAGGGAAGTGACTTGCTCAAAGTCATCCAGCAGTCCAGTGGAAGAGCTTAATCTCAGTCCAGTGCCCTGTGTGGCAGACCAGGCTACCTCAAGTTTTAGAAAATCTATAGACCATATCTATATTAGGGGTTTTTGTTTTTGTTGTTTTTTTTGCATCAGTGGCATAAACTAAACACCTGATGGCATGTTGTGCTTAAGGTTTATCAGCTCTTGATTTTGCCACACAGTAATGTACCCATCCCATTTGAATCTCAAACTCTTGCTAAAAATCATATAATAAAGTAAGTTTGTGGGAGGGAGAAGAACTATGTATCCTTCATTAGTTTCAGTTTAGATTCTCTCCTTCCAGCTGATTTGTCTTGGTGGTTTTCCTGTTACAACACAAGGAAGAATATCCATCAGTGTGGTGTTCATGGACCAGCAGCTTGCTTATCCTGTCCAAACTGGGGAATGCCTAAAATTATCACTCTTTTTTTATTTTGTCGTTCTTTGGAAGGAATGAGCAAAGTACTTTATCAGGAAACATTAGCAACAACTTCTAGCACGAGACTTTTCTCTATGTGGGGGGCGGGGGGAAACAAAACAAAACAAAAAAACCCCAACACAATTAGTTTGTGAAGGATGTGGCCATTGGGTTGATTCCAAAACTATAAACTTTTCATAGTTGGCAGATTCCTGAGGTTTGCTGGAAAGGTTGTGTGTGGATTGTGCTTGCTTTGTTCTGTTCCAGTGGTGTAGCCGGATTAGTCTAGTTCAGCAAAACAAACAAGGAGTCGTGTGGCACTTTTAAAGACTAACAAATTTATTTATCACATGAGCTTTCATGGGAGAAAAATCCCACTTCGCATCTTCAAAGCATCTGACGAAGTGGGATTTTCTCTGACAAAAGCTCATGTGATAAATACATTTGTTAGTCTTTAAAAGTGCCACACGACTCCTTGTTTGTTTTGCTTTGTTTTGGGTGCTGAACAGGTAATTCTAAGCCAGTGCTTTAGTTCAGAGTGTAAGTATATACCTGGGAATGCGTTTGAAGGGCTGTATTAGTAATGCATTTCAGCTAGGGATGGGTGAACTCGTATGATTAAAAATGTGTGCTCCTTCTATGTATACTTTGAACTATCCCCCCTTCCTTAGCACCAAATTAAATTCAAATATTGGTGGTTCAGAAATCTTTGTCTAATGATAGTATTTCCTCATTCCCAGTGAATGTAATTACCCCGTCTATCAGTGTGATAACTACATTATGTATTAAAAATCACTTAATCTATCATAAATGTAAATGATATTCTGAAAACAAACCTCAGTCCTGCAAGCTCTTTCAAGCCTACAAGTGTTTTCAGCCCAATACAGATGGGGAAGAACAGAAGACCAAACATGAGGAATCCACACGGAGGTCATTAACACCGTCTTCCCTCAGCATGTATGTTGCATAATTTTTAGACTCCCTTAGAAAAATATGCTTACTTAGACCTCCTTCTACTTACTGATGAGCAACTTACATTTCCGGTACTCGATTACACATCTCTTCTGGTTTTAATACAAGTCTAAGGAAGACTAAGTTTTGTGTATCTTTCACATGGGCGTCCAGAAGAGAAGAGCATAGTAACAAAAGCAGCTAACAGAAAAATATACAACAGTGTAAATTAAAATACGGTAGGTTTTTTCCTACTTGAATTTATATCTCCTTCTGGCCCCATAGCATTGCAAGAAGAGGCTCACAGGTCTCCAAGAAGTATATAGAAATCAAGACAGCAGAAGGAAAAACAAAATAAATTATAGACTATTCCATTTGACTATTTTATCACTTTGAGCACTTACAAAGCTATTCCAGAATAGTACAGGGTGACAGCGATGCTCAGTTTTGTGGATCTCTCATAGTATGAACACACAAGATTATCTTCATGCACTTGAAGAAATAAACATTCAGCCATTAATGTATCCAAGGTTCCACTCTGTCATTTATCATTTTCACTGTGGTATCCATTGAACTGTTGATATTTCACTGGGAATGTATAATGTGTTTGGCAGTACTAAAGCTATTAGAAGGCAGGGGCTATGAGGAAACTCTTTGCTTTGTGGCTAGCTCTGTGATTTTTTTTTTTTTTAAATTTGTTTTCTATTTTGGAATGGAAGAAAACCCAAAACTTTATAAATTTCCAGTGAAATGAAATTTAAATTTTTTACTTTAAAAATGTTTTTCTGTTAAAAAAAAATTCTTTGAAAGTTTTTTTTAAATAAAACCCATAATGCTCCCTTTCAAAATGTTGAAACTTGATTATTTGAAGCTATCAAATTTCATCCACCAAAACATAAAACAATCAGCTGAACATTTAGATTTAAAAAGTCAATTTTTACTGGAAAAAGACCTAGACAAAAAATTCTGACTAGCTCTAAAATACAGCAGTAGGATTGAATACAAATCCAAAAGCTCTAAGTATTCCCATTTCACTCTCCACTCTTTCATGTGCAGAAGCTCCAAGGACCAGAACTAAAATTTGCAAAGCTGAAAAATTTTAACCCATTTGCCTTTAAAAGGATTTTATTTTTACCCAGAGAAAACAGGTGCTTTAATTTAACTGTAGAAATTGTAAACTACTACTCCGGCATGACTTAAAAGGAAGTCATTGGGCAGTGTTCTGAATTATTCTTTTGATTACATGTCATTGAAGGAAATGTAATTTCATATCTTGATTAATGCAAGAATCTGACAAATTAAAGTGATGATAGAACCTGCAGCACATGTGAAATGTTACTACCACCAAAATGGGCAAATGAGCCCAATCTCTGTCGGTGGGAGAACTCCAAAAAGTTTGAGAGAACTTTTCAGTATTTGTGGAACTTTCATGAACCTAAAAACTATTTTTGGTTTGATGGATGGGTGGATGTTCAAGGTGGATCTGATCTGGCTCAGATTCCTCATCTCTGTAGAGCTGCTGAAGACAGTGAGATGGATAATGCTCAGTGTCTTCATTTCTTTGATGCACAGTTGCTCAGCTCTGCCAAAATGAACTGGAATGTATTCTAGTGAAATGGAATTATTACTTAAAAGTTGCTTTCACATTGTAGCTATCACAAACCATAAATATTATTCAAAGGGTGGAGAGATGGCTGCTGTTTTTTACTTGTCTCTTTAAAGAACTTGGAGGAATGCCAGGATTTATTTTTAAACTTTATATAACCAATTTAAATATTTGTGATGGCTTGTGGTACTTTCCTGTTATTTTTGGGAACACTTTCTTCATTTGTCCTACATTGTTTCTAATATTTTTATTTGACATCACTCCTCTATCTGTAGCAAAATGATATACAAAATGTCATTGGTGGGTAGTAGGATCTTACAAGGATCAACACATGCCTTGGTGAATGTACAGATCATGTGTTTATAATGGCCTTCACTGCAAAATTTACAGATTTACCCACCATTCCAGACAACTTTTATGAGAGTCATTATTTAAAGGCGCTTGCAGAGCTCATGCAACGAGAAAAAGGAGTATAATAAGTATTATTAAATATTTATAATACACCAGCATCTAGAAACCTAATTAGGCATTGGACTTTATTTGTCAGGCACTATAAAAGCATAGAGGTAGAATTAGTGCATACCCCCACAGAATTTACATGTCCCTTACCTGTCTGTCAGGATTTCTGATCCAGTTAGGTGACACTTGAGGTTTATCCCCTTCCACCCCCTCTCTCCGTGCACACACAAACCCACTATTGGTATGAATATGAGCTGGCCATAACTTTCACGCGGATAGTGGCACATACAAGAATTTTCCTAGATTCGCATGTATCCTCCATTCCATCCATGGCTATGGTAACTACAAAAGGGAGGAGGAAGAAGGAATATCTGCAGCCTTCAGCATTTCAAGTACACTTCCATTACTGGGTGAAGAACAACTGTAAAAATGAGGGGTTTTTTTTCTGTAAAATTGATGCATTCTGCCTTTTTTGCAGTGGTGGTGTGTGAGAAGAATGCTATCTGTATATCAAAACCACTGATCTGTGACAAAGACTTGAATGAGGATAATTGTTGGATGCACCTCAATAACTGTGCCCACTAGATAAAATTTGTGGGTGTGCTTTACTTTTAAAAGGACAAAAAAATCCAGCACAACCATTCACGTGGGGCGCTCAGATCAGCAAGTTCCAAACATTCTCTACTCTTGTGTTGCAGAATTCAAATGACTTCACAGGTGACCTCTATAGGAACCCAAATTATGTTGTTCAAAGCTAGGACTACATTTGGTTGAGTCTTGAATTTTTTTTTTTGCCCATTTTTAAAAGGAAAATGCCTTCTTGCAATCCATCAATAAAACCCAAGCCCCTCCCCCCCAACTCCCAAACCATCAAAAAACCACTGTTTTTAAATTCGGGGGGGGGGGCACATTTTTTGAAAGGGGAAGGATTAGGAAATTGGTGGAGGGGTTTTGGGGTGTTTTTTTTGATGAAAGATCATTTTTTCAGGAAAACAATTTTCAGTTTCATTTTTTCTATGTTTTTCATAGAAATCAAAATACATTTCCTGACCAGCTCTACCCAGGAGATTTACTTTCTGCATTTGGACTGTGCAACTGTTGAATTCCTCACAGCATTTTGACATTTCTGCCACTGACATTGCTTTCATATTTTCATATTCAGTTTAAGTATATTACACATTACAAGGGGTGAGTGGGAGTTGTGGCTAAATGGCTAAAGCAAGCAGGGAAATGAGAGAATGCCAACCATGTAGAAAACATCTGGTCTACAGAGTAAGTGTGAACCAAAGTTCAAGATACCTCTAATCAGCGTTGTCCAGAAAGAAAGTGATAATGATGTAAGGGAGAGAAAAGGGCTATTTATATTGGATTATAAAACTAAAACCCAGAGTTTAAGAATGACAGTCATCACAAAAGTTCTCATGAGAGCAGATGGTCTACGTAGAGTTCATGTAGACAATGCAATGAAGGTATTTGAACCGAGATTTTTTTTTAAAAAATTGTACACGTTTGTTTTTCCCCCTGATTGATGTAGAGGACTTAGACTATATGGCTATGTCTACACTTACTAAAATTAGTTCTGATCAGTTAATTCGAACTAACTAATTTTAGTTAGTTTGAATTAGCTTAATTCGAACTAGCATGGCCACACTGGAATGTTAGTTCGAACTAAGCAAGCACTTGCTTAGTTCGAATTAGCGATCCCCATTCATTTCAATGGCCGGTTAATTCGAACTAGTTAGTTCAAATTAACCCTTAGTTCGAATTAAGGAAGCCCTTAATTCAAACTAACTAAAGCCTAGTGTAGCCATGGCTTTAGTTAGTTCGAATTAAGCCTCCTTAATTCGAACTAACTTGCCAGTGTAGACATAGCCTATGACACTGAAGCTCTCTTATTCCAGCTCAGTCATCATGATGCTGTGGTAACCTTTTAGCTAGGCAGAGTGTTGGTAAAGAACAGTGTGTCAGTGTACACTGATGAACTTCTTCTT
Organism: Pelusios castaneus; assembly: GCA_007922175.1. Taxonomy (NCBI): domain Eukaryota; kingdom Metazoa; phylum Chordata; order Testudines; family Pelomedusidae; genus Pelusios; species Pelusios castaneus. The sequence goes on from ML685756.1 coordinate 2,572,084, forward strand.
ACTAGGGAAAAAATTAATACATTTTATACTGAAGATGAGGTAATGCTTGAGAGCAAATTTGTTTTTTCTGGAAGCAGGTGCTGATAATATTCAGTGCTGAGAGAAATCCCGTAAGGTCAGTGCAAATGAAGCTGATAAACATTATAGTAGTCTGACGTCAACTGAAATTTGAAAGGGGGGGAAATGTACATAGATACATTGATTCTGTTTTCATATTCCATTTATTAAGTGAATTATCTTTGATTTTTAATTAAAGAACTGAAACAAAGGTTGAATGAATGTAGATAGAATCAAGAGCTCCTCAAAAATGGTCTTCCTCCGCCATCGTCAACTAAACAGGAAACCCTCACCCATAAAACTCAAGTCAGCATGAGGCATACAAATTCTTGTTTGTTTCAGCCTAAACAAATTAAACCTAAAGGAGCAAAATGACTTCATTGTCCTCCTGACTTTCTCAATATTTTATCCTGGGCTAGCAAAGATATACAACTTTGATACCAGGAGATCCCGTAACTTTCCTTGGCCTGAAACTTGGCATGCTGTCCGATCACATTCAGAAAAACCTGTGCTCCTCCAGCATTGCAGAATGTAATGTGTGCATCTGGGTATTGCTTTTAAAATGGCAGCGGTGAGCAGAAGAGACATGATCCAAACCAGTTGGAGTCAATGTCTTTCTGTTTAATTCAATGGGCTTTGGGTTAGACCTTATTTGAGCAGTCCAACAGCTGTGGAAGACGTTAACTTGTTTCAGGAGTTTATATTAATCTTGCCGAAGAGTGGGGTGGTAGCATTGATTATGCTGTTCTTTTATCTCATGTTGGAAGTGACTGCAAAGCCACCCAGCATTGGGGGTGAGTCATATTTTACATCTGATCTCCTGAAAATCTAGAGGGCAAAAGGGTAAAACCTGATTTTTTTTTTTTTTTTAGAAGTGGTAAGCTTTGTACATGAATACAGTATGTGGAGGCTATTATGTTCTTTTTGTCATCACTTACCACTTTGGAAACTATCTACTGTTGAGTTTAGATGGATGATTATACAGTCCAGGAATTTAATGCAAAGGACCAGCTGGGATTTATGTTTGGACTCTGTTAGGATCAAGCGGTGTAAGTTTCTACAGGACTTGTTAAGTCTCCATAGCTGCATTAAACAGTTTAGGGTTAAAAAAGAAAAACCAAAACACATGAGACTCCAGGGATTAATTGGCACAATAAATGTGTACTAGTTCTACCATGCTCTAAGAATCATTAGGTACTCATATGTTGGTAGGGAAGAGGACATTTCATTTCCTCTAGCATTAAAACCCTTTCTCTGTCTGTGTCTCCCTTGTTTCTTAGGATGCTATAAGAGTTGCTGCATTTGTTTGCTTACTATTCATGTGGAATTTTAAACACGGTCATGAAACGGAACAAATGCGTAAGGTATTTCACCCACCAGATATCTTGTAGCTTTGAAAGTTATAATATCACAAAAAATACTTTACTTTTGTGGATGGAAATACCTCCAGGAAGTTGCCTTATGTTTTCTAGGCACCTGTTCAACCTGTTGTGTTGAAAAGGGAGTTGTCTCTGGATGAGCAAGGGCTAAGGTGTTAATGGAAACTTTATTCACTGTGTTCCAGCATTTAATGGTTAAATATGGCCGGGGTTTGTGTCAAGTTATCACTGGCTTACTCTCATTGTAATAACCACAATTAAGAATCTTTTTAACATTCTCTTAAAGCTGTGGAAAATGAAGGAAAATAGTTACAGCATTTGAAATTCGGTATCAGGATGACGAAGACCCAGGAGTGTCCTGGTGGATCCTGGAACCCCAGGAGATGGTAGGGGTGGCAGTCATGATGATAAAGCCTGTCCGTGCCAGGCCATGCATCTGTCCAGATAAAACAATATACAGAAAAGGGTGCCAACCTGATCCCATTAACATAAAACCAGTCAAAATACATTCTGGTGACTTCAAAACAATCTTCCCATTTCTAGATTTATCATGCCAAAAGACTCCCATCAGTTTTTTTAACCTAAACAATCCCATTAATACCATCTATTTGTTTCCAACTTTTGCTAGTTTTCCTAAATACTTAAGTAACAGGATGACCTAGAGTTTTGTTACTTAGGACAATTTAAAACTAAGGGCCTCCGTGCAATAGATGGCTTAGAAGAAAAATGGTAGACCTGTCAATGCTCATTGCTCAGGGGATAAACTGATTACCAGATTGGGTCAGGGAGGAATTCCCTCTTAGGTATAGAGCTAAATAATTAGGTGCACTCTGGAGGAGAGACAAGAACAGCGGCATCAGCTTTACACCTTCTTTTGAAGGATCCAGTATTGGCCAGTTGCAGATGCAAATGACTGGACTAGAGGAACCATTGGTCTGCTCTTGTCCTCATTTTTGTTCGCTACGGTAGGATATTGAAAAGTTCATGGCACACTAGGCGAGCCCAAAATATGAGTGCATGCATGTTTGAGTTATGAGTACTTGTTAGAAAATGGGTTTTCTATTTTAGATACATGTTGTCTTTTTGTGAAAAACCACAAACTAAAACATTTTAGTTTTTCTATGGAAAGCAGACTTTTAGTGAAAATTTTAATTTTTTTAAAACTCCAATTTTCCATCAAAAATCAATTTTAGAAAGATTTATTTTTAGCTAACCCTTCTATTGAGCCATTGACACCTTGGTGTAAATAAAATGAGTAACGTCACATTAAAATGTTCATGCTAGGGATGTGGCATGCTGATAATACAGGTGAAGGCATCAAGATGTTGACTTGCAGTGGGTGACACTGTAATTTCTAGCTCTTTTCACTTGATTGGTTAGGTTTAGTTCTCTAGAGGTTTGGTCCAAAGTTCTTGAAGTCAGTGGAAAGACTTGCATTGATTTCAATGGGCTTTGGATCAGGCCCTATATACTGAAGCAAAGAATTGTTGCTTGAAAAAGGCTATGAACAATAATGATAAATCATATATTCTTTTTAAAAAGCCAATCCACTATGAAATGAATGACATCACTCTGCTGGCTTGTTGGGTTTTTGCTGCTCAAGTTGTGTTTTAAGCAATTCCCTGCATTTCATCAAAAGCTCCCAGCAGTCATCTTTGATCAGTATATGGCAGAAATTGTCTTGACCCAGAGTTTGGCTTTGTTGCATTATATTTGTTCAATTGTTGAATAAACTAGGCCAGTGAGATTGTTTCATGTTCTTTTCTAGACAAAGCAAGTCCATTAGCCATGTGCTTGTTTTTTAATGTCCTAACTTTATGCTAAGGAAGCTGTTAAACTTACTCTTTGTGAGGGGTTTTGGTTTTTTGGTTTTTTAATTTTTGCTTTCCAGCCAAGGCGTGCGCGCACGCGCACACACACAGAGATCTGTTCATTCCAGTCAGGCTATCATGATAAAAATACATTTCTGACAAATCAGTTTTTCAAAGGAACTTGATGGTACTTTTGAATTTCATTTGTGTAAGACTTCAGCTTCTATGATGAAATGTAAAAATCTCCTCCTCATCTTTGGCTGCAGTTTCCACTGAGTTCACATCATATTCCTTGCTTTAAAAAACAGCAAAGTAAATATCTAAGGGAGAGTCAGAGATGCTAGGATTGTGACAGCAGTCAAGAAAACTGGGTAGTTTGCTTTTCACTGCAAGGGCATTTTAATTTGCAGTGTCTTCACTGAAGGGACTGTGAAGGGTGAAACAGAGTTGTTAAGGAACATTCCTATTTCTCTAGGTACAAGCTGGTGTTTGAGACGTTTTAGCAATAAAACGCGTTCGTATGCTCAGTACTATGTGCTTAAAAGACCTAATTTGCCATCTCAAGAGCGGAAAAGTTATTTCCAGTAAAGGTTGTTTATTGTTACTTTGTTCACCAGGAAGGAAAAGGAGAAAGAAGCTGTCTCCACACAATCATGGACGTACAATTTTCATTTTGTTACAGAAATTTTAAAAACTTTACTTTCATTCCCTTTGTGTTTGTTTTTTTTACAGTAGGTTTCTTTAACGATAAACTTGCATTCTAGCATTAAAAAAAATTCTTGGAACTTTTTGTTTTAGAAATGTCTTCACACCATTTTAATTTTTAAATGCAATCAGGACTTAGAAGATATCCTGATAAAATAAAGAATAGTTGGTTCATTCCCTAAAGCCAACTATAGTGTGCTTCTTCTAGAGCTCCAGTATTATTCTGTTATACTGCCCATCTCCACAACTTGTGGAGGAGAGGCAGTGCTCTGCTCCTCCTTATACTGGATATTCCCTGTAGTTTTTGACGTTCACCTTTTTTCTTAAAATTTGAGCACTTAAGTGGTGTTCAGATGCCAGGCTGTGCTATCAAAACCCATTGAGTCTACAAATTTGGGCTGAAAAAAAGTACTTCAGATGAGGAAACTTTAGCTGAGGGAGATTAAATGAGGTCACACAGGAAGTATCTGGCAAACTTGAAATGGAAATCCAATCTCTGGAGTCCCACTTCTGTACCTCCCGTACAAGATTTTCCTTCCTCTTTGTTTAGGAGAACAGCTTTCTTTCAAGATTTTCTGCTATTAACGCCCAGCCAGAAATACTGAATCAGCACTTCTGCTAATGGTCTGAGCAGGAGCTTGGAAATACCAGGGGAGCACAAAAACCAGAGGAAGGATGTTTAAGAATCCGACAAATGTATGTTTGAGTTGAGCTCTAACCAATGAGTGACAGTTCAATTTGCTGGTCTGTCATTTAAGCCCAGGCTTTGGTTTTGTGTTATGCTCACTGCAGTAGCTCTGAATGAGCTGACTACTAGAGTAGTGATGGATGCAGTATGAATGAGCAGTCCATTTTAGCTAGTTGCTTAAGAAACTTCCATGAACAAACAAGAATGTTGCCTCTTTGGCCAAGTGTCTGGTTGTTTTGTGCTGGTGAAACTGAAGCCCTCCTTTTGTCCATAGAATAATGCCCTACTAATGTGCCTCAATCCAAGAGGAACTCTAGAAAAGAAAAGGACTCTCATTCTTCATACCATTCTGTCCCTCAGCCTCTCTTCTGAGACATTAAAATGGTGTCCATTTTGATGATGGCTTTTGTTATATGAATATTTGTGAATTGTGGATTAGACCAAGGCCTCAGACTAATTTTGCACGAGCTATAGGGCACTTTGTGAATAGCAGTGACTCTTTTCCACTTTCAAATGAGACCCATTTAAGCCAGTGGATTAAATATGCAAGATCTGGTATCCTAATAATCTAAACCACACAATCCGTATAACAGTAGTCAATAGCCATAAAATGTGACTGGCTGATGGAAAACAATTATTGTCACTGTGAAGACAGGTTTCTGGTTTGCAATCAACCATGTGCATCTGAGCAAGCAGGAGGATCAGAAGTTGACCTAGGATCCATAGCTTGAGGACCAAGAAAATAAACATGGTGGTGTTTGGTTGCATTTTGAAATACCAATTACAAGGCCTGTTGTCTGCCATCAATTCCAAACGGTGGCCCTGAACCTCATGTCTGTGCAGTCTTCTTGAAGTCTGGTCCTCCATGCAGGAGTGATTCACTCTGAATCAGTAGTGGAATGGGCCTGCTTGTGATTGCATCTTAGACAAAATGAAGTTGGCTATTAAATTAGCCAATATGCAGCACGTAGCCTTTGAAGGAAGAGTTAACAAATAAATTGTAGCTGTGAAACTGAGGTCTCTTTATTAAGAAATATTTTACATTATTTGTTTTGTTATAGAAAAAACATAATAGCATCTGTGCTACACAATGTAGTCTGCCCGCAACATTTATCTGTCCAGTAGAATAAATATTGCCATACGTCGTCTTTTATTTCTTTTCTGGAAAGGCATAGGTCCTGAGTGAAGAAAGTTGATCAGGACTGGTTTCTCCAATTGATGAAAGGCTATATGCAGAAAAATACATGCTTATTTGTAGTGGGGGCAGTGTAAATGAGAGATTAAAAAAAAAAAAAAAAAAAAGTAGATCAACATATTGTTGTTCCACTAGAACAAAATCTCAGCAGGGAACAAGTTATTCTAAACAGTCCTGTAGTAAAGTAGTTTCGAGCTCAAGTCCTGCAAGATTGATGCAGTTAGCACTGACCACACACCATTTCAGTTAATTTTATACTGCCATGTTTTCCTTTAGCAAAAGATTAAATTTTTCTGAAAAGCAGACAACCCAACTGCCTCTTTCTGTGAGGTGGGCCCCTTATTTGAAGTATTTGGGCTGCGGACTTAAGCTCTAGCTCTCATAGTCCATCTTGGTTTTTATTGAAACACTGTCAATACAGCTTTATAATAAGCAAGGAACTTTTTTCATCACAAGATAAAGGTTAGCAAACTGTCAAAAGAATGTGTTTCTACATAGCAATGTAACCTATTTTATGTTACTGTCTCTTTAAAATTAACCACTGGAAGAAGAACCCTGCTAATAGGAAACTAAATTAGGCATTCTATTCCGTTAGCAAATATTTCAATCACACTGAAGTGTCTGAGCGGGTCAAGAAAAGTTCATCCTGGAAACATTTTCCAAAAGGAGAAGATGCACAGGGAAACAGAGGGTTAAAAAAGATGGGGGGCAACTGTTGGGCATGGAAATATTAAAGCAGTCAGATGTTAATCCTTTATGAACAGAATAATTTTGGATGGATTTTGGTTAGACTTTATAGGCTATATTCATAAACTAAATCTGAGATTACTGAGTTGTTGCTGAATCATTGGTGTTGAGTCTGTGGTACAATTTTGTATCCGAATGGTATTTGTAGTGTTCCCTCTCTGCTACTTCAAAGCTGCTCTTGGGAGTTTTAACTTTGCATGTGTTAGCGAGTTGTGTACCTAACCAAAGTGTAGAATTGTAGCCAACATGCAATATTCTCTCCCAGGGAAGCTGTGTGACTGAGGTTCTTCATGAGTCTGTCGTCAGATTGTACATGGAATTTCCATTGAAGCCAAATATAAGTTTTGGGTAGAAAATATAGGGGAAAGACAGTATTGTAGTTGAGGTCTTGGACTCAAAAGAGCCAGATTTACTTGGCTATGCTGCAGATTTCCTGTGTATTCAGTCATAAGAGAGCTTATCAACACTGGGTTTTTGTTTTGTGCTGTCTTTCAATCTGTTGCTAGCTGATGAATACCTATTCTCTTAATGCCGTTACGGTATTCTGTGAACAAAATAAATGTGGACAATTGTGTGAGGCCATTTTTGAACATTGGTGCCTATGTATGTTTGTCATACAGTGCTCCTCCACTATTTAAAATTGTTTCCTTCTCTTTGTTCATGTATAGCTGATGGAGAAGATGAAGGACTTTTTTTGTTTTTGCTTTTCTCACCTTCTCCCCATCCTGTTTGTTCTGTATTGTGTAATTTTTTCAAGTGTGAAATTCTTTACTTATCCCTGTGAGTTACTGTACTGTCTCACTAGCACTTTTCATCCCCATTTTTTCCAATGATCAAGAAACCATGTCCAGGAATTTTAAATCTACATGTCCTATCTCGTAATATAGAGCAGTGGTTCTCTAACTATTTGGCTTGAGGGCCACAGATATCATTTTTACAACCCTGAAAGGCCACCAGTCTGTGCTAGCTGGACCCCACCCCCCACCACTGAAGCCAGATGGAAGATGTTTAGCAAGAAAGCTGCCTCCTTGCTGATCTCCTCTCTGTCTGGCTGAAGCAGGGAATTGCATGCTTTCTGTAGTCCTGTGCACTCTACTTCGGTCTCTAGGCACTGGCTTCCTTCTGGACCCAGGCGGAGCACTTTGCCGCGCTCCATGCTACAGCCAGGGGGAGGGATCACTGATCTCTCACCCCGGTGGCTGTCGCAAGTTGCCTGCTTTGGTCTTCTAGCTCTGTGGAAACATGTTCCTTCTGGGTCCTTTGGCAGTGGCTCCCTTCTGCATCCAGCGGTAGGGGAGTCACAGACCACTTTGAAAGCCCCATATGATCCACAGGTTGGTAACCACTGATATAGAGTCCTTCTACAAAGTAACAGGGCTGTTTTTTTTTTTAATCTCAAAATAATTCACTTTTTTAAATCTCAAAATAATTCACTTCAAAAGTGAGTTCAAAATAAAGATGGGACTTCATTAGCAACTAAGACCTTCACTATAGGTGGTGACACAAATTGTGCTCAGTGTGGAAGTCTTCCATCAAACGAATCCTGAAGCTCATTTTAAAAATATAGGTAGTTAAATAGCAAAACCAGTTTTTTTTAATCTTAGAGAAAAAATGACTGTAATTTGATACCTTATTTATGTATTTTTTCATATACCTATTCTCAATGTACTTGTTAACAAGGAAAATATATTTCATAGTTTTGTCCTCGTTCTGGATGGAATTTTTCTTTGAACCTTTTGAGTTGATATTTCTCACAGTGAAGGAGAGTTTGGTGATTTATTTTTAGTGTTTGTTGAAGGAAGGGACGAAAAGCCCTCACTATCAACTGGCATGTTGCCTGCAGCCACTGTGCAAGCTTCCCCCCATCTCCTCTGTCAATGCAGCACTTCCTTTCCAACTCATGATGCCTCTGCTGTTTTACTTCTATAGATTATCTCTACAATTGCAAGTTAGTTCGAATTAAGGAAGCTTAATTCAAATTAACTTAAGCCTTGGCCACACTAGGCTTTCATTTGTTCGAATTAAGGGCTTCCTTAATTTGAACTAATAAATTTGATTGCTTAGTTCGAACTAACCCTTAATTCAAAATAGTTAGTTTGAATTAAGTCAATGTGGCCCATATTAGTTTGAACTAACTGCTTTGTTCGAACTAATCGGCAGATTGACCTTCATGCAACTGACTAATTCGAACTAAGCAAGTGCCCTGCATGGACATGGCTCGTTCGAAATAGCATTCTAGTGGGGCCATGCTAGTTTGAATGAAGTTAATTTGAACTAACTAAAATTAGTTCGAATTAGTTAGTTCGAATTAACTAATTTGAACTAGTTTTTGTAATTGTAGACATAGCCATAGAGACTAATAACTGTGCTGTGTTTGTGATTGAAAAGAAGAGCCAGTTCAAAATCATTAAACTCATTTCTGCCAAAGTCCTAAATTAGGTTGAATAAGGAGCTCTTAAGGTGAAATGCTAATATGTGAATCCACTGTGCCATTCAGCCCGAAGAATCTATTTTCAATGATTTTTTTTAAAAAAATATATTCTCAGTAACTTAAAAAGCAAAGAAATTTGTACTGTATTTTAAAGTTTTGAATGAATCAGTTCGTACCTGGGAGCCATAGGTGAGAAATGCATTGATTTTATTGATAAAATTTCATACCATGGTTTTTAGCTCCTGTTGAATTCTCTTCTCTAGTTATGGGATCCATGGTTACGGGATGTTAACGGATCTATACAGAGCTAGTGATGCCATGGTGAGGTAAAATTTTATTAGCTATATGCATGTACGATTTGAGTAATGTGGCAAAGCCCTCTGAATTAATATCAGATAGTCCTGAACAAAACTCTGGACCCAAACACCTCTGATCTTTGGATCCATTCATAGCCATATCTGTTCCAGTACAAAATCTAGATCATAGTACTGAGTAGTACAGGTTCTGCCAGCTCTTTACTTAGAAAACTCTACTTAGCCAACATCACATAGTAAAACACAGGCACGGTGAGAAATTTAATACCAAAGTGGAGGCAATTGGTTCATGTTTGGTAAAAGCTGCTGTCCTTTCACACATGACAAGAACTCTGTTGAAGAAAACAAATACTTCATCACCACCTCTGCCTTCAAGAAAGTCTCTCTTTGAATCAGGATTTGCTGGTAGGGTGTAATATAAAGAGTGTTCAGTTTGTTCTAGCTTCACCCCGCTTACGTATAGATTAAATAGGGGTTAATCTTATTGCAGGTTTCAATTATTAGCTCATTTGTGTTCTTTAAGCTGTAAATAAAAATAAACTTTCATATAGGTAAGGGTAAAATGTCACTCTGATCTTGCTTCTACCATATTAATAAAGGTCAAAGTAGTTAGTGTTGGTCCCACTATTAGAAATGAACAAATACACTGCTGTTTTTAGAATTCTCGCTAATCTTGTGAAATAAGTAGCTATGCATTGTTTCCTGTAAGTGTTAATTTCTGTCCCACTCATTCCCAAATACTTTTTCCTGAGTGGTTAAGCTATTTAGAAACTAGCAATGTGTACCAGTTTATGCCTCCGAAATGTAAATTACCCTGCACTTGTCAGTATTTAAATCTTGTCTGCCTGTGAGCTTCCCGTTCACTTAGGTTTTTTATGTTCTGGTTTTGACTAATTTGAGTAAACCTGTTTTGTTTGCACATTTTATCACCTCATTGCTCATCCTCTTTCAAATCATTTATAAAGATATTAAACATTGGTCTGAGTTCAGAGTCTTGGTGCAGTGTACTGTTAACAATTTGCCATGCTGAAAATTGACTTCTAACTTTCAACATATTACACCACTAATGGAAAATTTATCTGAGCCACATTTGGAAACCAAATGAGAAACAGAGCTGGAAGGTGGGGGAACCAGTGACAGTGAGATGAAAACACTTAGAAACAATAGCTCATCAACAGGAATTAGTCTTGATAGAAAATTAAAAGCAGTAAATGAGTCAGTCAGAAGGCAACAGAAATAATTAGTAAAAAGTCATTAATGTGTTGGACTTCAAAATATTTTCTTGTTAAAAGGAGGATGTAGTAAAGACCGGGTGATTTCAAATCTTTCTCTTCTTTCCTATCAACAGTGTTTCATTTTTTAAAAACTCTCTTGGAAATCGACCTTGTTGTTTTTATTAATTAATTAGATTAAACAAAAGAAAACCCACAAACCAGCACTTATAATGAGCTTATTTTGACTCAGCGGTTTTCCAGGGAGGAAGTACTGTTTCATGCCTAAAGCAGTTGATTGGTATTGAGGATTTGGGCTCAATCCACAGATCTGACACCCTTCCAATGAGATCTGGAAAGTCATTTAAGCTTTGTGCTTCAGTTCCCCATCTTTACAATAGGAATAGTACTGCATCCCTTTGACACAGTAAGCTTTTTGTACTGTGTTTGCAGCCTAACGTCTTTCTTGGGGGAAGCTTCTAGGTGCTACTGAAATACAAATAATAATCATCATAATTTCCTGAATTCAACCTAGTGTTTTTGGGCAGTTCTGCATGATGACTTAATTTATACTGTTTCTTTTATATTATATTTCTTCCGTTCCCTTAAGGGGTTTTGGCATACACAGGCATTAGCAGGCTCCTTCAGCATGCACCCTTCAGTATGCAAAGAACTTTGTGAGAGTGTACAGATTGCCAGTGGTGCTGTAATGGACGGAGCACTCCAGGAATTGATAGGGTTTTTTGTTTGTTTTTTAATTCTTCCACGTGATTATACCTCCCCTCCCCAATGTCTGCCAGTTGGAACATATCAGCCTCATTCCATAAACACTTTTGGAACAATACATTCAACAACATTTTCTCTTGAGGATATTCTGTGTTGAGTTGCTCCATCCATGTCCATTTTAGTGCCATGCCCAGTTAGGACCAAAACCTCCTGCCCTCTATTTTAAATGTCTCAATATTTTGCAGCAACAGCAGAGCAAGTAGTTACTGGCTCTTTGATAGTGCATTTTTGGGTAAGTGACCTAAAGCTATAACACATTCAAGATGTGATCTTGTCAGATTCCATAAGAAAAGTCGGGTCAGGCAGGCTGGGTCAACACTTGCATGGGACATTACAGAGAAAATCCAAGAGCAGCAGAAAAATGGTATTGATATTTTGTTTGTTTCCATCCTTCCCTCTGAGTCATTAATGAACCAGATTCCCAGTATGATGTTAGGAAATGCCCTGCTGTTATAGGTGCTTGTTTTAAATGAAACACACACAAAAAAGGGCTTCTTTGTTCATAAATCCCTGTAGCTTTTTTGTTCTTCACAAGAAAAGCAAGAGGGGGGATACATGTGTAAACCCCAATGTCCTGGCCACATTCCCATTTGAGTTCCTTCTCTTGGCTGATCTATATTCCCTCTGCAGTTTCTAATAGCTGTACTGTTCACTTCCTGCCCTAAAACATTGCATTTTTTTT
>ML685756.1:2584099-2616149 GCA_007922175.1 Pelusios castaneus
CCCCCTTCTATGCAGACACTAATGTTGAAGCATGATGAGCCCCCCTGAAAAGGTTGTTTGAACAAAATATTGGTATCAAGGGGAGAGGGTATGGAGAGGAAGACAATAATGCAATTTTTATAAGCAAACAATTTGCCCCCTGATGTCAGCTCAGCATTACAGGATATGCAAAGAATCACACAGTAAGTTGTACATCCCAAAATAACATCATCATTGTACTTCCTCAAAGGAAGTTTATCTAGCTTGTGTGTGTATATATACTGTATAGTGTTTGTGAACGAACTCCATACTGCTTTTCACACTGATGCACAAGCTGTATATACAGATGCACCAATATACAGGTGTCTCGTCATTGAAAAGTGCCAGTTGTTTAATAGTGCGCATCAACATTGCAAGGGTGCATTGCAGTGGTTGAGAACACAAAGGATGTCGTAATAACCAGATGGAAATGTGTAGGTAGAATTTAATTAGCTTTGTTGGCATTTGAACAGAATGCAAGGGCTAATGGTTTAATTGCCATAAGCTTTTAATGAACACAGTGGTCAAGGTCCTGGTTTTCTGACTAATCTGAAAGACATCATGGCATGGTATTGTCCTCACTTAATGGGCAGTTGTTCTTTAGTGACCCAAGAGAGTTTCACCTGTTGTTTAATAGGATCTAATTGCTCCTTGAAGGTCTCCTAACCAGTTACTGATCTGAGCTGACCCTTATTAGTGTAAAGGCAGGTCTTCACTGATGGTGGCAAATTCACCACTGACTATGAAGACCTGCTCAGCCTATCAGGAAGTCGATCCTTCCACACCACCCTGGCAACTGGGTAACGCTGGTTCAAAAGGAGGCTCTTCCTTTCGAACCAGCGCAGTGTATATGAAGGGAGTAGAGAAGCTGAACTTAGACACACAAGTTATTTTAAGTAGCTTGCGTATCTATGTTCGACCACCACCGAAAAGGGCAGGCAGCGTAGACCTGCCCTAAGCGGATCATAGTACAAAGTGCTAGGGCACAGACATTTTTCCTTTGATTAAAAAGTAGAAATGTGTGTCCCCAAAGACCCTAAATTAACTTTTAAATGGAAAAAGGTAGCTAAAATAACCAACCAAGTTAATCCACTTTGTTTTCTATACAAAAATTGTGTGTTTGGGAAGAAGAAGAAACGTGTGTGTGAGAATACGCATGCGTGTGCATGAAGGGAGAATAAAGTCATACTTCAGCAGAGAGTTGAAGTTACAGACATGAAATATGACTGTTTATAATATCAAGAAGTAGATTTCAGAGCAGATTCTCTTCTTTCATCCACAGGAGGTGGGAAATATTCAGACCCTCACTGCAGAAGTTAGAAATATTAAGCTCTTTAAACCAGCAATTAAATGCTGCTGAATCCTGTAGACCTAGGCAATGGAGCTCATTACGTGATTCCTACTTAGAATTAGCAGAATTACTAGCAAAATAAGTTATTTGAAAAAAAAATAATTCTAGACATTGTTATATGGTGGGACCTCATCCACTTGGCAGTAGAGTTAAGCCTAAATTGCAAAGCTTATGGGACTTCCACAAACCTTCACATCATTGAGGTCCAGGATTTTGGATTTGTCTCTGGAAGGAGGAAAAAAAGAGTTTTATGATAATTTAAGCTCAAACGTATGTGTTTCATTGCTTCACACTGTGAATTTTTCAGGCACTAAACATCTACTTCAGGAAAATATCAAGGGAGAATTCAGCGTGGAGACTGCTAGTTTCGGATCAGACTTATTTTGTACATTGACACTAACAAAACTATAGTGGAGGAAGGTTAACAGAACAAGGTTTATGAACCATTTTCAAGAGCATAAAAGACCTGTATTTTACCTTCTGCAACTGCCTATGCTATGCTGAAAGGAACAGAGTTTTTAGTGGCTTAACATTTTCTGGCTTCTTTTTATTTTTTCCATGCAACCCCCCCCCACCCTTTTTTTTTTCCTAACTGTAAGAAGATCCTGCATCTCAGCTTGTAAAAAGCATCGCCGTGCAGTTGACATATTTAGGAGATGGGAGGTCACACCAGTTGCTCTTTGGAAAATGCAGCAGATATTCCTTCCTAAAAAGGACATACTGTACTCTTTCACCAGTCTTCTGGTGTCTCCAAAATAGCATATATCAAATACTGTAGGTATTGTGCAGAAGGGTTGACATTAGACATTTATAGTTACTCCTACATTAGATGACTCAGCCACCACTTCTACACAAAATGATACGATGGATTAAATTGTTCCAAAAATTCCAGTGGGAAAACTTTGCAGTTGAAGTAGATTATCCTCAGGGGATTTCATGGCTGTTTGTTTTGGTTTGCTAACAATATTCTGTGGTACTATGGTTACTATTTGGAGAAACCTTGCAGATCATCTTTGAAATAATGCCTAGCTCTTATATAGAACTTGTTATCCGTAGATTTTAAAACACTTCATGCAGGAGAGGCTGTATCATCATCCCCATTTTACAGATGGGGGAAACTGAGGCAAGGCAGGGGAATGACTTGTCTAAGGTCATCAAGCAGATCAGTGGTAAAGTCAGGAATCAAACCCAAGCCTTCTGAAGCTTAGGCTAGCTGCTAGATCACACAAACCACAAGGGAAGCCTGTCTTCTCAAACTCACTACTAAAGTAATACCCCAACACTACTTCAGGAAAGATCTAAAGAATTTAGGAAATTCCTTGACTGCTGGTAGGTTAATATTTCCTCCTGCAGTCCCGCATGTTACCCTCAGGAGGTCCTTTGCAGAACAGAGAGACAGTAAGCTGACTCAGGAAAGAAATAATCACGCAGCATGTAAAGCACACTCAGGGTGCGTCTACACTTGTAAATTAAGTTAACTTCAGCAGGCTTAAGTCGACTTAATTTACTCCACGTCTACACTGGACTTCCCTTAATTCGACTTAAGCTGCTGCCTAAGTCGAATTAAGGAAAAGTTAGTTCAAATTAATAACACCTCGTTTTAATTCAAACTAACGCTTAAGTCGACTTTATTAAGTCGACTTAAGCCAGTGTAGATGTGGATTAGCCCTAATTCGAATTAAATGGCCTCCAGACCTTCCCCACTGACCCCGTCCCAGGGTTCCTGGCACAGCAAGAACCTGGTGTGGCCACCCATAAGGCAGAACACAGCCCTGCCCACCCCGCTCCTGCGCCCTGCTCCTGTCCATGACCTGCTCAGCCTCCATGTAACCAGGCACAATGGGGAAGGTGCTGAGCTCCCTTTCTCTTTTAAAGGGGTGGCCAGGGGAGGGGGGGCACCTCTTGGGGGCCACATGCCACACTTCCCACCATGCACCACTCCTAGGTCGACCTAGCCCCTGCCAGTCGACTTAAGCGTCAAGTGTAGATGTTCTAAGTTGATTTAGCAAGGTCAACTGTAAGTCGACCTAAATTTACAGTGTAGATACGCTAAGTCGAATTAACAAGGTCGATTTAAAGTAGACTTCGTTAATTTGACTTAGCAAAGTCGATCTAATTGCACGAGTGTAGACATAGCCTCAGAAACTGACCATGTTTGCATTACATTGACATTACAGGAGGCTGGTCCTTCTGCTGCCATTCCAGTGCTATCCTTACTCAGTTGGATGATGTGTTGGCCTCACTGTCAGGTTGATAGATGAAGTAATGGAATGGTTTCAGACAAAGCTCTATTAGTCTGGCACCTGACTCTGCTTTACTTAACTAGCTGGGCAGGTGCTGAGAAATTGAAAGGCTTCTGACCAAAAAGAAAGACCGCTTGCTTCTCTCCGCCTACCTCTTTTCACATTTGGGACTGGACTTGACTGTTTCCAGTTAAAAATAAGCTGCATCTAACTAAAGATATGTTGATTTGTCATTAAGTAGGAGATCCCTTGTGCATCATGTCATCTTTGTGTTTGAGAGGGTATTGGGCTTCACCTCCAACGTACTCCTGGCTAAGGGTAAAAGCTCAGGTTTAGGAAAACAAACAAACCCTGGATGTGTTTGAACATATGAAAGTGGTCCTTTTTTCTTGTGTGAACTCTGGAGGCAATCTGTATTTCATCTGCCTGTTTTAGAACAATCTGAACATGCTAGTCAAAGTCAGGACTGGCCCAAGGGTTTTTGGCAGCCTAGGTGAACTATGACTTTGGCCCCCCTCTCCCCCACACATGTTATAAGAGATAATGTATTAATATTTTTTTTTAAATAAAGGAAAAAATTCACTTCCATCTAATTTGGCACTCCTTAAAGCCTGGCGCACTAGGCGACCGCCTACTTCACCTCTCTGGTTTGACTGGCTTTGGTCAAAGTGTAGCATATGATTGTGTAACAATACATCCTGAAGTATATCAATTATTCAGGTTCATATGCTCCTTCTCCTGAGATTAGGATTGAATTCCAACCGTTTACAAGAACAAAATCGAATTTTACACCCTGCTGCCTTGGGGTCAGAGTAGGTGTGGAAATGGATGGCTAAACTAGAATGCTCAAGGATTTTGGAAATTAGAAAAACTAAAACTGCTATAACACAGACTAAAACATGGCACAATGCATGATTTACTATATGCAATTCTGTATATTGCAATTTTTGAGTTTTATTAGACAGAGTTCAACAACTATAATCTGTCTTCATTTGGTGAAGTCAACCAGAGAAATAACCTGGAATGAAATTATTAGTAGGATAACAAATATTTTATATTCTATTTTCCCCCATTTGTTTTGGATAGCACAATTGATTTGTTGCCCGAACAAACCAAGAGCTCTCCTGCTCTTTGTTAAACCATGATGTTGCACAGGTTCTGTGGCATCTGTGTTCTGTAGGTTAGATTCAGTAACATGGCACAGAATTTACTCGAGATTGATTTCTGATGAACCCATTAATGCTTCTCGCCCCTCCACCGCCTCAAGATGGAAAGTTTTTTCCATTTTTTCCCGATAAGACATTTCTAGCAAAATACCAATACCCCTTTCTTCTCCATCATGCTGATGGTCTAGAACGTCCTGCGTTCCTCTTTGGCTTAGTATCCTGGCGGGTACATTTTGTCCTGAAATTCTGACCGACTCTGACTTGTTTGCTTTTTTTTCATGGTCTCCAGTTTATTAATTCCCAGACTGTAATACAACACTTGGGATTTGTGCCATACTCACCTATTCCCATCTGAATCCAACAGTAGCATTATCAAACTTCTGCCCTTGCTTTTAATTTTTTCATGTGAATATAGTGCTTCTGGAAAGTATTGGGCTGGCACCCATCGTCTGTTTATCAACAGAAGAGACAACAGCATAGGCATTGGTAGTACCCGTTTTCCCATTCTGTCCTGCTGATGTACTCCTGCTTTGGAGACACCATTTCTAGGGCTGAAATGTTCAGTCTCTGCACCCATTCAGTTTTTGGTGTCGCAGCAAGGATGCCAATTAATTTCAGTTGTGGCTTGATGTGGACTGAGGGCATTAGCAGCTGTCAGATGTGAGCAATGTTTGGTCAACACCAACCTTGGCTTGATTTGAAATGATATGCGATGGAGGAAAGATTCTCCATTTCCTACTACCAGCTTTATGAGCTATGTGAAACAGGCAGCATTAAATGCATAAGTTAGATCTATGGCATCATCATTTGTAACAGGCACAATTTTGTCAATGAGGAAAGTAAGCTACTTTATTGATCTTAAGTCAATAGTTCCACTTACCTTACTAGGCTAAGAAAATGACATACATCTTGTTTTAATGGGGCTGGTTCTATCACTGTTTCCGGGTTGGAGATTTTGCCAGTGATGCTTGACTATTTGCTGCTGTTACTAGTAGGAATTGCATTAATTTCATTGCATTGTTATTCATTTGAAGCTTACAGTCATTGGATGTATGGTAATTTCTACCCTTCCTTAACTGGATCACAGAGTCCATTTGCCCACTACATGAAGGCAAAAGTCTATGCTTTGGAGTGCCTCCTGTTTCTCTGAGTGACCCACTAAGAGAAGCTTTACTAGTCATTAAAGTGTGGGGGAAAAAGTTGAGCTCACATAGGGTGGGATATGGTAACACTTCTGTTTCCTATCAGGGTCAAGTGGCAACATTGCAAGTGATCGCTTGACTCTCTTGTTGTTGTTTGTTTTATTTATTTGTAGTAGTATTATCATAACACCTAGAAGCCCTAGTCATGGAGAAGCCACTCGTTGTTCCAGACTTTGTACTGTAAAGTGTTTGGGGGGTTTTATGCATGCTTTATGAGTTCATAGGCAAGCTCTTTGTCTCCTTTTGGTGATGGGGATGGCAAGGCAACTCATTCTTGGTCTTTTTCTTTTAGTAGATCAGGGACTTGGAAATCATGTTCAGCCCCACTCCCATTTTCTCTTTAATCCAGGTTTCTGCACTCATCATTTGCACTGTTCTGTCAACATGCACAGTGTTTTCCCCACAAAGTCTTCTTTTTCCCATCATCCACAATCAACATCCTAAAGTTGCATGAGGGCAAGGCCTTTCTCATCAAAGTGCACCACATTGTTGCTTTCAAATTTTGCCTCACCTACATTTTTTACACAAAATTGTAAGGGGACAGGAAGACAGAACTCGCATGATAGCCATGCCTAATACTGTGCAAGATGGTTAACTAGGTTGAGAAAATGTGTCATTCATTGCATGGTTTTGAAAATTTCTTTGAGGAAATGGAAATGTTACTTTGGATAAGCTTGCCATTTTGGGGGTTACTAGCTGAGTATTTTTAACAGCATATGGCACAGCTTGTCTTAATATCGGGTTCAAATTAGTTCAGCTACTGGTTTATTCTGAATGCTAATTATATGTGCTAAATGATGTGCAGTGATTTTTATAATACCAGGGACAGTTTAATATTTCGTGGTGCCTCAAAAGATACTTTAATCTAATGCTCTCTTTAGCTCAGATATTTTTTTCTAGTTAATACACAGAACAGCTTTAGGAATTTGATGTGTTATGATAATATTCAGCATTTGTGTAGCATTTTTCATCTTCAAAGCACTTTACAGGCATGTACCAATTAATCCTCACAATATCCCTGTGAAGTAAGTAAATATTATCCCTATTTTACAGGTGGGATGATGAGACAAGAAAGATGAAATGATTTTACTCAAAGTCAAAGGAAATCACTGACTGACAAAACTGGGATTAGAATTCAGTAGTTTGTGGCTCCTGGCCCTATATCGAAATTAGTAAACCCAATACCTGCAGAGAGAGAGCCTCACCTTGGAGACAGATACATCATTAATTTCAATGAAATGCAAGGGTAAAAAGGAAGCCAAAAATTACTTTGTAGCTCTTTGTGATTGAAAATGTAGCCATTGCTCAACCACAAATGGTTTTATTGTGTTTGTTCCAGGTAACCACTGCTTCAAGTAGTGTCCTTGAAGACACCTCTGAGACTAATGCAAAACCAGCCAATGATGTAGGCTTCCTTTTCACCTCTCCTCCAAACTCATTGCTCTTGGTGGAGCAGGCGTTTGTTTGAAAATCAAAGATATTTATTTGTTTTAAATGTTTGTTAGTCTATTGTTGGAATTTGTTTGCTGTAGGTCTTCAGTGGTCGCCAGGAGGTTATGTAACCTTGAGGGTAGAAAAAAGTTCTTGATGATAAAGAATTTTTTAAAGCAAATTATAGGAGGGAGATGATCTCTCCTCAATTTTCTCACTTCTTTTGTGGATTGTTGAGGAAAACAACCTTCCACCTCGGAAAACAGGCTAAGAAAGATAATGAGCTACATGTATTATACATGGAAACTGTGATTTGATTTCTCTTAAATATAGGTTGACTTCAACACATTGATTCTTTTTCTAAAGTCATACATTAATCCCCAAGTATACACTATTCTCCCTTCCACCATTCAAGCACAATAAGTTCTGCACTGAAAATTTAAAAGAAAAAAATTTAGAAGAAAAAACCTTTAGAAGAAAACACATTTAAACCAGCTTTGAGTCACTGGGTTTTGTTAAGATCTTGATGATTTCTTTGTTAAAAGTAGTTTCTGACATGTCCACTAAGACAGAACTGGTTTCATGATGCGTGCTGTAACTCAGTCTGAAGTACCTGGCTGCAGTTTTTGAGGCCTGATCCCACTCTTCGTGACATTAGTGAGAATTTTCCCACTGACCTCAGTGGGAACTGCTGGGTGCTCAAAACTTTTGAAAAACAGGCCACTTATTTAGATGCTTAAATGTGGGTTTACAAGCCTGACTTTAAGCACCTGTTGTTTTTAAAATCTTGGCCTTAAAATTTATCTGAACAGAAAGGTCCTTATTGTTGTATAAGGGACCAAATTTGTTTGTGCGCATTCCCATGTCAGTCCTTACAATATCTCAACAGGAGTTATACCAGGGGTGAACTTGGCTCACCATGAATCACAAAGTGATCAAAAGGTCTTTTTATTTTTATCTGTTGTTGTTTTGCCTTCACTTGTATAGTTCTGATGACATGCTAGGAACCTTTTTGAAACAGCATTACTTCATTCAGTCATCAAATCAAAACTGTGTCATTTATCCCTTTCTGCTATACGTAAACAATGATCCAGCCTTATCATGGTTGGTGTTCCATGCTATTGGGTATGTCAGACAGGTAATTGATCCAGCGGATATAGTGCTGTCCCCTTTTCCTTACCGTTACCTGGAAGAATGCAACTTGATTCCCCAGTAATCACTGCAATAACATGGTGGAAGCTATAGTGATTTGAACCATCATTGAGTGGAGAATACTCTAGTTGTTGAAATAAAAACACTGTCATCCTTGTAGCCAAAACCTGACTACCCTGGAATTACAGCTCTTCTAGACTGGCATCAAACTGCGCACAGTAGACTAGAGATCCTGATATGGTTTAGGTCTGGATACCCTACAAACCTATGGATGATCTAATAAATTCGGCAGGGGTACAGTTAAAGCACAACCGACTTCATTGTCATAATCACCCCTCCATGGGTACTGCTGGAAAGTTGTTCCATGCAGCGTCAACAAAAAGTTCATTACTTGAGTTCATTGTCAGATTTTCCATTGCTCAACAAATGATCATTCCAGAGAGCGAGAGAGAGAGTGCGCATGCTGTGAACCAGAGGGCAGTTGAGCGAGGACAAATGGAATGTTTCAGGGTGTGGCAGTGCGTTTTAGGGAACACGCTTACTTCTAAACAGTAGGGGGTGGGGGAAGTGTTTAGTTTATAAACCAAAAAGCTTGTGATATCCCACAATGGTCTCTCTACCCCCTCCTCTTACACCAGTGGCTCCCAAACTGGGGGGTGCACTCCCCCTAGGGGGTGTGTGAAGAAAATCCAAGGGGGGCATGAGGCTCTGAAATTTTCATAACGAAAAATTTTTGCGTCAAGAAAACCTATTTGTGGTTATTTTTAATTGTACAATTATGAATTGAATTTTTGTTAAAAGGGGGTTGGATGATGGTAAAGGAGAGGTGGGGAGGCATGAAGGTTTTTCAAAAATCAGAAAGGAAGCGTGATGCTAAAAAGTTTGAGAGCCTCTGTCTTACACAAGAAACGCTCCATTGCTTTGGGACACATGGTGGCCTTGTACAGTTCTCTAGCAAGAATTGCACAGGCATGAACTAAGTGACATGTTTGTGACAGTGAACGTATCAAACCTTTTCCCTCAGCAGCACCCGTTGGGTGGCTCGAGCTCCCCCTGATGCCAGATGTTATGCCTGCAGGTATAATGAGCAAAGTGACTCTGTTCTTTCTTAGTCTATAGTTGCTGCACTTTTTGGCAGCATATCTCCTGGCGACTTACTAAGAGCTCATGACACACTACAGTAAACTCTCCGGAAATGACTTTTGGTCAGCTTACCAATACTACAGTTACGGGGATGGAGTTGCTGTGGCAATTCCTGGATCGATTGAGCCGTCTACGCAGACTGCTCAGTCAAACCTGGAAGATCGCGCTGATGACGGCGATTTTGCTGCCTACTCTTACTGCCTGTGGCTATGTCTACACTTACTAAAGTTAGTTCGAATTAACTAATTCGAACTAACTAATTCAAACTAATTTTAGTGAGTTCGAATGAACTTAATTCGAACTAGAAAAATTTAGTTCCAACTAAGCAAGTGCCATGAATGGCACTTGCTTAGTTCGAATTAGTGAATTGCATTGAGTTCAATGGGCTGGTTAGTTCGAACTAAGCAATTAGTTCAAACTAACATGGCCACATTGGTTAATTTCAACTAACTAGTTCGAATTAACCCTTAGTTCGAATAGCATATTCGAATTTATTAGTTCGAATTAAGGAAGCCCTTAATTCGAACTAATTAAAGGCTACTGTAGCAATGGCTTTAGTTAGTTAGAATTAAGGAAGCTTAATTCGAACTAACTTGCCAGTGTAGACAGTTGTTGAAACCCAGTTCAATTCCAGAACAGATCTCTCTCTCAGCTTCATGTATAATACAATCTATAATAGAGCTAGTCTGGTGATTATTAGAATTACTAAGCTTTTCAATTATTTAAAAAAAAAAAATTTCAAACTTTTATCCCACCTAATTTTTTTTTTCCTGCTTATAGTAGTATGCCCTAGTCACCAGGCTTCAAACCACATTCTTCTTGCTTGAGGCCAATGCCAGTGAGGAACCCCCCAAAAAACAAACCTACTTTCTATGTGTAGGCCCTATAGCAGCCCAGAATCTCTTCCATGTGTGTTGCCTGAAGAGCTTTCCATTCCAAACCCCCTATGTGGCCATGAGATGCGTATTTGCAATGAATTATGAGAGCTCTTGTCATTTAGATTGATCAATGACTCATTACCCAGGATGATTTATTTCTTCATAACATTGGTGGTGCTTCTAAGAACTGACTTTTCGGAGACAAGCAATAAAGCATTTCAAAATATGGAAGTGATATTACATAATGGTCAGTTGGGCAGGTAAGAAAAAAAAGTGCTGTTTCTGATTGTGCATGATGTATGCAGTGATCACTACTTTTTGGTCAAGAATATACAGCTGTTTTTAGCAAGCAGACATTCACATGGTTGAATGAACTTTTTAAAATAGTAGATTTTATCTGCTAGTGGCTGGACAGCCATAGGTAACTAGGTTTTTTTATAGATAAAATATGTATATTTCTAGCATATTTATGACTCGGTAAGTAAAAGTTTTCTCCATTAGGAATTAGTTTGGGTAAAACAATGGCTTGGTGAGTGTTAATGTGGTGTCTTAAATAAGAGTGCCCTCAAACTGAACCTGATTGTGGCCAGTTATGAAGGATTCAGAAGGAGAAATTTTACAATATCTTTGGGTGCGTCTGCACTTACATATTAAGTCGACTTAATTGCTTAATTTAATCTGTGTCTACACTACAGTTTCCTTAAGTCGACTTAAGCTGCTGCTTAAGTCGATTTAAGGAAATTTAAAGTTGACTTTATAAAACCTAGTATAAAGTCGACTTCACTGGCTAAGTCGACTTTATAAAGTTGACTTAGGGCTAATCTGCTTCCACACTGGCTAAGTCGACTTATAGTTGACTTAAAGGGCTCCAGCACTCCCCCACTGCCCTCCTTGCCAGGGTGGCTGGCACAGCCAGAGCCTGGCATGCCCCCCCACAGGGCAGGACAGAGACCTGCCCACCTTGCTCCTATGCCCTGCCAGGGTCCCTGTCCTGCTCAGCCCCCATTGTACTCAGGTACAATGAGGCAAATGCTGAGCCCCCTGGCACTTGGCAAGGGGTGCCCCCCACCGCCACCGTGGACCAGTCCCAGGTTCACCTACCCCCTAGAAGACGACTTAGGCGTCCAGTGTGGATGCTCTAAGTCGATTTGGCAAGGTCCCTTTAAGTCAACTTAACTTTATAGTGTGGACATGCTAAGTCGACTTATTTTGACAGGTGTAGACATAGCCATAAAGCGCTCTGCGGTGTAGACTCCACGAACTTTCTTCAGGACTCCTGAAATATCCTGTTTTTTTCATTTAATCAATCAAAACATTTATGTAATCATTGGAATTTGCTTGCAGTTTATCAGGAACATATAGTTTAGTGGCATGAGTATTCTACGTGATGAATTACAACAGAGTCCTATGGCACTTTTAAAGACTAACAGATTTATTTATCACATGAGCTTTCATGGGAGAAAATCCCACTTTGTCAGACGCTTTCCCATCTTCCCACTTCGTCAGACTCTTTGAAGATGGGAAAGCGTCTGACGAAGTGGGATTTTCTCCCACGAAAGCTCATGCAATAAATAAATCTGTTAGTCTTTAAAAGTACCACAGGACTCTGTTGTTTTTCTGCAATAGACTAACAAACACTAACGGCTACCCCTTTGGGACTTGACTGCGTGATGAATGGTGATTGGTGGGAATAGAAAAGCCTAAGGAATGTAGACGTTATCAAAGCTGCTCCTTTGCTCAAAGTGAATGTTAATGACTCTTGTTCAGTGTTTCATGATGAGCTCATTCATAAGTTAAATAAGATCCTGGAAAAAAAATCCTCCATTCTGAGAAGTATGTGTATGTCTCTGTTGAGTCAGAACCTGGCAGCAGTGACCACAGCACATGTTTTTAAGAAATGTTCTTGTCTTGTGCATGATACTTTTGTTGCAACATTTTTGGGGTTACAAAACAATCTTGGATTTTTATTTAAAAAATGCGGTCACCTTAGCTTCAGGATGTTTTTTAATTATAACCTTAGATAAGCAGGCTGTCATAGAATAGTTAGCAGGTCCTACTGAACCAGAAGAGGGTGTAGACCACTAGTTCAGCCAGGGAAAATGACTTATGTGGACTGGGGGAGAGAGAAGTGCCAACTTGTCACCCTAGAGGGTAGGAGAGCAGGCTTCCTGCTTTCATCCTGAATAGGAGGCACTAGTGCCATTAACAGGCTCCTATCTCCCTCACCAGTAAAGTTATCTACCAGGCTTCAAGGAAGCAGTACAGCAGAACAGGAAGAAGCTAGGGCATATCAGAAGCGACAGACTCATGAGGGTTGTCTTGGTAAAAAGGGAATTTTACAGATCTGAAAAGGGAGGTTTGCTGAACCTGAAATGTTCAGCTAATCCAGACAAGCATTTCATAAAAACCCAAGCTTTCGGATGTGTATCCCAGTGTTTCTCAACTTGTGTTCTGTGGAACACTGGGGCTCTACAGACATAATGGTGTTCCTTCATCGGGGGATGGGGACTGAGTGTGTAGGGAAGAAGGAGCAACATGGCCAATGCGTGCGTGGGGAGATTTAAAATGCTCCAGCTGCAGGAAAGCTTCCAGGCGCACATTGGCATCTACAGCTGCCTTGTTCCTTTGCTGTTGCTGGGGCATTTTAAATTTCCTGCCACTGTTACTGCTAGCATCAAAATTGCTTGGACATAACTTCCACGGTAAGATTTTCTTTGATGAACCTTACTCCAGGAACTTCATTCAAACACGGAGGCCCAAAATTCCCAGTAAAACTTAAGTAATATCATTTTCAGTTTTAAGTTGTGTGCATAATCATGTACCTATTTTTTTAGAAATAAACATGTTATAGTTGTAAAATTGTATTCAATCTGGTTTCCTGGATCATTTTTGCAGGAATGCGTAGCATGCAGCTATTAAAAAAAAAAAAAAATTACAGCCAGTATATACCAGCTTTTTTGAAAGAGTTCTCATCAGGTGTTCCCCGTAAAGTAATTAATACCTTTAGGTGATCCTTGGTCCGCTAAAGTTTGAGAAACATGTTTCCCAACCACATTCAAACAAACGCTGACGCTTCTGAGGTTTGCAGGTAACTGAACCCTATAAAAGTCAGTGGGGCTCTGTGTGGATATAGCAATATAGCCCAGGCAGAGCTAACTGCAGTACTGCTGTTTCTTTTGTATTTGAGAAGCCCATTTGATTAATTATTTAACTGGGAAGAACAGAGACACAACAGAGTTAGTGTTTGCCATCAGTCACCAATATTGTATTAGTGGCTTGAGCTGTCAAAGTACTGAGAAGCCCCAGCAATGTATGTTAGTGTAACTTTTCTATATATGACTGCCTGAGTCTTGGTTAAGCAGCAGTTATAACCTCTCCCATAGTTTTCCAAAACAACTGCAATAGTTTTGTTCCTTTCCCTTTAGTTTGGGTTGTGAAAATTACAGGGTTTGCACAGAAGCAACTGCTAAAATTAAAGTCGTAAAAGAATTTCAGTTGTAGCACCCTGTTTTCACACTATCACAACATTGCAGAAAATTGACCTTTGGGGATGAAGTTTTCCATGCTCAGTCCCTCTGTGGATGAGAAAAATTGCTTTGATTGTGTGTGAGTTCTGTCAGGTTGAAAAAACAACCAACTTTTCCCATTTAAAAAAAAAAAAAGACATTTTTCTATTTCTACGTAGATAACCCACTAATGGCTGAATGTATAAATGTGCAATCTGACAAGGAAATACCTTTCAGTGAAGAGTTCTCTCAATGACCACATTTTAAAATTCTGATCGGCTAATGAGCAAGTCAGAGCTCACTTATAAGCCCCTTCAGAAGGCAGCAGCTAAGGGTTTTGTTTGTTTGTTTGTTTTAAGCCAGTGCCTAATAAATCCCTTTCCCTCTTGTGACTATTGCAGTTGTTTTGGAAAACTATGGGAGAGGTTATAACTGCTGCTTAACCAAGACTCAGGCAGTCATATAGAGAAAAGTTACACTAACATACATTGCTGGGGCTTCTCAGTACTTTGACAGCTCAAGCCACTAATACAATATTGGTGACTGATGGCAAACACTAACTCTGTTGTGTCTCTGTTCTTTTGACTTGTCTAGGGGCCTGGCATGTCTAGTGGAAACTGCTCTTGTGATGCCCTGGGACAGTTTGTAAATGAGGTGTTGTAAATCTGTTACTGAAATGAGGTTAGAAAGCTGCCTGTAGGCCAGGAACTGGAAGAGATCAATGAGAGGTGAAAGAGTTGAAGATTCCACAGTATTTTAGGGGCTTTTCGTAATGGTTACTGTCTTTGGTAGTATTCCAGCTATGCCATTCAGTTCTGCGCTTACAGAAAAGTCATAGAGGCTATGTCTACTCTAGCAAGTTGGTTCGAATTAAGGAGGTTTAATTCGAACTAACTAAAGCCATGGCTACACTAGGCTTTAGTTAGTTCGAATTAAGGGCTTCCTTAATTCGAACTAATAAGTTTGAATAGGATATTCGAACTAAGGGGTTAATTCAAACTAACTAGTTCAAATTAACCAATGTGGCCATGTTAATTTGAACTAATTTCTCAGTTTGAATTAACCGGCCATTGAAATGAATGGGGATCGCTAATTCGAAGTAAGCAAGTGCTTGCTTAGTTCGAACTAACGTTCCAGTGTGGCTATGCTAGTTTGAATTAAGCTAATTCAAACTAACTAAAATTAGTTCAAATTAGTTAGTTCGAACTAACTAATTCGAACTAATTTTAGCAAGCGTAGACATAGCCATAGAGTTAAACAGATATGTTATTAGCAACAATGGTAAAGGAAAATTATTTTTAAATGAAAAACTTGGAGTTCACATGATTAAGCAGAATCCTTCAAAAACTGCAGAGGAAACCTTGAAATTTCAGGATTGTGATGTTTTTCATGTCTAGAATTTTCTCCTGTCTCTTGTTTTTATGGAGTACACTTGGGTTTAGGGATCAGCCACAATGGAAAACTGAATAGTGAACCTCAGATTTAGGGCCTGACCTTAAGAAATAGGTGGGAATATCTTCCAGGATGAGGTTCTAAAAAGCTGCATTGAAGTAGGTGGAATTTTTAGACAGTCTTCTAAATGTACATTTTTAAAGGTTATATTAGATTCATTTGGTCACAAATGCTTTGTAAGATTAGGTGAGTAGTTAAAGTACATCGTGAAAATATCCATGAAGAATGAAATCCTTAAGTGATTGACAAATTAATGGTAGATAAGATAACATATACTTAACCATTTGCAGCACAAAGGCTTCATATGAAGGTGTGGGGATCCTAAAATATGTTAGCTTGTTAACTGATGAGGATATTGGTTAGAGCTTGAAAAGCCTATTAAATATTTTTTTCTCCCAGATGTCTTGGAGTGAGTAAGAGGACTCAGATAGTACTAATGTGGAATGGTGAATTAGACTTGCTCTGTAACCATGACAAATAGGAGAGCAGAATGGTGTAAGGTAATTATTAAAAGGCATGATTGTTAAAAGTAGTGTTCCCCTTGTATGGTGTGTCTGTCTTTTTGCACATATGCATGCACAGATTGGACAGGTAGAAGATTTTTGTATATACACATGGATATACACAGGCATCTATTTAGTCATATGTATCCAAAAATTCATGATTTATGCTTACTGATGAGGCAAATGGAAGTGCAAAGAGTAGGCATGGATGTGGGCATCACTTTGTGAAACGAGACTCTAAAGGTATGCAGCATAATTTGAGCATTAGAATCAGGGACTAGTAATTTGAGAGCTACTGACGAAAATCATTATGTAAGAAAGAGCTGGTGGTATTTATTTATTTATTTTATGTCTTGCTTTTGTTATTTCACTGCAGAAGACGGAAGGTGGGTAATGTTTAGAAAACATGAAAAAAATATTCCATATCTAAGTTTAAAATTTGGTTTGTAGCAGCACCTAAGTGTAGTGGTGGAATTCCAAACTGAGAAATTCGTATTGCTTTTGAGAATGATGTGTAAATCACTTGATGCTCCTGCTCTTTTCATCCTGTCATTAAGTTTTATCTCCTCCCCCCACTTCCTCTTCAAGGAAATTACCACCCTTATTGCAATTCAGCAATCAAAAGGATTGTGTTTGTTTTCTACCCAGATATTCAAATACTTGCACAATATGAAAGAAAAAAGTAGTTTCAGAAAGTAGAGCACGGGGATGTAATTCTAGACCACTTTATTCTCTCTTTTGTGTTAACAATAAACCTGAGTACCCTTTGACATTGCAGACTGGCAGAGATTAAGGAAAGTTTAAAATAGTAGTAGGAATTTTTAAAAATGACTTTTAAAACCAGAAAGCGTTCTTCCTCCTTTGTTGTGTACACTGTGTGTACAGTGTGTCTGTGGATGTTTTGTGTATAAACAGTGCCTGACAGTGCTGTGTTAAATTGCTATAAAGGTGCTCTTTAGACTGACCAAAGGCTAAGTGCTTTCATTAAACAAGAAGTGCCCTGGAAGATTTAATGCAACATGCTGTTTGTCTGCTTCTCCTACAGTTAGTTGTCTCTGTGGTTTCTTCCATAGCTCTCAGTGTGCAGAATGCCCCTCCTGAGCTGCTCTTCAAGTCCCTTTTGCATCCTCTTCTCTTGGGGCTATGTCTACATTTGAAAAGTTAGGTTGACTCTCTTAAGTCAACTTAACAAGGTTGACTTAAAGTCAATTTTGTTAAGTCAACTTAACAAGCCGACTTAACTTTTCAAGTGTAGACGCGGGATAAGTGGCTCCCCTCTGAGAAGGGACCTGCGGGTCCCTTCCCCAGGAAGCCGGGGGCCCTCCAAGAAGGGAGCCACGGCTCCTTTCTCACAAGGACCCGCGGCTTCCCGGCAGAAGGGAGCTGCACGTCTAAACCAGGGCTCCCTTCTTGTTGGGATCCCCACGTGGGTCCCGGGGAGAAGGGAGCACAGGCTCCTTTCTTGCCAGGAGCCCCGGTCCCTTCTCCCTGGACCTCATGGGTCTGGGCAAGAAGGAAGCCACTGGTGCTCTAGTTGACAGGGGATCCTCGGTGTTTCCCCTGTAAGCTGGAGCGCCGGGGCCAGCAATTGCGGGGAGCTGCATCTCCCTTCTTCCTAGGACCACGGGGGTCCCGGGGAGAAAGGGGCCACAGCTCCCTTCCTGCCAGGACCCGCGGGTCCCAGGGAGAAAGGACCCTGGCTTCCTTCTCTCCGGGACCATGCCTTAGGTCAACTTATAGAATAAGTTGACTTAGGGCGGCCACAGCGTCTTTAATTGTTAAATCGACCTAAAGAATGGTGGTAGTTAAGTCGACTTGATGAAAACCAGGTGTGGATGTGGCTTAATTTAAGTCGATTTAAGCTTCCTTTTAGCAGGGGCTTGGACTAGATGGCCTCATGAGGTCTCTTCCAGCCCTATGATTCCATGATTCTGTGATTCTGTGACTTAAATTGCCAGTGTAGACATAGCCCTGGATGCCAGCTTTGCAGGGATGCTTATAAGAAATTAGCTGATTAAGAATGCCAAGGTTGAGAGATGATTGGAAATAATCTTTCTGTATGTTTCTGTATTGTATTGTTATGCTGGGGGTTTGGCAGTCACACCACTTTAACTATTGAGTGCAATTGTCACCTTTTTTTGCAGGCCAAAGGACGGAATTGTTAAATGCTGCTTTGTTTGGCAATAGCTGAAAAATTGGAAAAATGGAATATTACACCCCGAGGGTTGCAAAATATATACATGTAGGCACAAAATAATAAGTTGCATAGGTAATTATCTACTTTGCATGTGAAGCTGCATATTTTGCATGTATAGTTATGCTCCTTGCACCCTACATACATATTATCCAGATGACATTTAAGGTGTGGCAACTGAGCTTGACAGTTTGAGAACTTCCTGAGCCTCCTTGGAAGCTTACTTCCATGCATGTCTAGTTTTTTGATCTCCATAGTGAACAGTCAGGCTATCCAAAATCTGTACTCGGTAAAATCAAAGGATGTGTCTACACTTACAAATTAAGTCAATTTAAGCTTGCTTAAATCTACTTAATTTAATCTGCATCTACACTACATTTTCCTTAAATCGACTTAAGCAGCAGCTTAAGTCGACTTAAGGAAAATTAAAGTCGACTCTATAAAACCTAGTATAAAGTCGACTTTACTGGCTAAGTCGACTTTATAAAGTTGATTTAGCCAGTGTGGACGCAGATTAGCCTTAAATCGACTTTAAATCAACCTAAAGGGCTCCAGGGCTCCCCCTCTGCCCTCCCTGCCAGGGTGGCTGGAACAGGCAGAGCCTGGTGTGCCCCCCTACAGGGGGCTCTGCCCTGCCCACCCTGCTCCTATGCCCTGCCAGCCTGTCTTGCTCAGCCCCCATTGTACCCAGGTACAATGGGGCAAATGCTGAGCCCTCGGCACTTGGCAAGGGGTGCCCGCCTTGCCACGGTAGACCAGTCCCAGGTCCAGCTAGCCCCTAGAAGTCGACTTAGGTGTCCAGTGTGAACGCTCTAAGTCGATTTGGCAGGGTCCCTTTTAAGTCGACTTAATTTTTGAGTGTAGACGTGCTAAGTCGACTTATTTGGCCAAGTGTAGATATAGCCAAAGACATTAGAGAAAGTAATAAAATATTTTTCAGTTGGTGACTTGGTTGTTTAAAATGGGTTTGGGGAATAAGCTGGAACAAAATTTTTGTGAAATAGAGACAACCCCTAGGGGTTTTTGGTGTTGATATGAATTGATGATGTCATAGGAATGGAGAAGTCTGGATTTGTTGACAGGCTAAGTTCATTGGTGTGTCATTGTGGAGGGTCTCGCTGACACGTGGGTCAGTGTGGACTTCACAACTCAGTTTGGTAAATGCCATAATTCATTTAGTTGAGTATACTGTGCATAGGCTTTCATTTCTTTCTTTGCTTGTTTCAGTTAGGAGTTGTGTCCTGCATTTTGGACTATCCAACCCTGTCAGCAGGTTGCTGTTCAAAAATGGCTGTTGCCTTCTGTTTAGGGATTAGGGATTAAGGGATTAAGTCTCATATTTTATTAGTCTAATAGCTGCAGTGTTAGCTTAGAACAGTGGATTTCCATTTTAAATTCTGGGTAGATTAGCCAGTAAATAAACAATGCTTGCCATTAAAATCTTCGTAATTTTGCCTTTACAAGTAGATAACGTTTCTGTAGTGTATGTGCTATTCTCTATATTTCATATGTGGCATACCACAAATACCTCAACTAGTTACTTGAAAAAGCAGCTGCAAAGATTTTAACAGCAAGCAGTGGCAGACATACGCATCACTGTTTTACTTGATTAAAGTTTTATTATCATAATTCACTGAGAGAGAACAAACTGTAAAATGCCTGCACTGAAAATCTGCTTCTTGGAATCTTTGTGATAACTTGTAATTTTTTTTTCATTTTTAATATTCTTTTCAAAGAAAAGATGCAGTTGTTAAATTGGTCAGCTTTAAGGTAGACCTTGGAGATTATAAGTGCTGCAGACATGAGTTGGAGGAATGGAAAAGCCAGTTGAGGCTATTTCTGCATAACGAAAAGGACTTTCCTCACATGGGCTTTGGAAAAAACCTGCTGGAGGTGGTCACCTACCATCATAAGCTGATCTGTATTTTTCCCTTTTGTTTCCTTTTCAGATGTTATATGCAGAGAGAAAACAGATCTTTACGGAGGGGTAATGGTAAAAACTAGATTCCTTGTGGAAAAGAAAATTCCACCCACTTTAAAAACACCCAACAAAATGTCTATACTTTTAACATAATAGGCAGACTTAAATAAGATCCTTTTTTTCATCCAGTAACTCTTTTCATTTCTCAATAGCTTGGCTCACCTCTGGGATAAGTCATTTCTTCAGTCGAAACTTAAAACATCAACCATGTTGCATATGAGTTTTTAAACACATTTTCCCGTTCCTGTAAAAAGTTTCTTCTTTTACTGAACATAGTGCAAGACGTAAATACACCTTTATGCCGTTACCTATATTGTGAATCATTTATACTGTGTTTTATGAGAGCAGAACACCTTTTAGTTATGGTTATATCATGATATCAAATTGGGAGAGAGTTGAATTAGAAGTTCGAATTTTAAACTACATATGAAATCAATCTTGAATGGGAGTGGGCTGAAAGAGATTGTTTTCACATGTCCAATTTGCTTTAGAGGCAAGGTGCTGGTGTGGTGCGTGCAGAGGCGGCCTTTGGCTATGGGGGCCTAAGCGAAGGCCCATTGTGGGACCCCCTATAGGCCCACGGGGCCCTCCTCTTGGCCCCGCTCCCCCAACTGCCGAACCCCCACTCTGGCCCCAGCTCCTCCCCATGTGGCCCCAGCCCCCTGAGCCAGTTCCTCCTCCTGCTGCTGACCAACGCAGCATGATAGGGCCCCTTACTGCTTGGATCCCTACGCATGCGCCTGCTTCGCCTACCCCAAAAGCTGCCTCTGGATGCATGTCCAGAGGATTGTGTCTACTGATTTCTGTTTATATACTATTCCTCCCAAGTTTGGCCAAATGCTCCTGAAATGTCACAGTTGTTAATGTCCCTCACTACTCCATATCTCTTCCACCAGAGCATCATTATTTATGGTGCAGTAGTTCTATTTTTAGGGTTCAGATTTTGTTACGTTGCAAGCATTTCTGTTTAATATTCGCCTCTGTAAAGGTCCATTGTATATAGGCTCAAAAGAGATCTTAACAAAGGAATAGGCCCATTCCTAGATGGAGATGGTAAAATTGTTAAGATGCAGAACCATTCAATAAATATACTATTCTGTGTTTTGAAAAACAGAATAATGTACTTCCATCACATGAGGATGCCGAAGGACTTTACAGTCCATTAGTAGTTCAGGAATATGTTAAACAACATCTTCTAGCAATAAACATTTTTAAATCAGCAGGCTGGATAACTTGTACAAAGGAGTCCTAAAACAGTTCACTGAAGAGATCTTTGACCTGCTGATGTTAATATTTCATAAACCTCAGAGTACACAGAACATTCTGAAAGATTGGAAGAGTACTAACATTGTTCTAATATTGAAAAAAGAGGTGTGACAATGTGGGTAACTATCAGCTATTTAGTCTGACATAAGACTCAGAAAAAAAATAATGAAAAAGCTGATACAGGATGCAATTGAAGAATCAAACGCTAGGAATACAATTAATGCCAGTCAGCATGATTTTGTGGAAAATAGGTCTTGTCAAACTGATTTCATTCTTTAAGGTTAAAGTCTGATAAAGATAACTACACAGATATAGAAGAATACTTGGATTTAGTACCCCATGACATTCTAATAAAGAGTTAACACAATGCAATATCAATAAACCGCACATTACAGATAAACAGATTACTAACTGCCTGAGACCTCAAAAAATACCTATCAGTGGGTATGGTGGTGTTTCTACTGGGGTTCTTCATGGATCGGTGCTAGTCTCAATGCTATTCCACAGTTTTCTCAAGGCTGTGGAAGTAAATATAAAATCAGAACTCTTAACATTTGTGGATGAAACAAAGATTAGCAGAGTGTTAAATAATGAGAAGGACAGGGCAGTCATACAGAATGATCTGGATTGCTTATAAACTGGGCCCATCAAACAAAATGTGTTTTTAATACAGCCAAATTCAAAGTTATACCACTAGGAACAGTAGATATAGGTCAAGCCTACAGTACAGGGGACTGTGTTCCAGAAAGCAGACACTCTGAAAAGGACATAGGGATCATAGTGGACAGGCAACTCCGTAAAAAGGTATAATGTATTGCTGGGCTATGTAAACAGTGGAGTGAGAGGTGATTTTGATCATCGTATACAGCATTGGTGAGACAAACACTGGAATACGATGTATGGTTCTGGGGTCCACATTTTAAAAAAGAATGTTGAACAATTGATGAGGGTGCAGAGAAGAGCCACAAAAATAATCTGGGGACTGGAAAAATGCCTTTTTAGTGAGAGACTTGAAACGTGTAGCTTGTCAAAAGGAAGATTGAGTGGTGACTTAATTATGGTGCATAAGTAGAGTCGCAGGGAAAATATGTTAGGCACTCAATGTCTCTTTAATCCACTGGAGAAAAATATAACAAGAACTAATGGCTGGAAGCCAAAGCCTGACAAAATTAGAACTAAGGCACAGATTTCTAACGGTGAAGGTAATTAACCTCTAGAATAAATCACCAAGAGAAGTGGTGGATTCTCCATTTCTTGATGTCTTCAGATCAAGATTGCCTTTCTGTAAGTTGTGCTTTAATCCAACACAAGTCATTGGACTCAATGCAGGGATAAATGGGTGAAATGTAATGGCTGTCAGATGAGACGATATAAATGATCTTTTTCTGGTCATAAACTCTATGAATCATTTTGTGCAAAAAGGGGGGAGCTACATTATGCATCCTTGGTTTCCTAATGTTTATGGTGTCGTGTCATTGACCAATCAGGGCCAGAGCCTTATGCATCTATGCCAATTTTTGCCAGTTGAAAACCTATCCCATAGTGTACACTTGTTTTTGAACAAGTTGTTAATAAAAACAACCTAATAAAAGAAATATATAGGGCAATATTTGGGTTGCTGTTAGTGAGGCTACATATAGCAAAAACTGGCCCATCTATGTTGATTATAAATAAAATTCCTGAATAAATAACTTAAAAATGAATATAGAATTTTAAAATGGGATGTTCAAATAACTATAAATCATAAAGTGTGTAGAGAGCTGAGTCAAAAAAGAAATGTTACAGATGAAGTCTGAGTTTGTGTAATAGCTCTGAGGCCAGAAGGAATCGTCAGGATATATGGTCTCATTTCCTGCCTGTTGCAGGCCACAGAACTTTACCCACTCACTCCTGTAATAAACCCCTAACCTCTGACTGAGTTACTGAAGTCCTCAAATCGTGATTAAAGACTTCATGTTTCAGACTCCACCATTTACCCTACTTTTAAATAAATTTTCAAGTGACCAGTGCCCCATTCTGCAGAGAAAGGCAAAATACCCACCATGATCTCTGCCAATCTAACCCAGGGCAAAATTCCATCCTGACCCCAAACATGGTAATCAGTTAGACCCTGAGTATGAGGGTAAGGCCCACCAGCCTGACACCTGGGAAGGAATTCTCTGTAATAACTCAGAGCCTTCCCCATCTAGTGTCCCGTCGCCAGCCATTGGAGATATTTTCTGCTAGCAGTCACAGATCGGCTATGTGGCATTGTAATCATACCACCCCCTCCATAAACTTAACAAACTCAGTCTTGAACATATTGTAACTGGATGGCTCATGGCTCATCCCTTAGGGGCTGGAGGGCCTTGAACTAGCCAACCCTGAGTACTGAAGAGACACTCCTGGGTTGGATTAGATGATTCCATTTTCAGAGCAGGAGGGAGAGAGGGGGAAGCTTGGGAAATTGCAGGGTGTGAGAGAGGCTCTTTCAGGGGAAAACCCTGACCACAGGGGAGGCTGGAGGCTGCTGTGGGAGAACTTGAATAGGATTTGGGCCTAGATATTGGGGGGGTTCCTGCCAGAAGGCTGAGCACCAGCCACGAAGAGCTGAGAAGATGGGCTGTGGGGACAGATTGGAGCAACAGTAGAGCTCTAGCTGTGAGCGAAGTTACCAGGGCTATGTGGTGACTTTTATGTGGTGACGGACTTTTTTTTTGCCTCTTAGAACTGTTAAGTATTATTTTTGCTACAAAACCAGCCCTAGGCAAGGTAGTGGTAACCCAGAGATAAACACGCGTGCAGTCCTTAAGGGTGCCTGAACAGGGGAAAAGAAGTGGCATGCTGCATTGCAGAGTGACTTCTGGCCAGGAGAGAAGAGTGAAGAAGCACTCGGGAAGTGGGTGACCTTGTGACAGCCTTGCAAGTTTGACTTAAACCTTGAGTAAACTTGACATAAATCTTGGATTGAGTTTGACATGCATTTGTGATCTGTGACCACTTCATTAAGACTTTTTTTTGTGTCTGCAATATGTCCATCCAAAGCTTTCTGCGGACATTTTCTGTGCTTTCGCTAGATATTTAGAAACATTTGTAGGTCATAGTGGGTGAATTTCAGGTTTCAGTTGTGCATTTTGAACTGAACTTGCTGAGGTTTTCACTGTTGTAGTACAGATGTTTGATCACTTTGAGCTGCCCTTTTTGAAGTTGAAGTGCTACCTACTAAAACTACTAATATGGGATGGAGTTTTATTAACAATGATCTCGTAAAATGTTTCAATTTTCAGATAGGTAAATGTCTGCAAATGGCAATAATGCATTGGCTGGTGATTTAGCACTATGATCTGCTCCCTCAGTTTTTCTAATGTGCTTCTAGCTTTTGATTTCTGAATTCTCTTGGCCCTCTGATTTCCTCAGTTGTCCTTCTGCAGAGCAATTCTGGCTCCTATGAACTTCCATCTTCTTTCTCTCCAGAATTCCTGATCCCCATTTATCTGTCTGCTTTGTCATAGAATCATAGAATAATAGGGTTGGAAGGGACCTCACGAGGTCATCTAGTCCAACCCCCTGCTAAAAAGCATGGTATCTTGAATTCTCCCAAGCTCACTGTGAGGCCGTCTTATCTCCAAGTCCAGGTGATTAAAC
The DNA here is from genome assembly GCA_007922175.1 of Pelusios castaneus. Lineage (NCBI taxonomy): Eukaryota > Metazoa > Chordata > Testudines > Pelomedusidae > Pelusios > Pelusios castaneus. Next base: position 2,609,210 of record ML685756.1, read on the forward strand.
ATAGTTCATTAATGCTCTTGCACAGGGCCTCTATCTTGGGGTGTGGGGGGACAACTCTCTCTTAAATCCTCTGAGAACTCACTACTCTAGGAAGCACTCCAGTCACCAAATTACTTTAAAGGAAATTATCTCTTTTTTAATGTTACTTTTCTGAGTAAGACAACAGAGTCCTGTGGCACTTTTAAAGACTAACAGATTTATTTATCGCATGAGCTTTCATGGGAGAAAATCCCACTTCGTCAGACGCTTTGAAGATAGGAAAGTTACAGAGTGGGAGGAAATTAAATGCAGGGGAGTGTATGACATAGCATCTGGTCAGGCTGTAACAGCAAATCAAAATAGGTGTTAGGATTCAAAACACTGGGGAACAGCACATAGAGGAGGTCTGTTAGTCTTTAAAAGTGCCACAGGACTCTGTTGTCTTTCTACAATAGACTAACACGGCTACCCCTTTGGAATTTTTCTGAGTAAGTTATTATTGTCATCTCAGGGTTGATGTGAATCCATACATGAGAGAGGATGTGTCCATGCAACAGTGTCTACGAGAGCCTTTGTTTCACTGGACTGTACATAAACAACTCAAACCAAACAAATGTCAAGGTTAAACGTGTAAAATGGAAATCTTGAAGAATCACTAGCTAGAATGCCTTATTTCAGTAATAAAGGGAGAGTAATTTATAGTCCCATTTCACTCTACAGAAATACAGCCTTTTAGAGATGTGTTCTGGTCTGATAAAACAGTGTGACTTTTTTTGTTTTAGTGCTTATTTGTGGAAGTTTGTGGTCTGGTTTATTTTTAAAACCAGTGTAACTTTCCTTTAAAGTTTTTTTTTCCCTTCTATTTCCGTTGAGAAACACTCATTCTTCCTGCTCCTGTCAACTCTTTGAACTAACCCTCTTTGTCATATCATACATTATCCTCCTAGCCCAAACATCTCAAAAATCCAGTTGGACAATTCTGGTTACATGGCTGTAGAGCAGGAGAATATTGCAGGATGTGTCTCTTCCTGGTTGTCCCTTCATGGGTGTGCAAAGATCAGTTCTGTGAAGTAAGGAAAAAAATCTTAATCCCCTTGAAGTCAGCAGCAAAACTTCACTGCAGCTGGGATTTGACCTTAAGACTTTTCAGTACTTAAACATCAGATGGTTCATAAAGTTTCTGAAACCTCCTTTGATTTGATTTCAACAGCAGTCTATGTTCATTTAAATTTTGTGTTGGTTTTAATCATATAATGGAATTAAGAGGCTGTCATATGACTACCATCACAATTCAAAAGGAAACAGAAGAAGCACAATGGAAGTCAAAAGGAGATAGGAATTGTAGTGCAGAATATTGATGATGTGGGGATCAATATACTGGGACTTAGCTATGTGCAGTAGATAATGTTTTACCATTAGTAAATAATCCTTGAAGCAATCTGTGAAGAATGTTCTCTACACTGTACACTCCAGATACATTTCTTTTTGGTCTCATTTATATTTCTTCTCCCAGCATTATTATCTTGTGGGTAAGATGACCAAATAGTGATTGAGGATTGTCACTTTAGGGATTAATTATTTTAAATGCTAGATGGTTTGTCTTCCTTTCTACTGTCCTGAGTCATATGGCCATACTAAAACCACAGTGCAAAGCTCAGTACCTCACACTGAGGATAGAAAGAGCCTACTGTATATTTGCACTCTGTTCCTGTCATAAGGTTTCATTGACCTTTGTGTGCTTAATTACGTCTGACATGATTATACGGATCATTATTCTGGATGTGCGGTATGCTTTAAATAGTCATGCCTTTTAAAAATTACATCTAAATAATCACATTGCCTTCCCAATCCAATGTTAACAGTATCAATTTATCTCATTGGACAAAATGCAGTTTCAGAATTACCGGTAATACATTCTTACAAACACCACCTTTCATAATTCTGGAGTTGGAGTATATATATAGTGAGTTTCCAGCTGGGATCTTTGTAGCTGAGGCTGTAAGACAGTTTGTAATTTAACTTGTTGTCGTTTGCTCAAATAACTAAACAAACTGTTAGCAAATTACTGGCAAGCATTGCCTTGTCTCCTGACGGGCTTTGATTTGTATGAATTGCTTCATTGTTCTAAATTTATTCGAATACTTCATCCACCCAAATTTCAGCCTATAGATGGGCTGAGAATTTTGTTTAGTTCATGTGTCTGCTATTGGTAACAGGGGAACTTCTTGTTGCTTCTCTTCTTTGACTGGTTGAGTGTAGCTAATCAGGAGGGGTTGCCACGATCATGTCATTGGCCCTTTGATTTTCTCTGGGGAGGGTAAGAGCAGTTTGTGGAAACAGAAGCCCGGCTGTCTGGTTTAGGGAAACTTGAAGAGATTTAAAACTAATTCCTTTTTTGGCCACTTGACTCAGGCCTTGCCTGAAACATCACTAGTGGATAAATAGTCTACTGTAATGTTATGGGCTGAAGACAGATTTAAAATGAATATTCTGAGATCATTTACATGGTGTGGATGTGCAGTCCTTGTCATAAAGCGTGCAGCAATATTTTTGTGTGCCTAATTTTATAGCACTGTACCCAGGCTCTGGCCAGAGGTTTTGCATGGTCCTGTCTGTGACAGGTCCAACTCTGTACCTTTTTAATCTTGTTCTGCATTAGTAATGGGTCTTTGACCTAGGGCTCTAGTAGCATGTGTTTCCCCAATGAGCACTATATTTGATGGACAGTTCTGTACAACAATACTTTCATATATCTACCAAAGTTATTTATTGAAATTACTGGTTTCTAATTTTTTTTATCACCATTCATGGCAGTCACCATCATAAACAAATTAGTAATTATGGCATGAATGTGAGTGTACAGTCCCTCTTACACCCTCATTGTCATGACTCTGATCAAATCTTCTGCTGTGTTATGAAGTTTCTTTTACAGTACACTAGTTTGTATATACACATTGATTTTGTTTTCAAATGACTCTCTCTAATTTACCGTCAATGGTTACCAGAGTAGCCACCACACAATAATGGTAGAATGAATGTGGTTGCTCAGGAATAGCTGAGGGGGCCTGGCTGGATCCGTGTCCAAGCCATTCCTCAAGGTTCTGACTCTGAAGTCTGGGGAACATTTTTTTCAGATTGTTGCTTTGTTGTGTTATGGGGAATTGATCTATTTTTCTGTCTTTTACTGGGCATCTGCACACAGTGAACAAGTGGAGCAGCATTTTTTTGAATCCTGTGCACAATCAAAGGGACAGTCCTAACATAAGGACATAGGTTCACAGCTTCCCTGTTGCAACGTGGCACTTGTGTCGACACACTATTTTGATCTGCTGCAGAGAAATATTCTTCTTGGGAGAATTGACTGGGAAAATCCAGAAGTTGGTTTAGTAGATGCTGGCTGTGGACTTGAAATTTGTTTTCCTTTCACACTTGGTATGAACAAACTTTTTATGTTGTGAACATGAAAATTGCTTTCTAATTTGCTGAAAAGTTCATGAATATTTTCTTCCACTATTCATTTGGCTCTACTCATACAGAATTTTCAAAAAAGTTTAATCTTTTAGGTTTATTTTCTAACCAAAACTGATTACCTTGCATATGGTTTGGGGAGGAGGATAGGAAAGGTCAGCCATTTTTCAGTGAGAGATGGGTGAATAATAATTGTAACAAAAATATCGATCTCTTTCTGAACACTTCCATCAGACAGATGGGGTTCGAATGTTGATATTTGGCATGGAAATAGCCCTCATGGAAAACTGTATGGTTTTTAAAGTAAGTGTGTGTGTGTGTGTGTGTGTGTGTGTATATATATATAAAAATATATATATATATATATATATATATATATATAAAAAAATGGCAGATATACCCTTGTACCTTTTTCACCTTCCTCTGTAGCACAGGGCATGGTTCACCTACCGGTGAATTCTCTGTATCTTAAAGTCCTTAAATCATGATTTAAGGAGGTAAATAACTCAGTCATAGGTTGGTGGCCTATTGCTGAAGTGGGTGGGTGAGGTCTTGAGGCCTGCATTTTGCAGGAGGTCAGGCTAGATGATCATACTGGTCCCTTCTGACCTTAAAGTCTATGAGTCTATATGATTTTCAAATTCTATTATCAAAGGAAATGATGATGATAAACATCCACTACCTCCATTTAATAGTGGAAGAAAAGATACATGATATCTCTTTCCACATCCCACCCCGATTACAGAGTTTGTTAGGTGTCTGTTCTTCCATGTTTGAATGAAGGAGCAATATTTTTGCATGTAGATCATCCCAATAGAGATAATTTCAAAAGTAATCTTTCTTCCTTTTGATAGTACACCAATGGGGGATGATAAAAATATCATTCTTTAATAATCAGACTTTCTCTGAATTACATAAAGAGATGCAAGCTTTATCAATAAACTCTCTCTTTGCATATTGCTTTTGTAGTAAGATTTCTAAGGGCTTTTAATTTCAGCTGCTAAACTGAATTAAAGTACTATTGGTGAAGAAGTTATGATTGCCATCTCTTTATCCGTGCATATCCTCTTGTACTGCAAATTGTTCTCCTTGCTTTTTTGCTGACTGGGAGATATGTAAAAAAAATCCCTCCCCCCCATTCAGCTGTTTTATTTATGACATCAAGATTAAATAGAGGCCTTATATTTGCTCTGTACATGTGTTTTCAGTAAAGCAGTCTTGCTGGGAGGCTTTGTAACATGGCAGAGTTTTAGAGGTCATTAGCTGGGTATTGTCAAGGATCCAGACCTGGGTCTTATTTGAAAGTAAAGTGATATTAAAGTACTTTCAATTTTGTGCTTTTCTAGTATTTCCTAGCAGGCTAGATTTTTGGCTTTTTTCAGATTTCAACCATATCTTCATCTACCTCAGAATATCTTTGGAACATTTGTAGGATCAGTGTTATGATAAGTAAACTGCCTGAGAAAATTAGGAGCTTACATTCTTTCCATATTGCAAACTGGGGAGACAGGTTGATCTTGCTTGGTCCATCTGGGTTTAATCTATTGATTTTTACAGTATCTCAGCTCAGCTACCTGCTGGATATGTGAGTGGAACATACTTTAAAGGGCTCAGTAAAATATACACTGTCTATTTGTAATGACTCATTTAATATTCATATAAATATAGACAGAAAGCAAGAGAGAGACCAGGTAATGTATTAACGCTAAAGATTGCTGAGCTATTTTGGAAATAGTATTGCTTGCGTTATGCAACCTGTTATTGTAACAAATCTGTCGTATAGAATGGTCAAAGAGTCACCAATAGGAGGTTCTTTTTGATTGGTTTTGTATAATCAGGACTTGACTGTAGATTATATATTTCATCAGATTTTGGGAGGAAAGATAGTTTACAAAGAGATATCTAGTTACTTATAATCTAGCAGTACAACAAAGTATTTGATATTTTTAAAGAATGTTAAAGATAATATTATATAACAAGATTGGTGAGTCTACAGAGAATTAGAAGCATGGCAGCTTCCCCTGAAAATGCAAGTATACACGTTAGCAAAGGCAAGTTCTGATTTAATTGTCTTATTTCAACAGAGGCTTCCAGCCCTAACTGGAATTTGTGAAAGATTAAGAAAGCATTTAATGCAGTTGCCATAGCTACCAAAACCAACTTGTGGTCTGAAAGGCAGGTCCCTTCAGAAAAGACTGAAAATTTTCTAAACCTTGTGGTCAGGAAATGCTGCCTTTCCTTGCTGTCTGAGTAATTTTTTAAAAAGAAGCTGTGGGAAAAAGGAATGGGTAATATTAATATGCTTAAAAAAAGAAAGTTTAGCTCTGAAGGTAGGTGGCATTAAAAGGAATTACTGGTGGACCACTGAAAGCAAAGTGAGCAGCAAACATGTTTTAATCATGAAGTCTTCAATATTGAACTGTAAAACAAAAATCAGAATGAGAGAGAGCACTAACTAGTAGCAAAACCGTAGGCCGGGTTTGCACTAGAGGTGAAATTCGGCGGCAGTTGATGGCAGTTCCATAAGCTATGCAAAATAGTTTGCGTAATTCCAGTTGACTTCATATCTTCCCTTTAGCGTGCTGTCTACACTGCGTTGCACCAATCAGAAATGCGTTGAGGGGGTGGTTTTATTAAGTTGATTTCCGGATCGATTGAGCTTGTCTTAACTGACCGCTAAGCCAATCTGGAAAAATTGATCTGACAGCGGCGAATTTGCCACTGAAAGGGTAGCCATACCCTTAGTCACTAAAAACCAAAATCTTTCATGATCTAACTCTATTGACTTGTGCGGAGTTACAATGGGGTTATATTTGGCCCAGTGAATTTTCTCCTTTCTGATCATTCTTCAAGAGCTTTCAGTATTATATAATTGCCAAGTACTAGTAATGCTTTGTGTGTTATAACATTAACCAACTCTTCCTCTCAGCTACACTGGGAGACTAGAATGTATTGTTACCACTATTGTCCCCAGTGAGCTGATTGGAAACCTGAGGCAGAACATTGAAGCCACTTGCCCAAATTCACAGAGTAAGTCTATAACACAACTGGGATTAGAACTCGGAACTAGAGGAGGTTGAAATTTTTCATCAGAGTGATTGTCTGATAAAATGCTCTGTTTGTAAAACTGAAAATTTCTTCCCTGGCTGCTTGCTTGGCAGGCTCTTGTCAATTTAGCTTCTTGCCAGGGAGAAGGACAAAAGTTGCCCTGGAGCTCTGCCAAAGCAGAGAGTCAGGATACTCAACATCCCCAGACAGAGTACCCAGAGTCCAAGCTGTCTGCCTCTCTTGTTCCCAGAGTTTGTGAGGAGGCAGGAAGGCTGAACCTCTGGCCTTTCTGCTCTCCAGTGCCCAGAGGAGCTTAGAGATAGGGAGATTGGAAGTGACAAGAGCCTTCCTGGTGTGGAAATCAGACTTTTTTTTTCCTCGAAAGCCCTTGGAGAATGTTCTTTCTTTCTTTCTTTCTTTCTTTCTTTCTTTCTTTCTTTCTTTC
>ML685756.1:2616159-2703818 GCA_007922175.1 Pelusios castaneus
TTCTTTCTTTCTTTCTTTCTTTCTTTCTTTCTTTCTTTCTTTCTTTCTTTCTTTCTTAAGGATTTCCATTTCCATCTAGCTGTACTCAGAACTTCTCAATGATCCCAGCCCTCTGCTTTTTCTTCCACAGTGCAACAAGGCCTAGTGTGTACTATATTACCCTTTGGTTTCAGTTGTATGTGTAATACAAGATTCTTACAGCTTCTCCTTTTCTCTTCCAATGATGCCAATACCAACATTTATGAAAAGGAATTGCTGCCCTGATGTACACATCTGTGTGAAAAACTTCCACATTCTGGGAAGACTAGGAAGCATTCTTCTTTCCCAAACAGCAACTCCAGATAGCTTTTGGGGGGCATGAAACCTATAAATTCACTTCCACTTGCTATTTCAAACTATCAGAATTCTTCACAGTATATATAGTGATTAAAGTGAAGTAACAAAGAAATGTTTGTGTACTTTGACTTGGTGAGCATCACAAGATCCTGAAAGAAAACAGAAGTGAGTATTATTGGAACACTAAACCTCTTGATTCAGTTCAGATGCTCTTAATTACACACACTAGCCAATAGCACTGTAAATGTGATTTTAGCCTACTGTATTAAGCTTTCAGGTTCTGCTTCACCCTTGGAGAAGTAAGTCTCATTTCTGCATACTGTGCCAGTGTATACTGTATACTACATGAAAAGAACCACTTACAGCTACAATGAAGTGCATGTCTTTTCTGAGCAAAATCTGTAAACCTTGCGTTTGAGAGATGTCTAACTTCAGCGGTGTACGTGGCCTCCTGAATTTAGAATGGGAGCTACAGCAGTATAGATATCATAAACCTGAAGCTAGAATCCTAGAATTCCATTTCTCAAAAAGAAAGTACTGTAGGAAGAGGGCCAGGACATCTAGACTGCTGTTTCAGACTACCTTCAAATAGGACAGATGGAAGTAGGAAGGAAAACTGGCCCCTAGGTAAAGGAAGTGGCCTAGCAGAGTGGAATAGATTGTGGGGAATAGAGTTTAGTATGTGTGCAAGAATCAGAGTGGACGTTCCTGGAAGTGACTGATATGCCAAGAATTTAAGACAGGACTTGGTACTGAGGGACCTGACCCTGGACGCAAACTCACTAGGAGTGTTACATTCACCAGTGCAATCAAGTTATCTAACCATTTATTCATTTTACGTAATGAGCTGCTTGAAAGAGGAATAATAAACATTTGAATCTGTCCTCCAGTGTAAAGCAAATCCATTGTAGCGATCTCTTTCCTACCCAGCCACTCCATTGAATTCTGTAATTGGAACAAGCATAGATCCAAAATGGCTTATCTAGGTATGGAGAATTTTGAGGCAGGCTGAGTGATAATGATTATTCTCTATAAATTATCATAAATGATTGGATGTAATCTGCGGATATTCAGTGCAATGCTTTATTTTACGAGAAAGCAGTATGATATCATTTATGCAAATACGAACATACATATTTGTAAAATATGCAAATGATTTCTTTTGCATAGAATCATGAAATTAGTGGGCCTTTTGGCCTAAACAGGTTGACATTGGGTAGGAAGTGAATTTAGGCCTTAGTTGGTAGTTCCATTTGTGTTAATTTTGCATGTGCTATTACTGTAGCGGGTGCACAGTAACGCAAAAGCATTGTAAACATTATGCTATTGTCATATTATTTGCAATATTCTTATGAAAAGTGTTTGCTTTGTATATTTGAAACTTGTAAAAATGCCTAGAGTCCAGGACAGGAACTTGGTTAGAGATCAAAGTCAAGAAGCTTAGCCGAAAAGTTTCAAAGCTGAGTGTTGTAAAATTAGGCTCTTAAGTCCTTATTTAGGCACCTAAATTAAAAAGTGCACTTTTCAGAAGTGGGGAACAAGCAGAAATTCCACAGAGACCTGCAGGTTTGGGGAAGATCTGAAAGCCACAGCAGGAAATTGGGAGTTGTTGCAGAGAAAGAAATGCAGATGGAAGGGAGGAAAATCACAAATACAGGGAAAGGAAAAGAAACTGAGAAAGGACTTGAAGGCAGAAAAAAGGCAGAACTAGCAGTGGTCCTAACAGTGAATATACTTTCCCACTGAGTGATGCTGAAAGTGACTTAATTTTAATAAAAGATTTTGTAAAAGCCATTTTCTATCCTTGATCACTGTGGGCATCTCCTTGTAGATTGTTGGTGGGGGGTTATAACCATAAATGTATACCTTAGCCCATGGATCATAATTAAAAATGGAATTTGGCATTCTTCAGCACCCCGGCTGCAGTCTTTCATGTTCGGCATGAGCGGCAGTAGCAGAGTGTGGATTAGCTATGACGATTGATTAGTCTCTCGTACAATCCCCTAATTGTACTGCGGCAGTGAGCTAAAAGAAATTGGAATTATATGCCTTGCAACTGTTTTTACCATGGATTATCTGATTGTGAGAGTGTAAATCCTGTCTCTTATATAAAACTGTGGCCCCTTCCATGTGGTTTTGTTTCGGATGTCAAAATATGTATTCTTTTTGTGTCAATGACTTTAGTTCTGAGGGGAAAGTGGATGCAATAGAAGGCAGTGTTTCTGCATAAAGTGGAGTCTGTTCCTTTATTTATGCTGTCCTGGGGGGTCGGGCTGGGCATGTAAAAGACTCAGGAAAAAATAATTCCTTATAGTCATGACCTGCTGCCTTACAGAGTGAGCTGTTAGAAATATATTAATTAAATTACAGCCACTGGGGAATCTGCTGAAATTGGAGGTCCTGTGTTCCGTCACAGTAGCAGTGGCTGATCATTGAGCTGCACTTATGGTCCAGCTTCTTAATGACTATCCTCATACAAATACTGGATTGAAGCTCAGGGAAGTTTCATTTATGAAAATGAGGGGTTGGGAGAGAGGTGAAGTTCATTTGCATTCTACTGGTAAACGTGAAAAAATGGAGAAATATGTGGCAGTGCCTGATTTCAGAGCTTTCTTAGCATCACCTGTTATGATATTTCTGTTTTCCTGAAGTAGATTTTCTGGAAAGGAAAAGAGTGTATTCTGCTCTTTATTACTATAAGCCTTCAGGAAGTGTTTTTTGAAACAACGTAAGCAGCCTTGCTTTGCTCCTAGATGCCCTCAAATAAGCACAGCCTGGGTTTTCAAGTCCAATGTTCTTGTCAGTGAGGGAATGCATACTCATACTATGTCCATGTGCACCATACAAGGTGCTGTAGAAACCGGCTTATCCCTACCCAGTTTAACTGAAACTCCTCTTGATCCAAATCCTGGATAATGAAGGGGGCAGCATGGCTCGCAGGATAGAGTGAAAAACTGGGAATTGGGAAGTTTAATCTGAATTTGCTTTGCGATCATGGGCAAATCCAGTTCACCTCTCCTCTGTGTAAACTGCCTCATCCATTAGTGTAGCCAATGATACTGACCTAGCTATGGTCTTAAGATTTACTAGTTGATTTTATACAGAACTTTAAATGATCGCTGCTTTATCAGGAAGTAGAGGAATACAGAGCTATTAGGTATAGAAGTAGTGCGAGGGCTCCACTGTGCTTTGCACTGTACGGACAGACAACAAAGAGATGGTTTTGCCCCCAAAAGGTTACAGTCTAACTGTGGGTATGTCTACATTGCAATACCATGTGCTGTGGAGGTGATACAAACATACCTGAGCTAGCTTTAATCTAGCTTTGTTGGGTACCGGTAGCAGTGAAACCATGGTAGTGTGGGCTAGCCACCCCTGTAATTAACCAGGATTCCGGGTGGGTTTATATATGCAGTGTGTGTGCATGTGTATGCACTAAGGGATTCTGATTTTAAGTTTTAACTGATAAGCACTGATAAAACACCCCAGATTTAAAAAAAAAATGAAATCAGTTTCTCCAATAACATTAGAAATGGTTACTTGTACCTCTACACTGAAATGTGGACCAACGGGATTGTGATTTCTAAATCACATTGACATGTTGTATATTAATTGGTCCACATAGACTCTTCTGGTATGCACAAAAAGTTCCTTAGTGTTCTTTAATGTAGTGCTGTTTGAAACAATACAATGTTAAATCATATTAAAGAATATTACAAAGAGATTACTCACTGTAGCATATACTGTTATGTATAATATAATATACATTGCTTATTACAGTATAAAGATAGAGCCCTGAAACTCTTCAATTTTTGGACATCTACATACAACTCGAAAATAAACTCTGAAAAATTAAATGAATAAACCCCAGAAAAACAGAAATCTTAGTTATTCTTTCTCCTTCTCCTCAAATCCCAGTTCAGTTGCTTTTCTTGATTATTGAACCCCTCTTTATCACTGTGGCTTTGATGGCGAATGAAACATTTTGGATTAATGAGATTACATTTTCTGTAAACTGTGACATGTCAGCAATGCTTTTCAATATACAGAAATGGCTGTGCTTTTTGGTACTTTCTCAGGATAGATGTGTCACAGTAAAAAATGGTAAAGCACAGAGTGACTTGTGGCCCTGATTTCTGCTAACAGATAACTGCTATTAGGGCTGTGTACATGATAAAAAAATAACAACAATGAAGCTTCTTTTGAGCATTTTCCTTGAACCTGGTCATCATCAAAATTTCCACGTTCTTCTTCTATTTCTTTATGCCTCTTTTCCTGGTCAGGGTCACAGTGGCAGGATGGAGAAGTAGGGAGTATTAGACCTCCCTTTCTTTCACAAGTTCCAGCTCTCTGAAGGATTTCCAGGTGTTCCCAGGCAAGCCAGAAAATATAATCCCTCCAGTGTGTGTTTTAGTCAGTCTCGAGGCCTCCTCCCAGTGGGATGTGCCACATATAATTCTGGAGAAGTAGTGGCTCTACTCTGATGCTGTCCAAAATAGCCAAGCCCCTCAACGTACCTCAGAGTCAGCCCAGCCACCCTGTGGAGAAACCTCATTTCTGCTGCTTGTAGCTGCAATCTCGTCCTTTCAGTCATTGCACAAAGTTGATGACCATGGGTGAGGATGGGAACCTGTAAACTGAGAGCGTCATCTGAAAACTTAGCTCCCACTTCACCACCATGGACTGGTACAGCATCCACATCACTACTGCCACCGGACTAATCCCCCAGTTAATTTTGCTCTCCCACTTACCATCACTTGTGAGCAAAACCCTCGATGCTTAAACTCTTCCATTAAGGGCAGCTGCTCCCCCTTCACCTAGGGAGAAACTTTACCTTCCTTTGGGAAAGAACCATGACCTCTGATCTGGAGGTCTCATTCCAGTCACTTCACACTTGGAAGCGAAGCATTCGAGTGTGCATCGGAGTCGCACCATGTTCAAACGCAAGATTGCTCATAAATGTACTGGATACCAGAGCACCTTGAGCCAAAGACTGATGATTGACTTTAATGAAATGACTATAGACTGTATGTTCTGGGTACCTGGATGAAGAGAGGAATAGAGCTGTCAAGCCAAGTGTTACTTGGTGGTTAGTTGGATCTAACGCATAGGATGCTGGTCAGATCCAGGAGTCCCAAATGATCAGTGTAGACCACTTGGGAATGTTAGGTGGAGGATCCTATGAGGAAAGACTTCCTACTTCCAGAATAACTTCTGCATTCCAAGGAAGGTCATGGACATTGAGTCTGAAATGGACTGTGTTCAGGGCGTCAATCATTGAGGCAGCCACAAAAAGCTATGGGCTTGAAGGTGGTCGATGCCTGTCATGGTGGCAACCCTAGAACCCAGTGTTGGCCACCAGTGGTGAGGGAAGTTGTCAAGGCAAAGGAGGAGGCCTTCTGAGAAATTCTTATAAATTGGACTCCTAATATGACTGAGAGGTACCGATAGGCTAGGAGGGCTGCTTCTGTAGTGGTTGTTGAATCAAAAGCTTGGGTCTACAGGGAGTTTGGAAAGATTATGGAGAATGACTACCTTATGGCCTCAAAGATGTTCTGGCAAACCATTCGTTGCCATAGGAGGGGTTGGTGGGATGTTGCCCAGGCTGTTCTCAAATGACTGTTGAGAAGTGGAAGAAGCATTTTGAGGAACTCCTCATCTCAGTGGACAGGCCCTTCTTTCAGGAGGCAGTGCTGGAAACCCCCAGTGGGATCAAATCTATTGCTGCCAGAGATCTCTCTGGCAGTAAAGTGCTTTCACAATGGTAAGGCAACAGGGGTGGAGAAGATTTGCCCAGAGATGTTGAAATCACTGGAGGGTGTGTTCCAACTACAGGGGGATCATATGTCTCAGCCTTCCTAGCAAAGCCTATGCCAGGGTGTTGAGAAGAGATTAAGCCCGTTAGTCTCCTTGGATTCAGGAGAAACAATGCAGTTTCCATCGTGGATGTGGAACAACGAATCAACTCGTTGCTCTCTCACTGATACTCAAGGGGCCATGGAAATTTGCTAATCTGGTCTACCTTAGTTTTGTAGATCTGGAGAAGGCTTGTAACCACATATCCTGAGATGTCCTGTGGGAAGTACTGTAGGAGTATGAGGCATCACTGCTGCTGTGTGCTGTCCAGTCCCTCTATTCCCACAGTGAGAATTGTGTCCATATTCTTGCAATTAAGTTGAGTTAATTCAAGGTGGCGTTGTACTCCAAGGGTGCATCCTGTCCCCGTTCCTGTTTGTAATGTTCATGGACAAGATATCAAGGTGCAGCCACATTGGGGAGTGTATCTAGTATGGGGACTTGGAGGTGGCATCTCTGCTGCAGATGATGATGTCCTTGTTTCTTCAAAATTTCCAACTTTCTTTTTAGAAATCAGGAATGAAACGTTCAGATAGATTAAAAGGGGGAGGCAAAGTGATTTCAAATCCAAGAACACTATCCTCCTAATGTACTTGTGCACATTTTTCAAAGCATCATTATGTAGTTATGTTCCAGAAAAATATATGTGGTACCTGAAGAGCCAATTGCCTTTTTGCTGTGTTTTGAATGTAGGTATGCTCTAGGAGATCTTTTAACTATCTGCAAGAATGAGTAGAAAGAGCAGAACATGTGGCATAATTAATAACTGGACAGGATTCACAGTATTAGCTCTATTAAAGACAAGTAGGATATGTGAAATGTATTTCCCTGGTACTAGTCTGAGGGAATATCCACATCCATAATTAATCTAGCTCATTGAAGTAATAATTTAATCACTGAAAGGAAGCAGAAAGAGATGTCAATTAACAATAAGGACATGCTTCAGCATCCACTGAAGTCAGTTGAAATATTTCCATTGACTTTAAAGGGCATTGATTGCACACTAAAGTTTGTGTTCTGAAGTCATTAAGAATTTGATTCTGCCATATTGCGTTAGTAGAGTTGACAGAACTATAGGTTTTATCCCATTACCTGTGCCACTTATTTGTGTGTTTTCCAAAGGTGTAGCCATGTTAGTCTAGTTCAGCTAAACAGACGAGTCTGGTGGCACTTTTAATGCGATAAATACATTTGTTAGTCTTTAAAAGTGCCATCAGACTTCTTGTTTGTAATTGGTGTGTGTTTTACAAAGGGGTTGGGTACAAGTTAGTCAGTTTGGTGATCTGGCTTGTAATTTGTGGTTTGCTGTTATCTGAATTCATGGCTTAGTCGTCTTTTACATTCTTAGATGTATATAGAGTGTGCCTTTATGTTCATGCAATATTATTTTAAGAGAGCTTTTATATGTGGTATTTATTATAAGACCATTAGCCATGTAAGTTTTGATACTATTATTATTTAACATTTGCACATGGTATAGCACCATTCCTCGTGATCTACAGAGAAAGTAAAAGAAAGGTTTCTGCCTCAAAGAGCTTAGGGTGCGTGCTTGGGTTACAGTAACCTGACTCTGCAGGAAATCCTTGCAGGCAGTGCTTAATTTACAAAGAAAGAGGTGCCATGGCTCAAGCAATTAAGTGCTGGGGCTCAAGCAATTTTTTTACTTTCATAGCTGAGGTGGCAAGCCCAGAGGTACCATGGCTATGAAGTGCCAAGCCCAGAGGCACTGGGGCTCAGCCTTGGCACAAATAAATCATTTAGTACAGCTAGAATCTGATTTTGGGAGTTTCTGGGTTCCAGTCAAAGGATATGCAGAACACAAATTTTTGCCTTGAAACAGATGTTGAATAGGCTACTTGGAATGCTGTTGAATAGGCTACTTGGAATGTAATAGCACGTCATCTCTGGAGAGCTGATTACATCACACAGCTACATAATTTATCGTTATTGGCAACCCCCATTCAGAAAAGATCTCTTACCAATGCAGGTCAGGCCTGTTTCTAAGCTTTGCTTGCATGTGCTCAAGGGAGTGTATGTATTTCCTGAATTTCATGTGCTTCAAATTCATAACAAATATTTAAGTAGATCAAAATTCAAGAGAAATATTTGTCTATGGAAATTTGAGGTGTTTGACATTTCTCTACATACAGGTATTCAGAAATCTGATGTCAGAAAACTCTCTTAAATAGAACAGTAACGTGTGTACTACCTTTTCACAGGAAACAGGATTCAGGCTCAATATATAGTGTCAAGATGGAATGAATTTGGTAGTCTTGATTTAATGCCCAAGGGAAAGCAGTCCAGATTAAGGAGTTCTCCTCTCCAAATATAAATAGTGTGGCACAGTTACGTACAACTGGCAAGTCTTTTTTAGTCACAAAGCCAGGAGCTTGGTGATCAAGGAAGCTGAATCACCTTCCTCTCTCTTTCCAGAGATGGTGTTTCTGCCAGGATAAGACTAAGGTCAATTTCAGGACAGAGAATGAAGATGGAATTTACACCACTGCACTTGTGAAGTGTTCACATTTGTAACCCTGTCTGTTCATTCACTTTCCCAACATGGCCAAAACAAAATTTTCTTTTTCTGTTGGGAGATTGGTGCCACTGTATCCGACAGATTGTAACTAGAGATGGCCTAGACCCAGTGCTCTGGATCTGAAAGGCCCTGATTATCACAAAAGTTATGATTTGGTTCTGGGTGTTTCACTTTTAATGTAAGGTCATTAGATTCCATCCACATGACCAGATTTATTTCAAGTTCAATTTTTGGTTCCCTCGAAGTTAGTGGCAGAACTCTCTATAGAGCTTTAATAGAACCCATGAAGCCCTATTTTATAGCTTATAACAGTTGTGATCCTCCACTTAGTTCCGGTAGAATGTATCCATTTTTGGCAATGAAAAGAATGGGTTGTCTGTAGATGTCCATTACCTTTCCCAGCATCATCTTGAAAGTTCTGAATGTACTTTTCTTCCTTGCTGTTTACCTATGCGCATACATTTTATTGAGATGGTCACAAGCAAATAATTCTTTTGTTCATTGTTTTTTTACAGAGACGAGTCAAAGATGTGATATCCCCAATTGTTTTTGAAGTGGCATACTATCTTGGGGAACATGTGATGGGAAAGGAAGAGAAGGAGCTACCTGCTCTCAAGCCCATTCTCCGCTGGAAGAAGGGAGAGAAGATAGCTCAGAGAAATCAGGTCAGGCCCTGATGGTGGTTCCTTTTTTCTCTCTTCAGAATGGATCTGTTCTAAGTAAACGGGAGAGATGTGCTATCTATTTCGAAATGGCAACAGAATAAACCAATGAAGTGACTGCAGGTCTAGAAATGTTACTGTTGTCAAGGTTTGCGTTGTTGCCTATGTCATTCCATACTTGAATTCAGACTTTAGGTTGTGCGAGGTAAATGTATGCTGCCAGAGAAAAATTTGTTTGAATTTTTTCGTGAAAATTTCCCAGCGTTGCCAATCACAGTGCAGCTCTACCATGTTATATAGACCTGCTCTGAGCAAGTTTAGGTAACATGGAGGGAAGGGGAACAGAGCTCCTTTCTCCCATTCCAGCTCATTTATGTTGCATAAAACATATGAAATAGTGAAAAGGGGCTTTGAAGGCCCTGGTTCCTGCCAGGGAGGATTCCCCCTGCATTGGCAGCACAGAAAGACAGCTGTAAGACTGCCCCCTGAAAACTCTCTTACAAGACCTGGGAATTAAGGGGTGTGTCTGGAATGAGGCTGCAGCTGGCAGCACTGGAAATTCCAGGGAGGCTATAATTTAGACACAACTTCAGAGCTGTCTAAATTATGCTGGGGGGTCTCTCCAGCCCTCAAAGCAGCCTGTGATTGGGAGAGTGCAAAAATTACTTAAAACTGCTGTAGCATCTCTTCTCTTGGACTGTGAGTTCTGTGCTACACCTATGAGTAAAACATTGGGAGCCACTATTTATAGCTGTTCCTCGCAACTGTTAAGCCTGGCCGAGCTGTTTTGGTTTGGCAGTGGTGGGACTTCCTTCTCAAAATTCAAGAGTAGCAATAGACTGGTAGGGGCAAGTCCTTCTCCCATTCAATGCCTAAGACTTTTGACATTAACCTAACTGGGAACAAGAGAAGCCCCTTAATTTTCAAACACTGTTTCTTTCGAAAGCACCGAGGCTTTACAAAAGAATAAACTTTACAGAATTACACTCTGAATCATCCGGCGTTTGTTATGAATGTAAAACACTTGTTTTATCTGGAAGCCTTTCAGCATTTTAAGCATTTAACAATGGATTGTAAGATCTGCTTTTTAACCTGTTCTTGGAAAGTTTATTGCAAAATATATATTCAGTGATGCATGTCTTTGTATTGTCATGCATAAAGTTCCCTTCTGATTAATAATGATAATGAAATACTTCTGAAGCTTTCATGGTGCTCAAATCTGCAGGCCCCTGAGGGCCTTTCAATTGAAAGTTAATTGAAACTAAAATATACAAAGATACATTCTTTGTTATGCATAATGTGTGTTTTGATTTGATCTTGCATTTGGCCTTTACCTCTTGTATTTATAGATGTGCAATACCCAGATCAGTGCATTTTACTTCAAAACATGAATTTTAAAAAATTTAATAAAATCAAAGGTTATTTAGAGGGGTGTGTGTGTTATACTCCTGAAGATATAAGATGGGAGTTAGTTGCACAGTGGAGAACCCTTAAATGTACAGTGTGGTTGAAAACTGAATCCTTTATTTAAGTTCCACTCTTTTAAAAACCTGCACTTAATCTGAGAAAGGTCATGGGATGCAGTGTCAGATTAATATTAAAATAGCTAGATATAGACAGGACAAAACACAGAAAGAAAAAATCTTTTGAGAATTTCCTTGACTCTTTTCCCTTCCAAATTAGAGAAGAAAACAAGAAAACTAGTTTAACCATCCCTTCCCATGTGCCTTCCAGATGTTGGCTCTCTTAATTGAGAGAGACAAGGATTTGAAGTTGGGCTGATAAATGAGGCTGAGTTTCAGATCTGCTGTGTCAGTTTCAGTGATAAAATCCTGACTGAATAGCCTCTAGGAATAGCAGTATAACTTAAAACACTGTGATCATGTCCCAATTACAAATGATCTTTGGAAACCAGGTAGGATAACAAGGGTAGTGACCATCTAATCTAATGAAAGGACCTATATTTTCAAAGGAACTAGTGACTTGGGGTTCCTTAACTTTTGGGAGTCTAGCCCGAGACACGCTGAAGACTCCACTTTGCAGAAGATGGATATTTAACACTTTCTGAAAATCAGGCCCCTTAACAAGTTGGGCACACACAAACTTAAAGCATCCAAAATCACTGTCACTTTTGAGTGTGAGTGTGTGTGTGAAATTAGTGCCAATCAGTGTTGTAATTAGATACTGTATGGCCAGTGACCTGTGGTTTTCAAAAATCCTGAATAAAACCGTTATGATTCTGTTAACCTAGTCAGAACTGATATTTTCAAATGGAAGATTTTACAATTGTCCTGTCAATCTGCCAGTCAAGAGGAAAATTAATTTGCCCAGCTCTGTGCATAATTAAACAAAGGAATCAGATGACTGATTTTTGTGAATAAATATGTAAGTAAAGCTGGGCAAAACTTTTCAGCCAAAATGTTTTTTGGCAACAAATGCAGATTTGACAGCACAAACATTTTATGAATTCTTGTCAGTTTTGCTGATTTGTTCATTTAAAAAAAAAAAAAAGTTAAAAAAAATCTGAAAAATGTGAAAATGTTTCAATTTTTCTTTTAAAAATTAGCTTTGTTTAGAAATTTCCTTTAATTTTATTTAAAAAATAAAAATGCTTGAAATATAAATTAAAATTTTCATTTGACCCCACATGATATTTTTCTGACATTTTGATTCACTGAAAATGTTGGGTTTTTAGAAATAGTTTATAATTATTTTAATTGCCAGTCAAGAAGAAAATTAATTTGCCCAGCTCTATGCATAATTAAATAAAGGAATTGTGTGTTGTAAGATGATGCAGGAGGGGCATATATTTGGAAGCAGAGAGAGAGAAAAAGAGGTTCTAACTTCCATCTTTGAGAAATCTACTTTGTTTCTGTTTAGATGATTTGTTTGGTGCCACAAGTCATTGCAAACATCTGTGGTAGTTCATGTTGGATTTGTGTATTCACCCAGATATGTATTTACCTAATCAGATTAGGCACTTTGGGATCCCCTGCACTGGGTGTTTGGTTTATTTTTCAGGGCTGTGATCTCCCCTACAAAAGAAAAGCCTTTCTGTACATAGCTCTTCCATTGTCTATGCAGAAAGGAGTAATACGATAGTTCAATAACCCTACCTCCCTACATCTGGCTGAGTCTGTTCTCTTGGCTATGCATTTAGTACGATCTCAAGCTGCTTTAACTTTTGCTTGAAGCTCAGTTGTATTGTGGAATCAACTTAACTGACTGCCATCCAAGGTAATATGGAGCTCTGTTCTCCACCATAGCATAATCCTATGAGGATGCTTGTGAAGTTTTCTGTCCCATAAGTTACTTTTTCCTGTATGGGAGAACGATCTGTTTACTATCATTCAAAGAGAGCTCTGGTATTAAATGAACCTTGATAGGTATCTTGTACAAAATGTATTCATTCATTCATTTATTCATTCGGTCATTCACATTTATGTCTAAAAGCGACTAACTTTAGCTTTAAGCACAACAAACAATTGATGAGCTATATCTCTGGATGCTCAGTTCAGGAAGGTACACCCATTCTCAACACAATTTCCCCTGAAATAAGATCATAATATGGTATCTTTCAGTGGTGCTGAGCAAGTGAATCTTCACTGAAAATTGCCCTTGGCAAAGAATCAGTGGCAGATAGATGGGAGGGGTGGGGCAAGGGTAGTGGTGGACCAAGAGAAGCCATCACCATGAGCTCTAGAAAGTTCCCAGGAGGGGGAAGAAAGCAATATGTTCTCCCTTGCAGATATGGACCCTTGTCCCCTGGGACAGCTGAGGAAAGGACGGTACGATCTGATGGGAGCTAGGGCCCCCTCCTGCCATGCACAAGGGGTGTCTGAGGCGTGGGGGGAGGGGCCTGAAAAGGCAAGCATTGGCCCCTGGGTGCCAGAGACCCATGATATGCCACTGCAAAGAAGGCATATATGACGCTGTTCTTATGAGCCATATTGAACATCACATTTGTCATCAGCCAAGGGTTGTAGGTGATGCAAATATAGCTTTGATTTTGAAAAATGGAATAAAATGTAATCAAGCTGACCAAGGGACTGTGTGGCACAGGGAAGGCTCACCTGTACCTTTGTGATGATTTGTAGATACTCTGTGTGAGGTATGCTTATATGTATATGTGTGGGGCAGGGTACACGCCCTTTGCTGGACAGGCAGCTCCTGGTGATGGCCTTACTGGGGAATTCAGCTCAATTGGCCTTCTGTTCAGCTTGTGTTCTGCCACTCTCTGTCCCCTCAGCCCTCTGGCTGAGCCCCTCAGGCTACTCAGCCCTCCGGCTGAGTACCTCAATCCTTGCTGCCCACCTTCCAGGGGGACCCCCGCTCACCATAGCCGGCCTCTCTGTAAGTCCTCAGGTCAGCGAGTTGAGTGCTACTTCTTGCACTCTGGGGCTATGTCTACACTCAAAGTTAAGTCGACTTTATTAAGTCAACTTTAAGTTGACCTTATTAAGTCGACTTAGAGAGTCTACACAAGACTCTCTAAGTCGACTGGATAGGTCGAGGGAGAACCTTGGCTCCAAAGGAGCCTCGGCTCCCCAGACTAGGGGAGCAGCCGTGGCTCCCTGCCAGAAAGCTTCCCCCAGGGAGAGCCAGCCGCACACAGCTTCCTCTTGCTGGGAAGCCACGAGGTCCTGGGGAGAAGGGAGCAAGGGCTTCCCCAAGGACAAGGGAGCCATGCGGGGCTCCCTTATCCCCCCGCCCCAGGTCGACTTATGGAATAAGTCAATTTAGGGTGTCCACACTGGCTTAAGTTGAGTTCTTAAGTCGAACTTCTTAAGTCGACTTAAGCCTTAAGTCAAGCTAAAACTAGGTGGTGTTAAGTCGACTTAAGGAACAGCTTAAGTCAACTTAATAAAAGTCCAGTGTGGACAGGCAGTAAGTTAGGTCAACTTAAGCCTCCTTAAGTT
Organism: Pelusios castaneus; assembly: GCA_007922175.1. Lineage (NCBI taxonomy): Eukaryota > Metazoa > Chordata > Testudines > Pelomedusidae > Pelusios > Pelusios castaneus. Next base: position 2,630,469 of record ML685756.1, read on the forward strand.
GACCTAACTTGTAAGTGTAAACGCACCCTGGGGGAGCGGGTCGGATTGCCTTATGAGAGGAGACTTAAGGACCTTGGTTTATTTAGCCTAACCAAAAGAAGGTTGAGGGGAGATATGATCACTCTTTATAAATACATCAGAGGGATAAATACCAGAGAGGGAGAGGAATTATTTGAGTACAGCACCAATGTGGACACAAGAACAAAATGGATACAAACTGTCCATCAGAAAATTTAGGCTTGAAATTAGACGCAGGTTTCTAACCATCAGAGGAATAAAGTTCTGGAATAGCCTTCCAAGGGGAGCTATGATGGCAAAAAACATAACTGCCTTCAAAACTGAGCTTGATAAATTTATAGAGGGGATGGTGTGGTGGGATGGCCTAGTTTGGCAATTGACTGATCTTTGAGTGGCCTAAGAAGGGACATTATATGGGGTGAGTTCTGAGTTATTACGGAGAATTCTTTCTTGGGTGACTGGCTGGTGAGACTTGCCCACATGCTCAGGGTTTAACTGATCACCATATTTGGGGTCAGGAAGGAATTTTCCCCCAGGGCTGATTGGCTAGGGCCCTTGGGGTTTTTCACCTTCCTCTGTAGCATGGGGCATGGCTCACTTGCTGGTGGATTCTCTGCATCTTAGTCTTTAAATCATGATTTGAGGACTTTAATAACTTGGTCATAGGTTAGAGTTTTATTGCAGGAGTGGGTGGGTGAGGTTTTGTGGCCTGCATTGTGCAGGAGGTCAGACTAGATGATCATTCTGGTCTCTTCTGAGTCTGAGACAATGAATTGCTGAACCTCTGGGTGCCTTAGCTCCCCCATTTCTAGGATGGGGTTATTAATCAAAACCCATCTGTAAAAAAGATTTGAAAACTTTGTTTTTTGCAAATATTTATATTAGAAAAACCAACAGTGTTGTTAAACATAAATTAGATACATCACTGAATTTTATCACCCTGACTATCAAAGGAATTTTCTCGGAGCCTGATTAGAAGAGACTCTTGTGTGAATTATGACATTTTTTGGAAACCCAAAAGTCTTTTTGTACTGGGGATATAACAATGTTAGTACCAGATACTATCCTGAAAGACGCTTCATTAATTAGCTACAGTACTTGATGTCTGCCACTCTGGAGCCCCTCAGCAATATGAATTAATGTTTGTTCTTTTTCTGCTCTCGGGTTTTTTCGCATTTCTTTCTGTAGCAAAGAAAACTGTTTAATACCTAAAGAGAGGGTCATGCCTGAGACTAGACTGATCTATATTGGATACTTGTATGACTTGCATTATAATAAATTAAGGTTGTAAAGAACTCAGTTACTAATTCATTTATTCTTGCAAGTTTCTCTCCGGGGCGTGGGGGGGTGGGAAGAGCTACTATTGTCTTCATTTTACAGATGGGAAACTGAGACACAGAGCCTCAGTGGCTGTCCTAAGGTCTCACAGAAAGTCCGTGGAAGAACAGGGATTTACTCTGGAACTCAGGTGATCAGGGATCAGTGCCCCAACCAACCTTCCTCACTATAAAGGCTGTCAAACTTTGTTCCACTCTAACTGTTATAGAGATCTGAATCAAAGGTTCCTTTCGGTCTAGGAGTCCCTTTCCTTGTTCAATTAAAAACATTTTCTCCTTGATTGGGTGGGATTCCTGAAACAGTCAGTGCCACCTACTTCTGATTATCTGACTTTGCACTGTGTTATGGGTATAGGTTTCAGTGGTCAGAATCAACCTGAAGCTGCCGTTGTCTGTGCCAGGAAAGCTAAGAAGTGCTCCACCCTGAATATGTACTGGATCAGGCTGAGGTTGAATTAGGCTGTTCTTTTCTGAATGGAAAAAAGGGGAAAGATTCCAGTTCAGAGCTGAATTTGAACAGCAAGTGTCCAGATGTATTGTAACTTTGAAATGCCTGCCATAGTTAACTAACTGGAATAATAATTAGGAGAGGCCAGTGACTGTGGTGCACAATTCTATATTTTGGTAATCTTAATCTCATGTAAAGAAAGCTTAGGGATGTGGTTTTTCCATAGTTGGACTCCCCTTCCCTTTATCAGTACAGAAAAGAAGCATGCTTGAGACCCCTTGACACCCCAAGTTGAGAACTCAGGGTCTAGATCAAACACAATATCCTTCATGATCAGCAGTGGGAGTGGGAGTGGGAAGGGCAGACCAAAACTTGATTTCATCATATTAAGATACAGGATGTAAATCACCTAGAACTGCACAATTTTTTCAAAGGCCTTATGAGAAGAATCAGCTGAACTTTATCTGGGTGTCTGAAAATCTTTGCTATTAGGATTTATGAGGTGATTTATAAGGGGGGACATGAGCCTTAGGGAAACGTTGGAAGGAATTTGGCCTACTGAGGTTCCCTAAGGCTGAGAATGGCATTTTGAGGACTGTTAATTGGCCAGAGTTTTGGGTTTATGTGAGGGGGTGATCTCTGGTAAACTTATTAGCATGTGTGTAAGTTCTTTTATTGTTTTCTTTGTAATGATTTTACCATAAGAATAAATGTGCTTGCTTAGGATGTGTGGTAACATAACTGTGACAATCACACTATGTACTATCTCTGAGGAGAGACACAGAGCAGGCCTCTTTAGGCTGAATGGATTTTGCTGGGCATATCACAATATAAGCAAGACCTGCGCAGTTTGGTAGTACCCCAGGCAATGGTGCAGGAGTTAACTATGAACAGTAACAGAAGGAACAAAGCAATACAGATTGCAGGATCTCATCAACATGCCACTCTTCAAAGTCCCAGAAAACTTCAGCTTTGAAACTTTCAGAATGGACAAACCGGAGACAATATTGTGCAAGATTTCAAACTGCAGTCAAACCCCACAAAGAAATTAGAGATATAGGTTTCTTTTAAAATTTATGCTACGGGGAAACAAAGAGAGCATATCTGTAAATCCTTTCACTTTCCCGAAGACAAATCACAAAGATAACTATGAAAGGGTTCTAACTCTGTTTGATGTATAATGGATACTTCAGAGAAATGTGGTTTAGTAAAAAACAAACATGTTTTCACCAGAAAATTCAAGAACCAGGGGACAAAGTTGAATGTTTGATAAGCTCTCTGCATACATTGGCCGAAAACTGATTTGGGGAATGCAAAACATGAATATATTGGAGACAGGCTGGTTATTGGGTTAACAGATGATGACCTTTCACAGCAACTACAGATGTGGAGATGTTTAACTCTAGCCCCAGCTATTCTGACAGCAAAGCAGTCAGAATTGGTCAAAGAGGACAAAAGGCAGAAGCAAATTGAAAAACCTGAAACTGTCTTAGAAACTGTGAACAGACACTTACGTGATAATGACTTTTAACACTCTACCCCTGAGGCAAGGAGAGAGAACTCCCAGATTAAGAGGGACAAAATCTAGTGTACATTTATAAGGTGTGGAAAAATTCTCATCCCTAGAGATGATGCATGTCCAGTGAGAGGCATACAGTGTAATGCATGAAGTATGGACATTTTGCAGCTGTTTGCTGCACCAAAGCATTTAGGGAGTTGTCTCATATTACAGACAGTCGAGATCCATTGTTTCTGGGATCTATCACTTGTGATGACGTATAATCTGCCTGGAAAGTGAAACTGGGTATTTGTGGCAAGACTATTGACTTTAAAATTTGCTCAGGAACTGATATCACAGTCATCTCGGAAGGGATTTACATCACCTTCAGCCCCTCCCAAAGTTGAAATCACCTGAAGTCACCTGACACAACTCTGGCTAGCCCTGGAGGTATTGTGAACAGCACGGGCCAGTTCATCCCAGGAACAATTTAAAAAGACAAAACCTTTGCAATCAGAGTCCATGTGATCAAAGAATCGAAGACCAACAGCCTTCTCAGCCGCATCATAGCAACCATGATGGGCCTAGTGAGAAAGGTGGAAGAACTTGACAGAGGATTTGAAGATACTGGACTTTTGAGAAGATACCACTACAAATTAATTTGAGATGATGCTGTACTATGCAGTGTTCAAAAACCTCTATCTGAAGTAGTCCAGCACAGCTCCTGATGGGAATACAGCTCAGAACTACTGATCCAACTTTGGAAAAGAATCTATCTCCAATGGGGCCAGACATGAAAATAGTAGCCAAATAAGGTAAGACTAAAAGATCATATGAACACTTTTACAGCAGCCATCATTCAGTTAGAGAACTGTTCTATCCAGAACCAGTGACCGTGTTCATGTCGAACTGGACAAAGTATGGACCACTCCTGCTATCATGAAGAAAAATAATTTGGTTCCAAGATCATATGTGACTGAGACCAACAGTGGAGAGTTCAACAGAAATCACTGCATCTACATACACTTTGTTCCTATAAAGAACAATTATCAGAGCAAGCTCTACAGATGGTAGATGTAGAACAACTAAAAGAAGATTTCAGGATTCCACAGCCAGTTGTTGCAACTAATGGACAGTTAGATGACCAAGTTGTTAGATGGTTGGGTTGTGTAATTAGAAGACTAGTTTGATTGAGAGAAACTTAATAAACAACTTCAAAGACAATGTGATAGTGTAGCTGTTGTAAATGGTAGGAATATAGAACTTAACAGGGAGGTGTAATAGTATGCAAAACTATAGTACACTGCTCAATCTGTAGGTGTCACTGTGTATAAAAATACCTTATTTAAACGAACCTGTCATTCCTGGCAGAGCCTTAAAGGATCTTATGGTCTGGTGGGTCTAAACAAGCTCTGTGACCAGTCCACATCTAGTACAGAATAACATGATAGATAGCTTTATGCTTGTTAATTTATACTTAACTAGCTTTCAGTTGCTAGGTAACAGCTTTGCTTAGGGAGATTTCTCCACACAGCTGATTTCCTTGGGGAGTGTCTGGTCCTTTAGTTTGTTCAGTTTTCTATTTGTTTTGTTTGTTTGATAGATATCTCTGTGTTTAATACATTATTTCTTGATCAGAGGATACATAGCAGTTGCAGTGTTGCAAATTCAAATCTCACTGGAAGATGGATGGGAAGGGAGAGTGGATGAATAGGTGGAAAGGGGAGGGTGGAGGGAATATGGAGGTAAAGTAGTAGTTACTGAATCTACCCAGGCACCCTTTGTTCACTAGACTATTTGTGGGACTTGAGCAGAATCTTGCTCACATGCTCAGGGTCTAACGGATTGCTGTGTGTAGGGTTGGGAAGGAATGGGGTGCTGGTGGCTTGCCAGGATCGTCTGGCTATGTCTCACTTGATCATTTTCCTGTCATTGCAGGAGCTTAAGGCATTGGTACACCTCAGTTCCTCCTATTTTCCATCTGGGGTACATAATAGTTTATTTTCCCAAGGATTATTTTAGTTTGGTTTTATTTTAGTTGTTGGATTTGTGTGTGGGTGCTCAATGATGGTGGTGTCCTGTGATATACTGGAGGTCACTCTGATTCAGTGGTCCCTTCTGGCCTTAAACTCTATACCACTATCCCTATGATAAACTTGTCTACTAAAATCAAATATCCCAAAGAGCCAGGTGCAAAAGCCTGAATTCAGTTCCCTTAAGAAAAGCAATTATTGTTCCTGAAAATGTTCCAGGATTTCATTACAAGCACTGGCTAAAATAAGAACAAATTATTTAGAGAACATGTCTAGCAAATATTCAAGCAAATTCAATCCAGGGGAGTGAACACCACAGGGGCTATAAATGATCAGAAGAATCCTGTTATTAAACAAAACAGCCAAGCCAGAACAGTATGGGCAGGGGAGAGGGAGGAGAAGAGGGGTGAAATCAGCTAGAGAGCTGACCCCAGGCTCCAGGTGTTCCTATGAAGAAGTGCTACACAAAGAAAAGAGCTCCATATTTACAATGGGTTAGCACAAGAAAATGGAAACAGAAACAGAAATGGCCAGCAATAATTATTTTATTAAACTAAAGCACATAAGAACTTCTATAATTGAGAAAGGGTGCAGGGAAACAAATTTGCTCAGTGAATTTATCGAGAGGAAAACTCTCTACCTAAGGCTCAGTACTGTCTAACATACTGCTGTTTAGCATGTCATCCAAGGCCAAACACAATAATTTCTCTGGCTTACGAGACCAATGCTATTTCTGTTTCTTTCGAATAGCTTCACTTGAAGGGCAATTTAAAAACTGAAGGCTGAGATTTTAAAAAAATTGAGGCCTAAAATTAGGCTTGTAAGGGCCACAGTTAGGTACCTAGTTTCATGGCCTGATTTTTAAAAAAAATTCAGTTTTAATGCCAGATTCTGCTACCTTTATTCTTCTTGAGTAGTATCATGGGACTTGTTGTGGAACAAGGTGTCGGCTCAAGGTATATAAAGGTAGCAGAATCTGGTTCTAAATTAATTGCCACTCTCTGATCCAAGCCAAATAAAAAGTTTGGGTTTTGAGGAGTTTCTCTTTTTGTTTTTCATCACTCTCCTCAGGACTCCCATGTTAGCTGTCCCTTTCTTCTCTTGCTTTGAAAGGAAGGACACAGCTCTTTCTGAAACCTAATATCAAGAACTTTAATGACTTGGGGCCCAGATTTCTTGGGATTGAAGATCTCACAAGAATTCATTCATTTATTTGTTGTTTATATTTGTTGCAAGTTTTATGGTATTTTCTGTTTCAGGTTTTGTCATAAATTCTACAAACACAGGCTTTCTGTATTTAAAAGTTCCAGTTCTGTTTGTGGAATTAGGAAGTACAGGGGCATGTGTGGAAATGCTAAACAGCTGGAGAAGGGAAAAGGGGAAATGACCAAACTTTCTCAAGCTACTGAACAAAAATGCAGCTAGTTCAAGGTTGGAGTCCATTCTTGTTTTTACCCTATTAGTTGTTCATCCCTAGCCATTGGACACTGCTTATATGAACAGGGATATTGGAAAGGACTCCAGTGTTAAATATTTATTCTGTTCTTGGAAAAATGCCAGGATTTTGATGAGGCCACTAGTCTGGAACTTGGGAGACCTGGGTTCATTTCTCTGCTCCACCAAAGGCTTCCTATGAGGCCTTGGGGAAGCAACTCTTTGCCTCAGGTCCCCATCTGTAAAATGGGAATAACAGCTCTGCCCTCCTTCATAGGAGTGTTATGAGGAGAAATACTGGAGCTGGTTGGAAGTTTTCCAAGGGAGTGCTTTTCTGTGGAGAAATGCTAAATCTCCAGAATTGATGCAAATTGTGGAAATATGTCAATTTCAATGAGATTTCTACAAAAGCCACCTGGTTTCTCAGCAAACCCAACCTGCCGAGGTTGCTTCTGTCCACTTCAACCAGCTTGAAATTTTCTCTGGCTCCCAGAGATGGCTCCTCATTGGAAACTTTTTTTGCCTCCAAATCCATCCTGGCTTTTGGAAAAGGTGCTCCACCATGGGTCTTACCGTCCCTCCCAAGGAAAAGGGGAGGGGTCACCTCCGCACAGTTACATTGGGGAGCTTGGACCATCTTTCTCCCTCCTTAGTGTTGAATGTGTGCCTGGCATTTACTCTTGCTGGCTTGAATTTCTCTGGCATAAGAAAATATTACTAATGTTTGCAAGGTGGTTAGATATCTGATACATTTTAGGTGTGAGTGGTTTGAATGGGCAACCATTTATTGGATCAATAATTGTAGCAAACTGCTCTTTACTGTTGAAGAACCAATCAATAGTTGTAATAACAAAAGTCTGGGTTGTCAGTCTGTTCCTTAAATTCACTTAAAATACTATATTTTTTAAATGCACCTGTTATCTTTGGACATGCTGCATGGTTTAAAGTAATTTTCTGAATTTTACAGAGATACAGTACGTAAAAATAAACTGGTGAGATGATTTTACAATTTATGCTCCTTTTTCCTTGAGTGCTCAAACCACCTTTAATGTATTTAGGTATCTCAGGAGATAGGGCCAAATTCTGGGCAGAGGAACAAAATTTGCGTAAAATGTTTTTTTTCTCTTGGAAGTTTAGAGAGACATACCTGTCAACTGTAACTCGTTTTGAGGGACATAACTCTTCTTAGTCTCAATTCCATACTTCCCACACAAATTCAGTATACCTTTACACTGCTTGTTGAAAATTATTTAATGAAGAAATAATATGTCATGGAACCATTATAGAAAATGTTGTTTACACCAAAGTAAAGAATCCAGAGCATTTTACGTGTCCTGACTGAATTTTGCGAGTCCCTCATTTTGGGTCTTGGTCTTTTAAATAATTGTTGGTTTGTGAGGTGTGTAAAGGGATGGTAGATGGAATCCTTTTCCCAAACTGACTAGCTTGTCTGTGCTGTTCAGACTTTGTTCCCCCAATCTCTTAACAGGACTCAGGCTCAATGGGTCCATGCTCTTGAGAGACGCTCTAAGCATGCTTTTGTCAAATATCCAACATACCCACCACCATCTTCCACATTTAGATGTGAATAATTTCTACCAAGCTCTACTTGGCCACATGTAGGGGAATGTGGCATTCTTAAGCAGGTACCCTCTCCTGTCTGCCCCTCTGCCATTACAGAGTGGAAAGGTGCCATCTCCATTGCCACTGAAACTTTGCGTGCCCATGCACAGTGCTGCAGAATCTTGATCTTTTTCCTCTCTTCATTTCACCCACCCACTTAATTTGATAGCTGTACTGTCAAATACCAGTGGATTTTACAGTTGTTCATGAGGTTTGACAGTAATTCTGTTATTCTGGGATTATTTTAATGGTCAGTAATTTGAAAGTCAGAGTAACATACTTTGCTTTAGAGGAATGACATATTATCCTAGTATAAACAACAAATTATGACAAACGATTAAATTTTTACTTTGATTATAGATGAGTGACTAGGTTTGATGGGGTATTTCCTGCTACCTCAAATTCTACACAAACCCACATCTTTTCCAGGATTCTGAAAGCGCTTAAATTATTTTCCATATTTATCTTTCTTTCTCATTCGTACTGCTTGGGAGCAGAAACAGGACTCCCAAAAATAAGGGGTAAGAAGTAAATCTGGCCTGATCAGAAAAGGAATGCACAGAAATAAAAACCATGAGTCTGTTTCTGGTGAGCTTTCCAGTTCAGTTGGCAGTGTCCAAGAGGTCTAGATAAAAAGATTTGACTGCCTCCAGTGCTTAATTTGTGCCACGACTTGCCAGGACTGACCCCCGCCCCCCTCAGTTTAACAGTTGATAGCCCTGGCACCTCATGTCACTTACAAAAGTAAAAAAAAGAAAAATTGCTGGAGCCCTGCATCTCTTTAATTACAAATTAAGTACTAACTGCCCCTGAATGTCTTGGAGGTCGCTCCTCAGTACTTTGTACCATGAACTTAGTGTTCTTAATTTTACTGGAACATATTGTGTTATCAAGAGGAGTTTGTCTGTACCAAAGTTCTCCACTCTAACAACTTTCTCTCCTGTTTTTCACAGACTATTTTTGAGAGGAATTGTCAGTCAGATGATTGTGCTGCTGACTTGAAACTTCAGGGCAAACTATTGCTGTCTAGGTGAGTGAATTAAACTTCTTTTGTGTTCTTACTTTTGCATATTTGGATGGAACTGATTTTAATTAAGAGCACATTCAAAACCCAAAGTCCAGATCACACCTTGCATATGCTGATTATTACTATTTATATTATGATACTACTAGAGAGATTAACTGAGATTAAGGCCCTCTTATGCTAGGTATTGGCCAGATACAAGAAACATTCACTGCCCCAGAGAGTTTACAATCTGAACAGACAAGCAGATAAAGGAGGGAAAGGAAACTGAAAGCATAGAAAGGTGAAGTGACTCATTCAAAGTCCCATAGTAGGTCCTTGGTTTTCCATCTAAGGCCAGCTCCACTACAGTCAGACCATATATTCCTTCTTAATGAAGATTATGACAATAAAATATTATTTAGTGTGTGTTCAGTAAAGCTGTGTGAAGTGTCTCCATTTTCCTTAATACAAAAATATCGTGAAGGGAAAAAAAAGACAAAATATTGCAAATGTCATAAAATCCTATGTGGTGGTAAATTTTCTTTCTGTTTCCTTTAATTTCGCAAATTCGCAGACTCTGCAGAACTCTTTGTCTTCATTTGTCAGTTTCACAGTCATTTTTTCAATATTTAGATAGTTTATCTTTCCTTTTGGCTTCACTTTTCATCTCGTGGTAAAACTGGTCAAGTGACACTAATGTGAGGTGTTTGTTTTGTTCTTTTTGACTTATGAGAAGAGAGACGCTGAAAAGAGAGACGCTGTATTGCTTGATCAGATTGTGCTTATTCCATTTCGGGATTTTTTCAGGTTAAAGGTGAACCTTACTCATCACTTCTGTTTCCTTTTTCCTAGCATTTTTTAGCACACTTTTAGGGAGTGTAATGCTGATTTCGATTATTTAATCATGTTTCAGGGGTTTTTCTGTCTGATGCAGATGCAGTCTGTGAAATCCTTACTTTCAGCCAGGAAGGAAAAAGTCAAAAACAGTAAAGTCAGCAGATATAAATGCATTTTGCACAACTCTACAACGTTTTATAGTTGGAACTAGAGATGGGCCTGAACAAAACTCTAAAAGCAGTCTTTGAAAAGCTATGGCCCAGCTGTAGCTCTCATTGAAGAAAATAGCAGTCTTTCCATTGACTCGACTGGGAGTTGGATTGGGTTGTCAGGCTATGGATTCCAAGCCTGCGATTTTGCCCCAACTTGGAATTGTTACCTTATACAGAATGTTAAATGCACACTGGAGCAAAACTGGAGAAATGTGGCTTTTTCTTATCCTCAGACCAGAGATAATCAAGAAAACTAGGGGATAGATCCTGAAGACACGTATTTATTATGAGTTAGTCCAGTAGTTCTTAACCTTTTGCAGGTCGTGACACACTTGGCAATGTATTGTGACCCCACAGAACACATCAGCCCAGCCCCTCCTCACCCTTCTGCCCCGCCGAATCCAGCCATCTCCTCAGCTCTCTGTGACACACTTACCACAGTAATATGTCGCAACACAATGGTTGAGAACCGCTGAGTTAGTCCACTGAAATTGTGGCAGTGAGCAAAAGTGTAAATAGTGATTGGAGGATTGGTTGGTTAGCTCCTTCTGCAGTTGTTTAGATTTAAGCCTGACCTTTTATTTTAAAGATAAGCTGTTTATTTCACCTAAACAATTAAAATAAAAATCATGACTGTAGAACAAATGTACTGTAATCTAATTCAATACAACATTCATACAACATGCTGATTAGTCCTCTCAGTTCTTCATTTTAGTCCAGCTATGAATTGCTATTTAGAATAGACAAGGTGTTTTCAAATAGACAACAGATTCTGTTCATTTGCTGTTTGTAATCTCTGGGACTGTCCGTTTCTGTTTTTCAAAAACACCTAGAACATTTTCATCACTTCTTCAATCTAAATCAATTAGAATATGTATTATTATTGCCTGTTTAAAATAAAAAGACTGCTGGTTATGTAAAAGTTAGCAAAGGTGCTTATCAGGTATAGTGTGACTAATTTATCACACACACAATTCCATATGATGAAAGATTGCATATAAGCTTGGGGGTTTTTTTGTTTGGTTTTTTTTTGGTAATTCTTCATGTCTATGCAGAACACTGTAGCTATAAACCTTCAGTCATTTCAAATACTTGTACACCAGAATGAACGGACGTATCTACACTACAGGGTGACTGCATTTTTGTGCTACATAGCTATAGAGGGCCTCATTCTGTTTTCATTTACACAGGAAACATTGCTCCACTGATGCCTGTACAGTTCCATCAGTGTAAAAATTGGTAAAATGAAGTCCATTAGTTTCTCATTGTAAATATTGCTGGTTTATATGCTTTTCAAGAACCTCAGCACTTCAGGTCTATAAGGTATCACAGTGCTATGTGCTTTACAGTTCATTGTTTTGTATCGCATCATATAATGCATGTTTAAATAGGGGTTCTGCTTAAAAAACTGGCTAAGTCTAAAAGATTAGGTTACCATCAAGAGACTGAATTGTGGTGGTCACCCATTATAAAGTTAAGTACCATACAGCAACTCTGTTCTGGAGTTACACAAGGAATGAATATGACCCAGTGAAAATTATGTAGTAAAAATGCCATCCAGTGCTTTGGAAAGGTACCCCTGAATGGCATATACTTAACAAGCATATTACACTAGGCAACAAGAAACAAAAATAATAGCTTGTTGGCAAAAGCCAGCAGGTCTGCTCTGAATTCTGTGTAGCTTTTTATTTACTAAGATGCTTTGGATAGAGATTACCTTCCCTTTCTCAATATTTAGTCTTGGCAGAATTTGACTGTCAACATCACATGTCAAAATATACGAAGTCATTTTCCCTAGGCAAACTTAGAATCTATTCATCTGTGAATTCTGAACATCAGCAATGGAAATATTTTTTCAGTGGTTTGTGTCTCTGTACAGTGCAGTTGGTGCTTGCTGACATTTTCTGATAGGCTCAGATGGATTAGATTTTTATCAATATTGTTTCACTTGCCCTCAAATGGGAAACATAAGTACTTAGATAAACACAAATGAAGGAGCCTCAGCTCAGAGTTCTGATAACGGCTCCAAAGTATGGCTGCTGCTTATCTGAACTATTTTGAACCTCATGAGTCTGCACCCTTCAGCCAGAAATGTTGCTTGGTTTCTGACATGTTCTACTTTTGACAGCTGAGTCATGTGTGTGGTGCACCGGGAAACTGTGCTGTTTCATAGATCAGGGTCCTCAAGTAGGGATGGAATTCGGTGGTGCAGAGGGGAGTGCTTCAAAATGGTAAACCAGGGAAAAACTGGAACCATTTAAAAAAGTTTCGGGTTTGATTTCATGTCTGGACATGGGCAAGATTTTTTTTGGGGGGGAGGGGGGGAGAGAAGGAGGCATGGCGGCATTCATATGAACTGATTCCCTAATGCCTGAAATAAACTGAGAGGTGGTTATAGAATACAGAAACTTGTCTTGAGAACCTAAGTAAAGTAATGTATGTTGACAGAGAAGAGACATCATTTAGTTGCATTAAATAGAAAAGAGATTCTTTCCAAGATTACTGGCTATACACAGGTCCGCCATTGTGGTTTTCTAGCTTGGAGAGTAACTTAACAGAACCTTTAACGGCTAGTGTCACTTCAGAGGGCCTTTATAAATCCTAGCCTGGATTAATCATTTACAGAAGGGACTGCTGTCTACATTACAAGTAAGTAGGGCAGTAACAACTGAAATCATTGACTGAAAACCTTTGTCTTGGAGAAATAGAACAAGGCAGTGGCTGGGACTGCAAAGTGGCCAGGACACAAAGGCGTTTTCTTCATACATTCAGCAGCAGATACATGTGGCTATGATGTAGCCATGGTGGAGCATAGAAAGGACTCCCATTTTGAACCATCTCTTGCAAATCATCTTTATTCAGCAAGAGTCAACATTGAAGGATTTAGGCTTCTTAAATCCCTCAAAATTGCAACTTTGAATCTCATTGGTGGTTGACCTTGTGTTCTGCTGCCTTGGACCACAGCTCTCTAAACCTTCTGGAAAAGCATACCTTCTTCTGCATATTGGATAGGGACTTCACCACTGCAGTTGACTTATTCTCAGCTGATACAACTCTGCAATTTGCTGGGCCTGTCTGCTTGCACACATAGCCCCTCTTCAAATCTATTTGCCTTAAACTAAAGAAACAAAAACAAGACCTTTAGATATCTTGGATTGGAGGGGCTTCTGCATTCCCATATTGGAATTGCGGTGTTGGTGAGCCCTGGCATCTGACTTTGAAGACCATAAATCTGGAATGAGGTGCATTTAAAAAATGATGGGGGAACTCTACATACAATATAAATACCTTAGCAATCCTACTTCCACAACATGCAACCCTAATGTGAATAGGAATAAAATATTTTGTAGCAGAATTTTTTTTATGGCCACAGCCTTTTGGATGGCATTAGGAAGATGGCCTTTCATGCCAACCACCCAGCACTAGAAATGTAGTAATTTAAAAAGCAGAAGGACAGAACATCCAATCACTTATATCTTGATCCAACAGAAAATGTTTCTCTTGATGTATTTTTAAAAAATATGTTATTTAGTATTGAAAATATTCATTATAAGCCTAGAAAGTTTGATATGTTTTGAAGGAACATGATAAAATCTGTTTTCTCTACAGAAAGAAGTCTTTTCCATCAACTCTGGGCAGTAGATAGTGCGTGTCTTTCTCGGATCTTTGTATAGCTTCTCATTTAAAACTTGAAATGCATCTGTTTCCCTATTAAGTGCTGGGTGAAGTTCTCTGGTCTGTGTTATGCAGGAGGTCAGACTTGATGTTCATAATGGCCTGTCAGACTAGATGTTCATAATGGCCCTTTCTGGCCTTAGAGTCTATGAATCTATGTCTCGTTCACTATATATGTGGAAAAGAGCACTCTGATCCTTTAAGATAAAACTACAATTAACAAGTAGCAGGACACGAATCTTGCTTGACATATTGAGCTCCTGAACTGACAGGTTTTCACATGATAATTGCCTATCCAGTTCTAGATCGATGCACTGAGCCATGAGGAATTGGGAATATGCCTGTCTCCATGGGACTAACCAGAAGACATAGCTAAGAATCCCACTGGAAAAAAAGAATGCTGGGGTCCATATGAAATGCCATTTAATGTGTTGTAGTAACTGTACAGGCATTGGAGACTTCATGCACCTGTCCCAGTATGTGAGCCCTGATTAGCATGTGCTGAATTTGCAAACCCTTCTGACCATGTAGGCTGGGGTTTTAGGATGAAAAGGCCTTCTCTCTCCAGCTACTATTTGGCAACTAGCTTAGTGCAGCTGGCTCTCAGGTGTCTTTCAGCAAATGTAATAATACTTTTTAGGCTCTGTTTAGAATGTAATGGAAACTAATCTAAAGCCATGGAAAACATTTGGTAAGAAAAGACATTTGGGGAAAAATTGGTTCTCCCATGAAAAATCAACAAACAAGAAAGGGACAATCTTAGATCAAAATAGACTGGTGGCTTCTTTAAGATATGCAGCTACAGAGGAAATCCTGCATGACTGTGTAAATGTCATGACAGTCTGTGTAGCACAGGAAACAGACTAGCATTGCTATTTAAAAAACAAAAACAAAATAGTGTTGCTGTGGCTTGTCATATAGCAGCTGCATTTACCTCCTGATGGTAGCTGAATAGTTTGTAAATCAGTTTTGGAAAGACAGAGGACTGTAAGTATAGGTACGAGAACTAAGGGAGGGGGAGAAGAGGGTATATATAGGGTTTACAGTTTGGTTCACTGGCTCTCAGCACCCCCCACTATACATACTCCAGAGCTCCTGATTTCAAGAATCCTTGGAGTAAAAAAAAAAAGTTATATAAATTGTTATTCATTAGAAAATTTCAGAGGCAGCATATGTCCCTTTTAATTCTATGACATACATTTACCTTCATCTGTCATTAGAACTAGAATTGTTCACAAGCCAGAATATTACTCATTCTATATTTGTTGTCAGGACCAAACTGTGTGGAGAATGAAACACAACTATTTTCATGTTGACTTATACCCTATCCAGATCTTATTACAGACCCAAATTTACCTCAGTCCCACACAAACCTTAGTAGTGTAAATGATTTATGTTGGAAATACTGAATTGTGAAATGAAAGGCATAGACCACTGAAGCTTTTGGGGGAATGATAATCCTGGTACATAAAGACTTTTGAGGTTTTGAGATTTGTTTTCATTCCACACTGGAGTGAAAATAGAATCTTTCAAAAGTTTTTTATGAAATGGAATTTTATGGAAATGTTCGTTTTCAGATTACAATGGTCAGGTTTTGGTTTGGGTGGTCTCCATCTCTAGAAAGGAGCAGAAAGTCCATCATCTCAGAATCCTTTCCATCAAAAATTTCATTGAATTTTATACTTTTTGGCAAAATATTTTGATTTAATTGAAATTTCATTTTCTGTTTGAAAAAATATTTTGTCACAAAATGTCTAGCCAGTTCTGTAGAAAATAAAATTTTTACTATAGAATCTTTTTCTATGTTAATATGTGCTTCTAAAATGTGACCATGAAAGATTTAATCCTCTGCCCAGTGAAGACAAAGGTAAGATTTCCATCGACTTCCATGGGTTTTGGATTAACCATCAAATTTGCATATATTTTACTTGCATTTATGGAAAAGAGTAATTTCTAATAGGTGCTTAATCATACAATTGTTTGATTAATGTGTGCATATGAGTCTTTTGTGCATGCAAACTGTAAATGCAATTTAGGGACATGCTCCTGCACTCATTAAAGTCAACTGTAAGATTCCCTTTGTTTCAACTATTGCAGGAGTTTGTGCTTAAAATTTAGCCCTGATAGTCACGGTACTACCTGTCAAACTGAGCTGAGGGCACCCAGAAGTAGTAGATAAATGTGTGTTGTGTTATGTACGTTTGTTTTTCACCAGTGCCAGGGAAATAGGATAGAAGTAGTTAAATATTTTGAGAACACAGATACTGTTGTATGAACCCCCAAAAAGGAACAAACAACATTTTGAAGATCAAAAACTGTGTTAGCTTTTAGTCTTTACGTATAGATAATGTGGTTTTTAGATTGGTCAGATTTTGTAAACTGGTGGAGAAAACCAACAAGGTTCTGGCTGAGTGTAGTAAAATATTTCATAAGTTTGACTGAGCTCATGCCTCAGAGTTTCTTGCTTTGATTAAAGCGGGAATTGGTTTCCAGTGAGGCCTCATGTTTCATGGCCTGCACTTTGTGGTTTTCTGCCCCTACACACCGTCTTAACAAAAGAGTGGTGATGAGGAAAAACAAAATCCTTTCATTTGGAACTTAATTATTTGTTCTGGTAGGATCTGATTTTTGTCTTGTTCTGTTCATGTTCATAGGAGACAAAGGGTTTTTTTCTCCCATTTATTTTATCATGCATTAAACAAATACTTCCTTAATCAGTGTTTATATACTATGTTTATTCTAGTCAGTTTATTTAGATCATCAGAGCTTGCCAAATAATCTGCTTTACAGAAAAGAACAAAATAAAAATTGGTGCATTCTGAGATTTTATCAGACTCAGTATTAGAAAGGAAAGGTCAGTGCTCTTGGGGCTTGCTCCAAAGTCCATTGAAGTACCTGAGCTTGGATCAGATAGCCTTGCTCTCCCATAGACTCAATGGCTATGTCTACACTAAAAAAAGTTAGGTCGACTTTGTTAAGTCGACCTTGTTAGGTCGACTTAACAAAGTGGTTTCCCTGAACAGGGACTTAGTAAGTCAATCTAACTGCCCTTAGGTCAACCTAATAAAGTGGACTTAAGTGTCCACACTGTGCTTAGGTTGACCTAAGGAGTCAGCTTAAGGGTTAGGTCGACCTAACTGGTGGTTCTTGTTGTTGAATTAAGGATTTTCTCAAGTCGACTTAATGAAAGCCTGGTGTGGACAGGGACTAAGTTAGGTTGACTTAAGCCTCCTTAAGTTGACCTAACTTGCAAGTATAGACATAGCCATAGGTTTTAAGATCCAGAAGGGACCACCATGATCATCTAGTCTGACCACCTATATATTGCAGGCCACAGAACTTCACCCCTCTAATAGACCCGTAAACTCTGACTGAGTTTCTGAAGTCCTCAAATTATCATTTAAAGACTTCAAATTACAGAGAATTCACCACTAATACTAGTTTAAACCTTCAAATGACCCATGAACCATGCTACACAGGAAGGCGAAAAGTCCCCAAGGTCTCTGCCATTCTGACCCAAGGCAAAATTCTTTCCCAGCCCCAAACATGGTGATCAATTAGACCTGAGTATATGGGCAAGACCCACCAGCCAGATGACACCTGGCAAAGAAATAGTACCTCAGAGCCCTCCCCATCTAATATTCCATCAGCAGCCACTGGAAATATTTGCATCCAGCAGTCACAGATTGGCTACATGCTATCACAGTCATTTTCATCACACAACCCTCTCCATAAACTTATCAAGCTCAGTCTTGAAGCCAGTTAGGTTTTTTCATCTTCACTGCTCCCCCTTGGAAGGGTGTTCCAGAAGTTTGCCCCTCTGATGGTTAGAAACCTTTGTGTAATATCAAGCCCAAACATGTTGATGGCCAGCTCATGTCCATTTGTTCTTGTGTCCACATTGACCCTTAACTTAAATAAGTGCTCTCTTCCCTCTCTCCCCCAACCCCACTATTTATCCCTCTGAAGTATTTATACAGAGAAATAGTATCTCCTTTCTGCCTTCTATTGGTTAGGCTAAACAAGCCAAGCTCTTTTAAATACGTGTTCCAATATAACAATTTCCTAGCTCAAAGGACACTTAGCGTGCTGTGGTCAGTTCCCACTAATATCCTAGGACAATATGAAGATTTAACAGACTCCTTTTATCATTCCAGCTGGAAGAAAAAGGGTAAACATGGGACACATGAGGATTATAATTTCTTATATGATGTCTCTCATGACATAATGAGGCACTACACTATAATATGAAGAGCTTCATTGCTGAGAATTATTATATTGTAACATAACTGATTATCATTTCAAAGCAATTTGGGGCAACATATGGAAGAAAATGAAAATGCCTACTATAATATTTTTGTACTTGTGAGTGCAGTACATTTAAATGTCAGGTAGTATATATGTAATTAAGTATAGTTCATTGTTTCAAAGAAGTGGGGTTTTTTTATTCATAGGCTATCTCTGTTCTTAGCTATAGTCTGTGCTAATGTGGTGGATATTGTATTTGTGGAAAATTTTGTCGCATCACAATAAGAATCTGATTTGCAGTTTCCTGAAAGGGCTACCAGCAGAGCCAGTGATTAATTAGAATCTGATGTAAGTTGCAGTGGGATCATCATCCTAGGGAAGTAGCTGAATGTTTCCCATTGTTGAGTGTGCAGAGAGATGAAGGAATAGTTCCTTGGTTTCCATCTGGTCAGTGGCACTCAGAGCATCATAAATCTATCACACACAAAAAACATTTATTGCAATGGCCAGTCCTGTGCCTGCTGAGCATACAGTGATTGAAGCACTCCAGATGGTAATGGAACCAATGTGTAATGGGTGATTACAGAGCTTAAAAAGGATCCCTACCTTTCCAGTCAGGGACATTGCACAAATGTGATTTGACACTCCTTACATGGCACTTCGTTCTGTAATAATCACCAGGATACATCCACTGGAACATGACTGTCCTGCAGGTTTTATTACAGCGGAGCCTTCAAGATATGTGGCTACTTACCTTTTGAAGTGACTAATAAATTAATATAAACCCCTGCATTCTTCATGGACATCTTTGCATTGGTAGCCCATTCACTAAAGAGACTGAAGGGCACAGTGCTGTTTCTGGATCTAGTAACCGATTATGTAACCAAAGAGAAGAATTAAACTCCTGTGATATTGTCATGCGTGTATGAAGCTGCTGAGAAATCCAAGCTCACAGATACTGCACACACTGAGAGTTTTTGATAAAAAGCAAAATGTACCTGTTTTGTTTTGTGAAATAAATCTCACCCAGTAGGTTTTTGTTAAGCAAATTTTTGCTAGGCAAATTTTCTTCAATATGCCTTGCAGTTTACAAAATCCATTAAAGATGGCTTTATGGACCTGCTGCTGAGTTGCTGTGTTTGCTGAGAATTACAGAAAGCTTGAAATAGAAGAGTTGCTGGCAATTATGTTGCATGTACGGAGTTCCACATTGGTTCATTTCTCAGTTAAAAATATCTTAATTAGGCATATCTTATCCTTTACATAACTCACCTGCTACTGTGTAACAAATTCCCTGTTGCAACAAATCCTGTAAATTTTATGAGGTTTTTCTTCCTGGTTAAATACCCATTGCTTGTGATCTATAAACGACTGCTGTACAGGACTTCATCCCCTTTTCCCTCTTCTGTGCTCAACTGAACACACTAATTGATTCCATATTTTGCTTCTGCATTCCAGGAAGAGAAAACAAAATCCAACCAATTTCATCAGCTTTCACTCAGACTTCAGTTGCTAAAAGCTTCATTTCTCCTCAGGAAATTTGTATTGCCTCCTCTCATTGTTAAAGTTTTAATCCATAGAAATTTCATACCACAAGGTACTAAATTTCTCCTCAGAATGTATTGCAGTACTTCCACTAATCCACCATTGAAACAGAACTCATTCCTTTTGACCTTTGATCCACATTGCATCTAGCACATACTTCCTGTTTAGTGGGAGTAATTATTCCATCTGCTTCGTTACTGCTGCCTGTGATCACTTTCTTTTATTTCTGCTCTCATTTGAGGGCCTGACCTTTTGCTCATTCATACGTGTGAGTAATTTAACTCACATGAGCAATCCTATTGATTTCAGTGAGCCTTTTTATGAGACTATCGTTACTCCTCGATGTGTGTGTGTGCAGGCTCAGGGCTTTATATTATAGGTTCGGCAGGGCTGCTGGGCCTAATTCTTCTTTCACTTACCTTGTAATTAGTCAGAAGTAATTCCACAGAAATCAAGAGAATCCTACTGGTATAAAGCCAGCATGAATGAGATCAGAATCTGTTCCCCCGTCCCCGGTCTTTATATTTCTGCCTGCAGAGGTTTACACACATCTGTATATCTGTTTAA
The DNA here is from genome assembly GCA_007922175.1 of Pelusios castaneus. Taxonomy (NCBI): domain Eukaryota; kingdom Metazoa; phylum Chordata; order Testudines; family Pelomedusidae; genus Pelusios; species Pelusios castaneus. The sequence continues at coordinate 2,650,950 of ML685756.1, forward strand.
AAAAAAATAAAATAATCAGTATTAATACAGGAAGATTTTCCATTTTAAAAAAAAAGTTTAACGGGGGAGGGGGAAAATCTTTCACATGGACTTCGCTCTCGCAGGACGCATGTAATTTAAAAAATAAAATATTGAAGATGTGTGTGGCTAGGCACCGACATGTCAGTTGGGATGTGAGATTTATGTGAGGAAGCTGAATTTTGGAAAGAGGATATATAGGCCATTCCCAGGGAAAGAGAACATGCTAACTAGCTGTAACAGTCTTCCTTTGTCTTACAGCAATAGCCTCTCCTTTGCTGTAATCCCCCAATACTGACCAGACCATAGGTAATCTTTTGTGCCATCCTTCTCCTGAGCCGTTAAACTGCGTTGTTTTTAAAAAAGTGGACACTGAAAAAGTTGGATCAGACTTTTACCTCTCTGTGATGTAATCTTTGGTCCCAGTGAGTGACTGAGTTATTAGCCTGTGTGATAGAATTCTTTGCACAGGAACCAGGGAAGTGAGGAATCTCCCTCCCCTCTTCCAGGCCATCATGCAACTGTCGTTATATCGCCTCCATGTAAAAAGCACTGCTCCTTCAGCTGGAAGTGTTATAATCAGCTATCCCTGCACATCAGAGCCCTCTGTGCATTAGGGCTCAAGAAGGCCTGTAGAGCAGAGCTCCCTGGTCCCCTTCTTTTCTGTTGCAGATCCTACTAGTGGGGTGACTACTGAGGAGACAGCAGGATTTTGGCCCCCCAATGTATTTTAATATAGGACCATCCTATGCCAGTCAATAGCCCCTCCAAGCAGACACCCCAGCATTAGTCCAGATTGACTTTTGGACTGAAGAGGAGTGACATCAAGTGCTTGTGAGAATGAAACGGTCACTATCAGGACTATGGAACTTGAGTGGTTTTGCTTCATATGGTTTGAGTAAAAAAAAAAAAAAAAAAAAAAAAGTTCAAAGTTTGGGTTTAAGAGTCTGCAACCCCTATGTTTTTTGCATTGAGACTCAGGCTCAGATAAATTCCCCCCAAATCAAACACAATCAAAACTGCCAATTTTCAGATATTTTTCTTTCAAAACCCGGTGAAACGATACGTTTCGTCACTTTTTGCTACCAAACCATGAATTGGCTGTGATTCACTCAAAGGTTTTGCAGATCTCTCCTAAAGAGTCTAGTATGAGTTTAGAGTTGTTAATGAAACCCCAAATGGGGCAAATATTGCATAGTGTGAGGGAAGGAGGGGCATATATTGTAAACATTTCCTTTAGCTGTACTTAATATTCAGTACCTTATTATGCACTGCATGCTTGGAAGTGTACTGTTTTTTGTTTGTTGCAGGAGGAACGCTATTTACCCATCTGTGCCTTCTCTACATTAGGAAAAACTGCCCCTTAAATTCTCCATTGGTGCAGAGGGCCACAAACAGAAGTTAGGACTCAGATGGGTTTTGGCATTTGTACCCATGTGGTGTTTGATCCTGTTGAGTTGACCCTGCCTGAGCCCTGTTTGCATTAACAGCTTCTGCTGTACCGTTGAGCAGGAGTGGTGAATTACTTTTTCACCAATATCAATGCAGCTCTTGAGTAAGTGGTAAAAGACTTGGAATATCAAAGGGGAAAACAGTGACCAGACCAATAGGGTAAGAGAAAGTCCTACTGTATTCCTTCCCTGCCTTGTAAGTAATCTGCAAAGGTTAGGAAAGTTAAATACAATGAGTTTTTTAATGAGTGGTAAAGGAAATGGGAATGAGTCCAGGCTATGTTCTTTTTGGAATGTAGATTGTCTCCCCAGATGCACGGTAACTAAAGCACGAACATCTTGGGGGGTGAAGGAATGAAAGTTCTAGATCTTTTGTGGTAGATCATGTAGATCTTTCCCTTCCAGTCTTTCTTTCCTAGCCTAGCAGACCATAACTGTGTGACAGCAATGAAGTGGTGATCAGGGATTGGGACAGAAGATGAGAGCAGGTTAAAAGAGACACCTGTTATGTCCTGACATTTTAGAATCATTTCTTTTGGTCAGTGAGGGGGGAGAGGGGAGAAAAAATTCCCTTTACACTTTGTACTTAGTGCTAGAGCCAGTGAATTCAGAGTTGGGGAAGGCCTTAGTTAACTGATCTAAACCTCGTCCCTAGAAAAAAGGTTGGAACCTGATTTTTTTTTCTTCCAAAAGACTATATCATCACAAATCCTTTTTAAGTCAATGAGACTGCAAATATACAGTGCCTCTGAGTATCAGGCCTACCCCCTTTTTCTGTACAGAAACTGGCATCATTATATATTTATGGTGTGTGTGGGTTCATATATAATGTGCCTATAGATATAATCTTTCACAGAACTCTCACCCAGCTCCAGGGTTGCCAACCATCCGTAAAGTTAAATTTATGGTATTTTTAGTTATGTCAGTAAAAAGTTTAGCATGTCATAAAACAAATCAACTTCAGATCTTCATGTCAGTAAAAACTAAAATGGAAGGTTGGCAACCCCAGCTCTCCCACTTATACATATTGTATTGTATAATTATATTCTATTCTTGTTTGAAAATATGCTTAGTGATCACTCACTGATCTTTAGGCTTTGAGCTGTGCTTTCTTATTTTTAGAAGGTCTGCCTTGACTTTAGCCAGGTATCTGCAGAAAAAGATCAACCACTTTTAAAATTTTCCGTTCAATAAAAACTTTAAACGAAAGCCATTGTTTGTTTTTGTCTTAGCTTGAGGTAATGAAGCATGGCTCAATTTGTTTTCTTGTTTCCATAGGGTGACAACAAAGTTTTACTGATATATTTTGACTCGGCAGCTAGCCTGTTTAATGTTCAGCAGATGCTGAAGAAGGATGGCATCATATTAGTAGTACAGTTCATACATCACAGCAGGCATTCCATACTCAATGACATCATATCCCAGACCAGCAAACAGGGCTTGGGAACTCCCTTGCCAATAGACAACTCCCCCCTCCCCCAACCATTCTTGCTGAAAGTATACCTGATTCATTCCAGATGTGCTCAGATTTAATGATTCAGGAAACTTGCCTTTTGAAATGAGGCTTAAACACAATCTTCTCTTGCATTTCTGATGAAAATCTGAATTCCTGTCAGCTCCGAACCAATGGGACTTTTCAGAGTCCAGTAAGTCTATGAGTTTGATGTTAGTGCTGTAATCTGGGATCAATTTAGTGTTCTTTTAAAAACCAAGTTTATTGTGAAAAATCAGGAATATATTGTGAAAGATTTGTGATTAGTTTAAAATTGCCGCAAATGTCTTCATTCAGATATGACTCACAGTAACAGATAATGGCGCTGCAGAAAGTAGTAACATTATCCTGACATGAGTACTTATTTATAAAAAAAAAAAGCCATTCTGAACAAGTGTTCTACTAGTCAACATTAAATGGCAGCATTGTTGGATGGACTGACTGTCTTAAACATGTAAATGCTACAAAATCAGAGTAGATTTTTTTCTATTGTTTGCATTTAATATACATGAGCAGGAAAAAAAGTAAGTTTGTTGATAGGGTATGGATATGGAATCAGTCCTAACCATCTCCTTGTCAAATAATGGCAACTTCTAGACATCTAATAATTAGCGGCCACTGCAGCTAGCATATCCTGCACTTGAACATACGTCCAAATTTTCCTAAAGATTTTAGCCTGCAAACTGTTAATCTAGCTTTTTAAAGTTTATGCAAGTACTGTGGTTTTGAAGTTACTGGGAAATAATTCACATTAAGGATATTTTATTTTTTTTCTGTGTACTTTTGGTTACTAGATGATCCTAGTAGGTTGCCATGTATGCCTTGCTAGAAGAATTTGTTTGCTTTCTAGCAGTAAATGTTTAAGATTGAATTGAAAGGGTCAAATGCTGAAATGCATACTTGGGCAGACGTCCCATTGATTTGAGTGGGAGTTTTACTAATATAAAAATTGAAAGATTTGACTCTCTTTTGACATTGAGTGCCAGATTTTCAGTGGGGTCCCAATCAGGGCTGCCTTTTATGTAGATGCAATTTTGCAAAAATTGCATCTTCATTTATTTGCATTCATAAGTGTGAAAGCAGATTGTACCATTTAGAAGGTTAATGTACCCAGTTATAGGTGCAAGACTGCTACTTAGCCAGCTTAGTGGTGGGATTTGTGTCTGTAATTAATTGCAGTCATAAATATGCAGGCACAGTTTTTGCAGTTTGTACCAACACAGTGAGGTGCTGTCATATGAAATATAGGTCTTAATTTTAGAATATGATAAGCAGATAAAGATTACAAATAAATAGGCTAAGGAAATACAAATACAATTGCGTCTTTGTTATGAGGGGAAGCACTGTAAAAGTTACAATGATGAATTCGTAAGGAAGGATCAATTTTAAAGACAGTGTCTAGAATATTTTGTCCCAAATTTACTGCTCACCCGCAGGTTCCCCAAACCACTTGATGATATAACTGGGGGTACCAGATTCTGGAATCTTCTTTAGCTGCAGGTGGATGCTGCATAGAATGTCTTTTCTCATGTTAGCCTGTGTTACCACTTCAGTATCATTAACCAGGAGAGACCATTCCTACCAGAGCCTTAAGCCAGACAGGCTGAGCACTGTCCCAGATGCAAAAGCATGGGGGTGGAAAAATGGGGTGGTTGAGAGGGCCATGTGGGGTCACATGTCCCTTCCATTTAGCTTCCTCTGCCTTCCATTTAGCACAGAGGTTTTCAATCTGTGGGGTGTGGGCAAGTTCTGTGGTTGGGCAAGTCCCAGGAGCTAGCATATTGAAAACTGGTGAAAGTGGAGCCACTTGGACCTCTGGCTCTCCTTCCTTTGGAACTGGGGCATTGGCTGGCTGCCTGCCAGTTCTCCCTACGCTGGCCCTGTGCTGGGCTCGGTGACTGTTTGAAAACCTCTGTGCTAATTGCAGGCAGAAATCTGGAGATGGGAGGTGTCATGTGATCCAGAAACCCCTCCTCTGCATCGCCTCAAGGGGGTGCGAATCATCGAGTTGGAAGGGACCTCATGAGGTCATCTAGTCCAACCCCCTGCTAAAAGCAGGACCACTCCCACTAAATCATCCCAGACAGGGTTTTGTCTAACCTGGCCGTAAATGTTTCCAAAGACAGAGATGCTTACTTGTTCAGGGCACTAAATATCTACTTATGGCTCTGATTCCTACAAGCACATTGTGTGTGAAAATCTTCTTGAAGTCAGCATGTGGTCCCTGTGCATTGACAGGACTGGGCTACTAAACAGAGAAGGGCTAAAGTCAAAAGTGAAGAGGCAAAATTGCGTTAGATAAGCCGACTCATGAAAACAACTAATTTACAAGGGTTTCATTCTGAGTTGGGATTGAGTAGAGTAGAACATGCAAAAAATAAGACCCAGGTATAGCAAACCTAGTGTACTCCATTGAAATTCTTATAAATTAAACCAGTGTTTCCCAACCTTTTTGGTTTGAGGGCCACAGATACTATTTTTACAACTCTGAAGGGTCACCAGTCTCTGCCAGCTGCCCCCACCAGATGGAAGAGTTCAGTGGAGACCTCTTCACTGATCTCCCGTGCCCCTGGCTGCAGCATGGAAACCACACGCATGCTGTAGCCCTGTATGCTCCACCTGGGTCCCTAGGCTGTGGCTCCCTTCTGCAGCCAGAGGGATGGGAGATCAGTGCTCCCCTTCCTCTGATTCCAGCAGGGACCCAAGTGCTTATGGATCCAGGCAGAACTCTTGGCCATGATTGCTGTTACAGCCAGGGCAGGGGAGCACTGATCTCACATCCCCTTGGCTGCTGCAAGGAGCCTGCACCAGTCTTGTAGCCCCATGGCAATGTGCTTTGTTTGGGTCCTTGGGTAGCGGCTCCTTTCTGCAGGCAGCAGGTGGGGACCAGTGGGCCATTTTGAAAGACCCCGCAGGACACGGGTTGAGAATCACTGATTTAAACTATTTTCAGTATTGAAATGCTGCTTGGTTAGCTTCTTTACATCATTGGGTACGTGCGTGCACACACTATTGCGGATGTTGGTGATACCTACCATGGTGCGGGTGCATTTTAAATTAGGATAAAGGATGTTTTGAGTTGGCTGATTGCACCTCATGTGAAATTTTTGACCACCCACACAACTCCTTCCCAATGACATCCTCCATGTTTTCCATGGTAACTAAAGGTCTGGCTACAATACAGGGGCTATAGCAGCATAGCACAGTTCTGTAGCTGATGGAAGGGTTTTTTTTCTGTCGCTGTAGGAACACCATTTCTCCAGCAACCGTGGCTAAATTGATGGAAGCATTCTTGCATCCACCTCGCTGTCTCTATGCTGAGAGTTGTGTCAGCCTAGCTACAACACTCAAGGATGTGGAGGTTTCACATCCCTGAGCCATGTAGCTATGTTGACCTAAATTTTAAGATTAGTCCAGGCATAAATGGAACTACATTCTTTTTACACTAATGATTAATTCCAGATTGGTGATGCTTAAGCTGCTTTGGGGCACCTCTGCTTGTTTTCTAACTTACATTCCACATGTAACCTTTTACTTTACTACCTCCATTTAACTCCTAGTACTGTATTTTTTGGTGTGTTAATGTTCTATTTTATGCTTATTTATAAACTTTTCTGGTTCTAGGCTGACCAGAATGCCTACATGCACTGCAAATACCTAGTGGGGTAGAGTGGTGTTCGGGTGGGTGGAATGGTTGTATTACAAGTGTTGTTTTTTCCTGCCTTCAGTCCTTCACTTGTTGAGATGAGGAGAATAATTTTAGTATTTATGAAATTCTCAGATACAATTTGCAGGTGCTGTAGTAAAATATTTCATTAATTTTTAATCCAGTTGGAAGACACAAAATTAGGATAAATTAAGATTTATTTTCATTGTATTGGTGCCTATGAGCCCCACATCCTGCTAGTTCCTGGACAAATGCAGAATAAAAGGACAATCCCAGCACCCAAAGAACTTCCAATCTAATTATTAATCAGTGGATGATGATTATAACTTTTTAAAATTCCTTTTCCACCTATAGCAGCTTCCTGGATGTTGTTTTTATGCTTTCAGCAGACGAGCTCAAAGCGAGATGATTTTGAGAAAGTTACTGTAATGTTAAAATAAACTTGCATGTTGAAGAAACAAAATAGAAGAGCATTTATCTTTGAATATTTCTGTAACAATACTTAGCCACTACCTTGCACTTTATCATCAAAGCACTGTATAAACTGTAAATATTTAATCCTCACAATTGCTCTGTAATGGTAGAGTAGGGTAAAATAAGTAAAACTACCTCCATTTCACAAAGAGGGGTTAAGTGACTTGCCTAACCCGTGTCGGAACCAGGATTAGAATTTGGACATTGCTGCTATCCAATCCTATGATGGCATCAGCACCTCGCATGTGATAGGTATCTTAATGTTGACTCGGGTGTCATAAACAATTGAAGGTGTAAGGAAGAAAGTGAGGAAGTAGCAAGTCACTAAGTTGTGTGTTCAATTCTGATTACAGTGTTGATGAGAAAACCCCCTATTTGGCACTGGGAGCTGTGAAGAACATTTCACTTAATATCTCCATCTCTAACATTGGAGATGATGCCTATGATACCAACGTGTTCTTCAACTTTTCCAGGGAGCTCTTCTTTATCAAAATGTGGCAAAAGGTAAGAAAGGACAATCTTCCTGAGCACTGTCATACCTAAAGGATCTGGGGACAAATTGAGACCTTCTGTTGAATATTTCTCTCTCCATGGTACTCTGTGGTGTTGTACCCACTTATCTTAGGTTTTTACTTAAATCAATTATTTCATTAGTTTAATCTGTGTTAATGATGAGCTTTGTAATTCTACACCTCATTGATGTTTTGATGGTGCTGAGATGAATATGGGAATGAAAAAGAAAGGTGGATTTTTAGAAAAAGATGGAGAAAGTTTGGTTGTTTTAGAATTCATAGTAGAATGTCTGAGAATGAAAAACTAAAATGTCTGAGCTTTGATTTCTTCATGTTTAGATTTACACCTTTCTATTTTCTAATGGACATAATCTGATATAGGGACAAAGTTCTTCAAAAATAATAATTTTCATCAGCTTTAATTGCAGAGGTGTACCTGAGATGGTTCTGAACAGAAATAGCACATTTAGAAAAATTGTGCAGACACTAAAATATAATGGCAACTTTTTTCATTTGATTTTGTCACAATGGCTTTCACAATTGTTCCTTCTTTGCTGAAGCTCTGCTGTTGTTTGTTGGTCACATGACTCTGAGCTAAAATAGAAAAATTAAAAGCTTCAAAGCAGGCGAGGCAAAAATATATGGGTGAAATCCTGGCCCATTTTCATCCATGTATTTTAAAGTTTGATAGTTTTTGGTTATAAGAAAAACTATTCCATACTAGGGCTGGGTGGGGAGGTGGGGAAACACTTCTAATGGACAGTAATTCTCTTAGCCTTCAGTTTTGAACAGTTATATGCCATTTTCATTTCTTTTTACAAGCTTCAGAAAGATAGTTTTGTATTGTAATGCTCCACTTCAGGTAATGTACGTTACATGTATGGTGTAGCTCTTTGTCTGAACAAACAGAAATGACTACTGTCAATATGCACTGTAATACTAATGTTTTACATGTAGATTTCTAGGGATTGTCCTGGCTGTGTCCATTGACTTCAGAGGGAACAGGACCAGCTCTCAATATATGAGCCTTGAACAGTTTTTATATTTTTGTTCTATAGGTATGATTTAATATCTTTTATATATAGATTAATTAGACCACTAGATGCACATGTTTCATCTCTTTTTGGCAATTACTGTTTGGGAACAGGCTAAAGAAGTTACATTGTTACCACTGATGCTCCTCGCTTGAACCTGTGTCTAATAGAGTGGGGGAATAGCTGGGCTGAGCAGATGTGTGAAAGCGGTTTCCAGAAGCAAATGTGGTGGTGTTTTTTGGGTTTTCTAATTTTTAGTGACTCTTTCCAATATAAATTAGCATTTATTAAGAAAATGTTCAACACAGATAAAGTGAGTGTACAGTCTTACATTTTCAAAATCTTTTGCTATATTGGTTGCAAAGTCCTCTATGCTCTTTCCTGGTGTGCCTGTAAGTTGATTAGTCTGTCTGTCTGTCTTTATTCTTTATAACCAAATACTTTGTAAACAGTATTTTTAAAATGATAGAGTGACGAGTGCTGTTGTGCTGTTTTACTCTACAGCAGTCGTCCTCATTAAGATAAAATACTCTTCCTATCACCTCATCGTTTATTCAGAAGGAAATCAGATTATAGCTGTGCAGGCACTGCTTCAGTACCTATGTTATTTACTCACTGATCTCTGTGGATATAATTTGTCTAAAATACTATTAGTCACAAGTTCCATAGTCCAGTAGTCCATTCCCATCCTCTGACATCTATGCTCAGTACACACTGCAGTACTTTATAAAAAAAATAGATATTTTGATCCTGGTTGAAAATTGCCCAGGCAAAATTCCAGACATAAAATCCCAAATAAAAATGACTCACAAGAATTCCTTTAGTGGAGCTGTTTCTGTGTGAAAGAGTCTATTGTTGCAGAGAAACTTTTAGCAATAACTGCTGTTTAATGAATATCACCCAAGTGGAGAGGGACCAACTACATGATATTCTTTCTCAGTGGAGAGGAACATTAGGCTAAAGATCACATGGCTAGCATGATGAGCTTTAATAATGTGCCTCTGATATTCCTCTTGATGTACTGAAAGTATCTCTCCAGTTTGTTTTCCATGTGTCTCCAGAGTAATTCCACACAGATTAAATACAGTGAACTTTCATAAGGTGGTTATAACTACAAGTGAGAGGACAATAGTTTGACTCTTTTAAAAAAGCCATCCTCTTAGACAAAACAAAATTGGCATGTAAGAAACATTGAGACTGCCTAAGATTGTGCCTTAAGGACAATGCTGACCTAACACTGTATTTATTAAAGTAACATTTACTTAAATGAATGTGTTACTGTTGCTGGTTTTCTTTTTCTTGTGGTAGCTGAGTGTGCATGAACTAGGACAGTGACATTACTTGGCAGAGCTGCTGCTGTTCCTCATGCGGTGAAAAAGGGTACTTTGACTGATATTTAAAAGACTTCATTTATTCCCTGTCTGATTTGCATTTTTTCCTTTTGCTCTCCAGCTAGTTGTAGAGCCATGTATGAAAGCCCAAAGTTTTCTTTCCATAACCTCTGATAGTCAGTCCTTTAATTCAGAGACAAATTAAGCAGAGGTTACTGTAAAGGGGTTTCAAGCCTGTATGCTTACTACTTATTTTACTGATCTGTCACCCCACTGCTTCTCCTGTTATTAAATAGACTGTCAGCACTGATTGTCATTATTGCTGATCACTTGATGCACACACTTTTTAAAATAAAAAAATGTTCAAATGTAGTTAGATTGTAGTTACAGAATGCAAAATAGATAAATAAATAAAGTTGCATGTATATTGTATAACTACTAATAATAGAGATTAATATTACATCCTCTAAAATTCATTTATATATCCCTGCCAGCTGTTAAGGTTGTCTGATCTTTTCGTTGATAAAATCCTGATTTCAGTTGCTTATAACTTTGCCAAACTTTAACCCTTTGGGCTGAAATGTATTTGTCTCAAACAGAATATTTTAGGAAAGTTTAAGCTAAAAGAGTTCAGCCGTTGTGAAGAATGAAACCAAATTTGGGATGACTTTCATGGCTACAGCAAAAGCTTACATATGTCAAATTTTAAGTCCCTGCTGCAAAGCATGGGGCATTAAAAATATTTTAAAGAAAAAAGTTGCTAGAATATTTCACATGGGCAAAAAACAACATATTTTTCCCTAATTTTGCTCTCAGGAATGGCTGAACTGGGCTGACTGATATTTTATTTGCTTTTAAAAAAATGATGTGGGTATGTCTACACATCAGTATATATCTAGGGTTAGTGGGACTTGACTGTGTCCGGAAACCTTGGGTTAGTAGGACATCTGACCTGTCTCGTGGAACCCTGGGCTTGAGCATCTACACTGTGTTTTAATTCTAGGTGAGGGATTTTCTGATCCTTGCTCAAATTTAAGTCTCTGGAGTCCACACTGCAGTGCATAGATCTGAGTCAAAGTAATCCTATCTCAGAGTGCCCAGTGTCACTCCTTCTCCTCCTTCTACCCCCCCATTGACACATTAGCCCTGTGACTATATTGTACTGTGGGGAAAACTCTACTGCCCACCCTGTTTCCTAACTGTGGCAGTACTAATGATGCCCATAAGGAGCAAGTGAGCATCTAAACAGCATAATTAACTCCTTTGGTGGCTGCTTCAGTAGAATGACAGCAGCCGGAGAATGCCTTACACTGAACTACGATCTCACCTGAGGACTGGACTCTCTCCATCTCTAGGCTGAGTCACAGAGGCAGGACATTGCCTGTGTGCACCTATTCTGAGGGCGATTAGGATGTTCATCTCCAGGGCTGTGTCAGACTATTAACATGAAACTGTGTGATTCTGAATTTTTATTCGGGGCTGCTCAGCAAAGGTGTTTTTGTTTGCTTGGCTTTTTATTTATTTTGGTCTGTTTTGTTTTGAAGTTTGACACAAAATGTAGGTTTCAGAGGAAATGCCCCCACCGCCCTCACACACCAGCTGTTGGCTGTGGAGTGCATCCCCATTCACGGTTCCTCATACCAGCCCCAGTCGCTCATTGGGAAGCCGCGAATAGGGATCCTTGTGAGGCTGTGGGGAAGTTTTGGCACTGGCTCCCACTCACCACCCTCGCAGTGCAGGCAGCCTGGAGGACTCCACTGCACATGCAGCCCCACGGAGGGAGGGCAGGAGCAAGGATAGAGAGAGCAGGAACCAAGTGGCTACCATGCAGGAGTGGGAGCAGCAGACCTCCTCACTCAGCCTGGCTGGCAGGGAGGACCCCCAACACCCTGGTAGCTGGGAACCGCCTCCTATCTGTTAGTTTTGCTCCATGCTCTGAGCAAACTCCGCACAGCAGTGAGGAGGAGGCAGCGCTGGAAGAGGAAACGCATTGGACCGGGCACTAATGGCACTTCCAGCTGCTGCACTGGCTCCTGCAACGTGGCTCCTTTGCTGCCAGGAAATCTGGGATATATCCAGAGGATTTCTGGGACCCAAGTCAAGCCTGGGCTGCGTGCACACAAGAAAGCAAGAGACCTTGGACCCTAGGTCCCAGCTTAATGCAGGATCGGATCTAGCAGTCTTGCAGGGTCCTTGAACCCTGAGCTCTAGGTTAGCACAGTTGGCTGTGGACTCAAGTGGGGTTAGACTTGAGCCCGGGCTTACACTGCGGTGTAGACATACATTATGAAGCGGACACCTGGCACATAAAATTTCAGTCCAAACAATTAAAGTTCGGCAAAGTTGTAATAAGCAACTGAAAACGGAGTCCGATAATGAGGAATGGCAGGCAACCTTAATAATAGTTGAAGCTTCCAGCCCCACCTATGCTGAAATTTCACAGCAAATGGTTGTTTAGAGAGAGCTCTTTCATAAACCTGAAAACAAGAAATTATCACCCGTGATAATATCTAATGTGTTTGTAGTCTGTTTCATCCAGGATCCCAAGGTTGCAGGAAGGGATATTATTATATAGACAGCCCCACAGAGATGTGTAGCATGGTCCTTTATAGGCAAACAAGATAACTTCCCTGCCCCAAGGTGTTTGCTGCCAGAGGATTAGATATTGAGTGTTTGCTCTTCAATCCTGAGTAAGAGACCTGTGCAGGGCAGTGGTGACTCTCACTCATTTGCATTACAGTAGTGCCTGAAGGCTTCATCTAAGCCTTGTCCTGGGCAACAAACATACAAGAAGAGGTATCTCCTGTCTGGAAGAATCACAGTCTAAATAGACAACACAGGCAAAGGGTGGATCAAAGGAAGAGATGAGGACCCGAGGCACAGGGATTTAAGTGACTTGCCCCAAGTGTCCCATGGTATCTATGGCAGTGCTGTGGGAATTGAACTCCAATCTCCTGCATCCTGCACCAGTGCCTTGACCAGAAGACTAGACTTCCTTTTTTTCCCCTCTCCCCCACACTGTATCTGACTATTTCATCCCTCTTTTTTCTCTTTCCTACAGCCCCCCCCTTCTCCTACAGAACAGTAATTTGCTACAAATCTTATTAAGTACCGCTTGATTTCCTATGTTGCATCAGCTGTATTTTTCATTTCCATCGCATCTTTCCCTCCCAAGTTTGTGGAAGCACACTAAGTAATTAAGCCTCACACCACCCCTGTTTGGAAGATAACTATTATTACGGTCATTTTATAGATGGAAGAACTGAGGCTCAGAGGGGCTAAATAGCTTGTGTAAGAGAGAATAAAGAACTCAAGAATCCTGGCTCTGTGATGCATAAAACCATACATCTTTACAGATGTCTATGGGTGTGGCATCTTTTTGCCTTGATGAACAATTCTTGTATATTAAGATATAGCCACCGGTGAAGAGACTCAGTGTGAAATACTAAGGGATTAAACTTTTTCTTCTCAGAAGACAAAAATCTCACCTCTTGATTAAGAACAGCATTTGTTATTGTTTTAACAAGAAAATTTCTTTGACCCCCCCTTTTTTTTGGTGTCACTTCAGATTATGAACTAATCTCATGTTTCCATGAAACTAAAAGTAGGGACTTAGAATATCTGCATTTTATTATCCGGTGTTGTTAATTATGTTTCAGAGAAAACACTGTTCAGGGACTGAAAAATTCCTTTAACACTGGTGATCAGAAAGCTTTCCCTGGTGCACGTTGTGTATGGAACTGAACAGTGAATCATCAATTTCTGCCTAATTTAACTTTCCTGTAAACTGATGCAGTGCTTCTTGAATCTGCCCACAGGAGGAGAATGACCTTGGCTGACAATGGTTGTCAGCAGCAAGCACTTCCATAGCTTGGTCCTCAACTGGTGTTGAAAATGTTTAATAACTGCTGATGTAGGCAGCCGCGACGTGTTTTCAACGAAGAAACAGTAAGAGAGAGAGAATCCTGAGGCACCATGCCATACTCTCTCGAGCAGTGTTGGAAACAGACACACTAAAGTAGTAGTAGTAATAATACTTCACTCTGACATAGTGCTTTTCACTCCTCAGATCTCAATGTTGTACAATGGGAGGTAGGAATCCAGGAGTTTAAACCATTTTAAACACTAGATGTGGGGAGAAGAGGTCAGGGTAAAGCTGTTGTTGACAGTCATTTTCCACCATTGTTTTAGGCTGATCCCCATAAGTCTGCAGGCAGCCACCTGTTGATTCTCATAGGTTTCCCAAGCAACAGCTAAGTGAAATTAACAAGCCTCAGGCCCAGAGCAGAGCAAATACATGGTGAACAATTTGAGAAGATTAGCCTGTTTTTTCCACATGATTTTCTCACTTCTAGTCATTACTCATATTCGCTTAGGGAACAGGTTTCTGAATTTTTTACATGGATTGTGACTATTCTAAATTCAAGTCATGTTGCTTAGATTTTTTTGGTCAGATAAGTTAGATGCGATTATTTCTGCTCCCTGGTTATCTAAGAAACCAAACACTTCAGGTGTGAACACTGAAATTCTCTGTCTGTGGACACATTAGTGGCAGTAAATTTAATTGCTCATGGATGTTTGAACAAGGGCTACGTCTACACTTGTTAATTTAGGTCGACTTTAACTAAGTCGACTTAGCATGTCCACACACAAAATTAAGTCGACTTAGGGGGGCACTTACAAAGTTGACCTAGAGCATCCACACTGGATGCTTAGGTCGACTTCTAGGAGCTACGTGGACCAGGGAGAGGTCCACTGTGGCAGGGGGGCACCCCTTGCCAATTGCCAGGGGGCTCAGCCTTTGCCCCATTGTACCTAGGTACAATGGGGCAAAGGGGGACAGGGACCCTGGCAGGGCATAGGGGCAGGGTGGGCAGGGCTCTGCCCTGCCTTGTGGGGGGGCATGCCAGGCTCCCCCTGTGCCCCCCCCGGCAGGGAGGGCAGGGGGGCAGTTCTGGAGAGCCCTAAGTCGACTTAGGGCTACTCCAGGTCTACACTGGCTTAAGTCGACTTTAGAAAGTCGACTTAAGCCTAAAGTCGACTTTAAACCAGGTTTAGTAAAGTCGACCTAATTTTTCTTAAGTCGACTTAAGCAGCTTGCTTAAGTTGACTTGAGGAAAATGTAGTGTAGACGCAGAGTAAATTAAGTCGACTTAATTTACAAGTGTAGACGCACCCAAGGACATGAAAGGGGAGCAAACACTGATAAATTCAATTATTTCGGTATTGGTGGAAATGTTCTTGCGTTAATTTCCTAGGTTTACTCTGATCTGTTTCATGGCTGCTATTCTAACCATGTAGGCAGCATCAAAACTGACAAGAATCAGGTCAAGCCTCCTCTGCTGCTGTTTGGGGGGAAACACTGAGCAGCAAAAGCAAGGAATGAGAGTTATTCATGTGGGAGGAGGGAATAAAAGGGGAGACTGGATAAAGCAAAGTGGTGGGGTAATCTGGAGTGAGGAAAAGAGAGAAATCCTTTCCTTTGAAGTACCCAGGGGGTGGTTCTGGGGGCTTCAAATGTATCATACAGCCAGAGGCTGAAATGAAAGAAGGTGCATCTGTTGCTTGAAGATACAACTGCTGGCTATCAAGTGCAGATCTTCAGTTTGTTATAAAACTTGAAACTGCTAGGTATAATTCTTCAAATTCTTTTCTTTTAAACCGTTGCTTTTCATTTACATCTTATTTTTAGTTTACTCTTCATCCAAAATATGAACACAATAAATCTCTGCCAGGAGCAAAAGCTCTCTGGCAGTATTTTTGGAGTCCTTGATTAAATAAATGTCGAATGTAAAGTTTTGTATCTTTTTATAGCTGAGTTTAATTTGATGTTTAAACCACACTTAAGTGGGGTTTAAGTAGGGCATTGGCTATCTAGTGGCCACCTCCACAGAGGTGAATTCCACCCATATATATTTTTCTTGTTACTTTTATAAAAATGTTTTCCTTCCCCTGGACAGAACTGATATATAACATTGAAACCAATGGACATCCACTGACAAGACTAGATCCCAATGTATTTCAAACTTGTTACAATTGGTCACAGTTGTTTTTACATAGTGGTCCAGGGGACAGATCATTGTGTCCTGTTTTTGTGGGGAGCAATTTTTACTTTCAATTCTTCTAATTGTCATGTCTTGCAGAGATTAAACTTTTTTTTTTTTTTTTTTAAGGTTTCTCCTCCCAATACCCCATACATTAAGCACTTTGTAAATAGCATAAATTCAGCATGGGCAGCTTAGATGCCTTTATAGTTATACATTTCATGCTGCTTCAAATTTAATAAGCCAGTAAAGACATAAAAGTTGTTAAAGTAAGAGGAGGAGGAACTAACACCATTAGAGTTCTTTCTTTTTTGAGAAAATATAAATTTATTTTGCAAAATGTTTAATATGTCTACTGCCTCCTACCCCCCCAACCCCCCCCAAGTAAACTTAAATCCCTGGTTTTATTCTTTGCTGGCACTGCTTTGACACTGAGGTTTTATAATATTATAATCGCATACAGAGTGACAAACTTTTTGGAACAAAGCATGTTCCCTGTCTCTTTAGGAGTGTGGTATGAATTCCAAATTAAAGCCAGTTTAATGACCTTTCTAGAGGCCATTAAGTACCAGTCAACTTTCTGTGGTTTATTCTTTATAGCACGAGGCAGTCAGTCAGTCCCTAGCTTGTTTTACTTGTAACTTGAATCTAGACTTTTATCAGCTTTTGTTCCAAAAGGTCACTTCCATTCTCTTAGGAGTTTCTTTTGCTCACTTTTAAGACAGGCAGCTCAAGATCATGCTAGGAGATAAATGGCATCCTGAACTGAAATTCCAATAGAATTGTAACCATATATTTGTTTAAGTGGTCCTTGCCCTATGGCACATTGTATATCACTGTGCTCTATGGCAGGCACTGATGGTAATTGTTTGCTTTCATCTACTGCTCAAATATCTCCTGTGGTGTTAATAGGATCTATAAATAAAACTGAATTCCATTCCCCCTTTTTTTAACATATAGAACATGCTTCTACAATCCTTCTGCAGGCAAAACTCTATAGTTATTGGAGTTTTGTCTGAAAACGGGCTGAAGAACCAGGCTCATAGTACACCATATAAAGATATTCTGAATATTGAAAAGAGATTTCATAAATGTATCGATTCATAGAGTTTTAGGGGAGAAGGAAATATTAGATCATCTAATCTTACTTCATGTATATCAGTAGCCCTTAAATTTCACCGAGTTACCCCTGTATTGAGCACCGAAGTGAGCTTTTAGCGGCAAGTTGAAAAAGGAGCTAATGTTATTCAAAATACTGTAAGTGCTTTGTGTTCCTTTTGTTTACTTCAGTGCTGTAAGGCATTGGTGATGCTGTCTTGAACTTACTGACTGGTGCCAGAATAAAAAAACTTCACTCCATTCCATTCCTGGATGTTTGTTTGTTTCTTCCTCCTGTGTTCTCTCTTATTCAGCCTTTCTTCCCTTCCTTCGAGAGTAAAATAAAATGCTTTCAAGGGAGCCTTTGTTTTTTCTTGGAAATTAAGCAATCTCTCCTCTCTCCCCCCCCCCACCTGCAGTAATCTTTCATCTTCAGAAGGCGTTCAAACACGATAGAAGTAAATTCCTGTTATAAAGCTACGTATGCTCATCTCAGACAGAAAGGAGGTTTCTGATAGGCTGACGCAGTGGTTTCTTTGAGGGAAATAAAAGATGCCAGTACTTGGCCAGGGACCTGGGGCCATCGCCGGTGGCAGGAACTGGGGCCCCATCGCTGTGAAAAAAAAGTTGCCGGTACTCAGTACCTCTGAGTGTCATTACAAAAAAGCCCTGGGCTGACAACCCTCTATACGGCTGGTAGTCTGTTCTTTCAATACACAGAAGAGCAAGAGGGAGGCGGAGAAAACCATTCATCTGACATTTTATAATGAGTGGAGCAGAGCAGAATATAGGTGAAAGTTTCAAAACATAATGGCATTCAAATGGACCATTCGGGGGCTTTTGGTGTTTGATCCTGAATTGATAGTTGTGAATAGGAGACATTCTCTCATAGTAATGTCAACAGAGCAACAACAACTAAGCTGTGTGAGATTTTAAACCAGGCTGATTCCTGGTCCACATGAGTTATTGCAAAGCAGCCTTACTTTGGGAGGAGTCCAGGGAACCTGTGTTTGACTTTTGACTACAACCATCTGCAGAACAGTAATTCAATGAATTCCACTTAGCAGGGGGGAAAGAGAGCCTGTGCTACAAAGCTCTTCCATAAAACAAGGCAGCACCTCTTAAAAATAAAGCCTCACAAGTGAACTGCTAAGCTTTTATTTAAAGAAACAAACAAACTTGTTTCAAGATCCCAATTCAATAGATAATGGATTTTTACTTCACTATTGCCATTAGTCTATGCAGTTTTCATTGCATACTCTAGTCTCTCCCTACCTTATTTTAGGGATTGGTCATGTCATTAATTGTTGCCCTGTGAAGACTCTTGCCGGGTCTTGAGTTCAGGATTCTGTAACTGGAGGAGCTGAAGTAAATGAATGTGGCTCTAAAAGGCATTTCCTGGAGATTAATCATTGGCTTGGAGAGATTTGTGGCTCTAGGTTGAGTTAAAATTCATTAATCCCCAGGAAGTGCCCTGTGCCAAAGTCATTATTGCTATTATAAGCTAAATATTATTTTTTACACTTTAAAAATTACCTTCAGGGGGCTTTTGCTGTCTGTTTTTTCTATCACATTT
This sequence comes from Pelusios castaneus, assembly GCA_007922175.1. Classification (NCBI taxonomy): domain Eukaryota; kingdom Metazoa; phylum Chordata; order Testudines; family Pelomedusidae; genus Pelusios; species Pelusios castaneus. The sequence goes on from ML685756.1 coordinate 2,669,647, forward strand.
TCTGCATCCGGTTAATCTTTTAAAAGGTTTTTCAGTTGCAGGGTTTACTATTAGAGAGATTTGCAGTACATGTAAGAATTGATACCAACTATATTTGCTTGTGGTATTTAATATCTTCCTTATAAAAGTAAGCAGCAGTGAATAGCAGTGTTTAAATCAGCTTTGAATACCATACTGTTAACATTCATGAATCCCTCTTGTATGTACATTTGATCACTTTACAGCATGAAATCAGAGTGGAAAACTAACACTTTTGTTATTCCTATGAAATTAATATTGATTCTTGCATTTTACTTCTGTTATTTTGAATGTTTTCTGCTTTTCATTTCTAAGAAGTAATTTGTTTTGTGGGTTGTCACAGGGTGCTTAGAAGGCTGGGTGGTCTAGTGGCTGGTGTACCTGACTTCTGGCCCCTCAGTTCCCCAGTAATAGTGCCTCAGTCTTTGAGGCAGTGAGGTAGAGGGATCTCACCCCACCCATCCTCCCATCACCCTGCTCCATTGGGTCTCAGCCCAGGGCTCTGTGTGAGTCGACCCCTGAACAGGGGAAGTCTGAAGAGGGAGTCTAAGGGCTTGTCTACGCTCATGGCTATGTCAGCAAAACTTTATTGCTTTGGGGTGTGAAAAAAACCACACTCAAGAGCAATTTAAGTTTTGACGGCATAAATGCGAGTGTAGCCGCATTATGTTAGCAGGTGAGCTCTCTCCCACTGACATAACAAAACTACTTCAACAAGCGGTGGCCACTGTGTTGATGGAGCACGTTTCCTGCCAACATAGTGCTGTCTACACTCCCATTTCTGCTGCCAAATCTTATATCTCTTATACCCCAGAGTGACAAAGCTTTGGTGGGATAACCACAAGTGTAGACAAAGCCTAAATCTACTGTCTTGGGCTACTTCCTATCAGTGCCCCTTCAGTTTGGCGCGTGGCCCTTGTAGTCCAATTCGCTGGGCTGGCTTGCCTCCTGTGGCTCCCTCTTGTGGATCTTGGGCGGTATCCGGTCATGGTCCCTGGCTCCTTCAGGTGGGGCAGCTGTAAGTTTGGTGAAGCTGGACCCCACAATGTCTCTGGGCTGTAGTCACCCAGTTTCCTTGGTTGCTGGGAGGTCCAGCGTCTCCTTCAGTGTCTTCCTTGACTGGGAGACAGAATGTGCGCTGTGGTGGCTGCCTTGGCTGGTGATAGGTGACCAGATAGCAAGTGTGAAATCGGGAAATAATAGGAGTCTATACAAGACAAAACCCTGAGTATCAGGACTGTCCATATATATATTTGGGGCATCTAGTCACTCTACCTGGCAGGCCAGTCAGAGCCTTCCCTTCAGGCAGGATAGCACCTAGCTCCTCCCTCCTTGCCAATCAGCCCTGAACTGGGCCCAGTGTTCTCCTTCCTCCACCCCCCCATGCCTGGACTTGGCTTCAGGTATAATGAGGCAGGGCTAGCTGGTTCCAAAGGCTCTCTTTAACTGTGCTCTGCTGTCGGGCAGTTTCTCCGCTTCATCGCTTGGATGTATTATTTTGATTACCATTACAAAACTACAGCTAGGAAGCTGGAAGGCATAATGCAAATGGTTTTAAAAAAATTGTCATACATGCTTTCTCTCTACGGAGCTATTAATTTAAAGTAATGCTCCGTTAATAGACTGGTACTTTTTATTCATATTTTGATTTTAATTGTAATGATACAAAAAGTACTTTCTGATTAGGACATGTTTGGGCATGTCGTTTTGGACCCACAAAGCTTGGTTTCCTGTCCAGATATTCTTATTCCTTCTTGACCAGGCATTTAATCCTATGAAGTCTGTATTTTATCAGATTTGTAAGCATTATTAGGTACAGCAGTGGCATGAGACATATTCTGCTGCCTGACTGCCTCTAATTGCATTAATTTGTCTCCATTCATTTTTGTATAAGATTTTTAGTGTTTCCTTTTTATGAATAAACATAACACTATTGGAGCCAGAAAACTCTCTCCTCTTTTGCCTTCTATTCCTTTCCTTTCCTGATTTCACCATGCTATTGGTATGCAGAAGCTTAAAGGGGCTAGCTGAAGAATATGGAAGCTGCATCCCATGGAATTAGGCACCATGTAAGAAAAAGATGGAGTTTAATTTACAATGTGGACCACTAAAGTGCTACAGCGTCACATTTCTGTGTGCATCTCATGGTTTTCAAACCAGGCCTCCTCCTAACATTTTCTAATTAAAGATGTTTCTGTAACACTTAGATTTTTGGAGAATGTATTATGGATTAGTTGCTGGGGTTTTAGCTTTAGAGATCTTTGTCCGAACTTAAAAAATTTACAGCAATTTATGGTTTCTTACGTCTTGAGATTGTAAGGTGCTATATATACACTGACAGTAAAGTTGAAGGTTGCTCGATTTAAAAGGATGAGGCTTGAATTATGAGGGCACAGAACTGGGACTCATTTATCTTAAATATAACTTTTTTTTTTTTTTTTTTTTGAAATGCCACATTTCCAGAGTTTAGTCTTTCTTGAGCTTACCCCTTAACTCTTTGTGTCTTTAAATCAGTGATTCCCAATCTTTTCAGTAATACAACACACTTCAATGAGAGAAACAATCCCACAGCACACCCACTTTTTGAGCTGAATTGATTGCTCATAAATGTCACATTTACTGTGGTTACGGTCTTACCAGAGAGATTTGCAACATAATACATACAACAAGCTAAAGAATGCATTGATGTTTCAAATCCACCAGAAAAAATAGATGTCTTCTCAATTTTGCCCTTTGGCCATCTGCATTTAGAATGTTCACATTTTCGAATCGAAAGACTGATACCTCGATTTTAATTTGAGTAATTTTCACAAGTTTTATGAGTTGTAACGTTAGTTGGATAGAGTATTGTTTAAGATGAAACAATGTTTGTTTTACATTGATTTTCCTTACCTTTGTACAAAATTTCATGGCACACTTGGACAGTTCTCACGGTACACCGGTTGAAAACCATTGCTTTAGATCATGTATGAATGGAGTGACTGCTGTTTTGCACAGCTGCTTGATCTGTAAGAAAAAGGTTGAGCATTAATACAAACTAGAGATGTGGAGAAGGTGAGCAGCAGATCTGGGTTGGGCTATGGGTTAGGCTTGCTTTCATTAGCGATAAAATCTTATGAGGTGCTCTTGGGGAAAATGCCAATAAGTCTAGCTGATTCTGTGAACTTTCCCACTCCTTCCAGTTACTCCTCAAGAGATGGGTGATTGGACTTTGGTGCCCTATAGAGAGGGACATGGGAGTGCCAGTGCCCTGAAGCAGGTTTCTTGTGTGCCTGGGAGGTGGTGAGCAATTGGAGTATGATTGGCTTGCTTGCTTTTCTCCCCAGGCTTTGTCATCCTGTGACCTGAAGACTGCTTTCTGGCCAGGTACCTGGGTCTTCTATCCACTGTGCTGACAGGAGAATTTCTCCCAGTAGTATATTTAATCCATCTCCATGAGAGGCAGTAGCTATGTCAATGGGATAAGTCCTTCCACTGACATAGTGCTGTCTGCACTGGAGGTTATACCTATATTAGTAGACCTACAATGATCGGAGATGTGGCTTTTTCCCACCCCTGAGCGATGTACCGGTAATTATACCCATGGAAGTTTATAGTGCAGACCCAGCCTCAGATATGCAATACATTTCCCTGCCATCTCTGTCTGGCTCCTGAAGGCACATCTCTTATTCTGCATGCTAAACTACAAGCGGGTTTTGAACAGCTGAAAAACATTTGATTAATGGTGAATAACTTCTACAAATGAATGCATCTTATAATGGTTTTGTACTGTATATGCTAATTTAACAAGACCTTCAGACATTTACCAGTTTTGATTATACTGGCTATTAAGTGAATTTGTTTTTGTCTTGTAAAAGAGTGTGGTAGTAGAAACGAGATAAGAGTTTGAATTAAAAACTATGGTACAGTCCCTTTCAGTCCTTAGAGGGGTAAATTGTATTAAAGTGAATTGTTATGATTAAACTGATAAATAGACCCAGCAAATATAGTTACTCTTTTGTGAAGAGTGAAATGTGCAGATGGCTGAGATGGCTGGTTTTTCCCTGGACTATAATATTCAGTAGTGGTTATAATCTGCATCTTACAAAGTACCTGCAGTAAAGTGGCTGCGTTCTGGCTATTTGCAGTGTGTCAGAGGTATTAGTTTTGGCTCTAGGAAATGAGGTTTCTTTTGCTTGGCTGCAAGTACACAATTGCCTTTTTATGTTGCCTCACTACTTGTGTGTGTGTGTGTGTGTGTGTGTGTAGCAAGGAGGTTGAATGTGTTGGGTTTTTTTGAAAAACAAAACCAATACGAATTCAATCTAAAATCTTTCTCCCTGATTAACACTGACAGAGCTAAAATTTCCTTGTTGTCCATAACCATTCTTTCCACTGAAGGAAGGTTGTTCTTCTAACTGCTCTTTTCTTACAGGAAAGTGAAAAGCGATTACTTCTGATGTGTCCATTAATACTTTTACCTGCCATTTTGATATGTGGCAAAGTAGCAATGAAGGTAGGATTGTATGAATTTCTCTATAGACCGAAGAAATGCAACTTAGGGCTTGTTTACGCCTACAATGCTGTAGCAGCATAGCTGCCCTGGTGCAACTGCACAACTAAAGTGCTTAGTGAAGACGCTACCTACACTGATGGCAGAGCTTCTTCCATCAGTGTAGGTACTCCACCTCACCAAGAGGTGGTAGCTATGTTGATGGGAGAAGCCCTCCTAGTGACAGAACACTGCCTATAGTGGGGGTTAGGTATGTGTAACTTTGTTACTCAGATGTGTGGATTTTTCGCACATATACCAACATAAGTTTATAATATAGTCGGTGCCTTAGCAACAAATCTAATGCATCTTTTTATGCACAGTAGTGGTGCCTGCAGCGCACATCACAGAAACAACAGGTTAAGATGGGTGGCATTAACAACGCCCTCTTATAATTCGTGTAGTTAAGTCCTGGCTGGAAGGAAGCTTGCGTAAAATTACTCGGTAGCAGAGAAGAAGAATGCCTGAAAGAGGAGAGAGAATGCCGTTGGATTAAACCAAAAAGAACTATAAAAATATTTTCCCATTGAAATAAAGAGGATACTTATTGGTGCCCAGCATCTCTGAATAGCAGACCAATAATCTCCCTAGTCGCCTGATATAGGGAGAAAAGTCTGTGTGTGTGGGATAATATATAAGCAACTAAACCAATTAATGATGTTTGAAATTGATCTTAATTTTTTTCACCAATATTTACCTATGAAACACATATACCTATTTTTGTTTATAGGCCATGATGTTTAGATATCAAGGTGACAAGTGTTTTGGAAATATCCATGACAGATAGATTGCTGTGTACATTCCAAATGAGTGATATTTAAATTTCCTGTAACTAGGAAATCTTAGCATCTCATTTCCAGTCTAGATGTACTTTTCACCTGTTTCTCAGCTAAGCTGATTGAAGTACAAGGCAATAAAAGTTTTTTGGTTCAGGTCATGAAGTGAACCAGTGCCTTAGTCTCAGTTAAAACCCAAGCACTGTTGGCTCCCTAGCTCACCTAGAGAACAGCACGTACAGAGCGATAAGTAATAGCCTCAAATGAAACTTGATTTTAAAATATTTTGTTCAGTGACTGCCTTTTTTTTAAGATTACATGAAGAGTTTTGAAATGCTGGATGCAAAGTACAACACTGAACCAGTGGGCTTTTTTATTGTTTTGGCTCACATTTATTCTCTCTGCATAGGTCCATTCTATGGAATAATGACCCTTGCAACTGGCAAGAGATTTGTAAAATGTCTTAATGAAATTATATGCCATAGTTTTTAATGAGTTACCTTTACAAAGGAGAAGTTAAAGCTGTGCACAGGGACATTTTTAATAGCCTGGTTATACAGACTGAGCGGCTTTTTGGTTGGTAGTGATATTTTATCATTCAACAGTTAAGAAAAGCTTGTGAAATTGTCCTTTATTTTTATGTCAGTTTTACACTGGTGGAAGTCAGGTAACTCCTCTTCAGTTTTGAATAATTTCTTTTGGTGCTTTAACTGAATGACCAAAAAAAAAAAAAAAAGTGCACTGTTTGTTTGTTACAAGCAAGCAGCTAAATAGTCTGGTCTCATCTGTTCCTTTTATAAGGTTGCACTTTTTGTTCACTGTATTATTGTATCATCTTCAAGGAAGTGCAACTTGACCTTATTTTTAATGACATCATCTCACTAATGTTACTTTTTTCATTGCTTGGAATTCTTTAAAAAAAGAAAGAAAAAAAGACAGCCAAAATGAATTTCAAAAGAGAATAAAAACTAATCCAAGTGCAAGCTGTGCTTCCTGCCAGAACCTGCTTAAAAGAGTCTCTGTTAAAATACCATGAAGGCTAGAGGATTCCAGCTGAACCTTTCCTGTGAAGGGGAACAATCTTTTCCTTTTTTGGTAGAAAATGAATCAACTGACATTTGTGCAGATGATAATCTTACTTCAACATTTCCCAGAGCTTTCTTCTCCAAGATGTCGGCAAATGGAACTCTAAGGTCACCCCAGCCTGACTGCTAAAGATAGTGAAATAGTGATGAGCAAATGTTGGAAGGTTTTGGGAGTTTGGTTCGGATAAGTTCTCAGACATTCAGATGATTATCCAGACATTATCCAAAGTCTTCGATTTGCAGGATTGGTCTGAAAATTGCATGAGAACAGGTTTCCTTTTGAAACTCTCAGTGCTTCCTGCTTCCAGACAGGCAAAATATATTTCACATGCTAGCCTCTCTTCTGGCATTTGATTGTAGATCCAACTGGAAGTAGGAATTGCTAGATGTGCAAGGAAATGAAGGAAGGGGAAAAATCATCTGAACTTTTTGACCCTTCAGAAATGTTTGGTTTTTGTTCTGGTCAAGGCTTAGACAGAGGTTCAAGACTCTGAAATTATTCTGACTTGTTTGATTTCCCCTATGTGCAGCCCACACAGGGCTGGGGCATGATTTGGTCCTTACTGATTAAACAAAATAACTTGCTATATTACTTCATCTCCTTCTGATTGTTGAACCAGTATTAACACAGGCTGGGAGGTTAGCAACTAGCTTCGGTGTGATCTCTGACACTGAGCTCGCATATTGATGGCATTGCAAATGATGGCTCTTTTCAGATGCTAATCCCTACCTGCAGGTTCTTTAGAAATACCACCTGTAATTAAAAGCTTTATTCAAAAAACGTTTGTTTATATATGGCAAGAAGTGTTTCTCATCCTTTGAATTTTCAAACTAGTGTGTGAAGTCAAATAGGCAGAAAACCTATTTTTTATTGGGCATGTTAGATACCACAAATAATCTGAGCTGAAGATTGAGTGAGATGAGAAGTCACTGAATCTTGAGCAACAGAAGAGGGAGAGGATTTTTATCAGATTTTAAAAAAATTAACACCTCTGTTTAATTCAAGCTCCTGCTGGGAGAAAATGTTTATAATATAATGAACTTCATCCCTTCAGCTTGAGGCCTTACTCTTACCCCTCCCCCTTTCCTCCTCCCCACTGCCAATTCTCCACTCCTTCAGCAAGCACAGGGAAGGTTGGCATACATAATATTTTAAAGGCAAATATCAAACAGAAGTAAATCTAATTGGTTTGTTCAGCTAAAACAGGAGCAAAGCAGGATAAGAGGAGGACTAGTAGCAAAGGAGTTAAACTTGCTCAGAATGGGAGTGCTGTAAATAACAGAAGTGCCTCCCTCCCTCCCACTACACCAGCTCCCACACACCCAACACATGTGTCTTGAAAGAGGAGAAAAGGGGTCATGTTTTTTAAGCCTGTTCTGAAGCTCTTGGTTTGGGTCAAATGCTAATCATTTTTTTTAACAATGTTTTAACTCTCTCTATCACCATTTAGGCTTCTTAGTTGCTGCATATGAATATGGAATTCTTTTTTCATGTGTTAACCTTGCTGCACTTAAAAATACTTTTACAGAAGAGAAAGGGGAAGAATAAATAAGTTTTAAACATCCAGTAAATAGAGGTTTTTTTAATATATATTTCTCTCCCCTTCACTCAGAGACTTCCTTTATGGGTCAAGATCTATGATCTCATGAGCCATAAATAGTCTCAATTAGGGAGGAAGCAGAAAAAGCTTTAATTAATGACATAGAAATAGTCATTTTCCCAAAATAAGCAGAGAATCCAAGATGTGAAGCCAGGGTTACTGGAAGTTGGGGGTGGGGTGTGTCCACAACATTTACTAATGAGATCATGGAATACGACAGGAAATCTGTATCTAATGCCAAAGAAAACTCCCCCCCCCCTTTTTTTATAAAACAACTGTTGAGATTCCTCCCCTCTCCCCCACTTTTAAATAGCAAAGAAAAAGGCAGACTCATTCAGGCATGATCCTGTAGATATTTACACATGCAGATAAATTTATGTATGTGAACACATGTGTATAGTTACTTGTGCTTCCAAATCTTTTTAGGATTCAGATCATGTTAAATGCTCACTTTAGAGCTGGAGAATTTATCATTTACAATACATGTATTGGTATTGTTGGATGTGGAAACATGTTTGTCTCTAATAAGTAAAAGGACAGTACCAGTTCCTTTAGCACCCTTTAAAAAAACTTCTAAGTCAAAAGTATATTTATTCCATCCTTTACATGTTTTGATTCCCAAGTAGAAAATAGTCTTCAATCCAACTGCATCAAAAAGCATCAATTATGTTAAAATTTAATCTTGAAAATATCTAACTGTAAAAGTCCTTCTCTAGATGTATTTCCCTGTAGCAATATTTCTCTCAATTTATGCTTAATATGTCAATTTGCACACTTTCAGTAACTTATCCTCACAACAGTGGGTATTTATTTTCATTACTGAACCATTCAAATATCCCTCATTTTACATCCCTGAGGTATGTCTACACAAACCCTTCACCTCCTCCCCACTACCGACCCCCTCATGGTGCACCCCCAAAAACCAGAACAAACCCAACCCTAAAGCAGCACTCTCAGGGCCTGGGGCTAAAAATAGTTCTGGCCAAGCTCTGAAACTCAGGAAGAGGGCAGGGTGTGTGTGGAGGGTCTCAGAGCTCCAGTCGAAGTAGAAACATGTACACTGCTATTTTTAGCAGTTTAGTTTGAGACCTGTGAGTGAGTCAGTTGACCCAGGCTCTGACATTCACTGCTGCATGGTATTTTCTGTATAGGCATGCCTGTAGTTTCTTATGTTCCACATACATTAGATGCCCTCTCACTTTTATTGTTGGAAATTTACATCAGAAATAAGAATCATGAAATTGATGTTATATTGTAGAAAGAGTTTTTACACTTAAAGGAATCAAGACAGTCTCATTTTAAGCTGACTGCATGTGTCATTTTGTGTCCCTCATCACAAGTCTCTGTCACTCATTTTGATCTTGGCAGGTTGAGAACTGTGCACACTATTTCCAAACGGTAAAACAAAGGCAGAATTTCCTTGAGGCTATTGAGTAAACATGGAATGAAAGATGTTCCAAAGGAGTAGCTGTGTCAGTCTAGTTCAGCAAAACAAACAAGGAGTCTTGCGGCACTTTTAAAGACTAACAAATTCATTTATCGCATGAGCTTTCATGGGAGAAAGTCTCACTTTGTCAGATTCTTGAAGATGGAGAGCTTACAGAATGGGAGGAAAATAAATGCAGGTAACTGTAAGTCATAGGATCAGATCAGACTGTTATAGCAAATCAAAGCAGTTGTTTAATTTTGAACAGTGTTGAACAGGTTATTAAAATGAAAAAGAAAGAAGACAAAAAAGAAGGCAAAAAAAGTAAAAAGGCAAAATCACCTATTGTAATAAAAAAAAACCCAACCAAATTCTCTATTTAACCCTAAGGCAACAGTTTCAAATCTTCAAATGAATTCCAATCCTGCAGTTTCTCTTTGAAGCTTTGATTTGTAATCCATTTGCTTAAATACAGCAATTAACATATCATCAATGGAGTGAGCAGGGAGATTGAAGTGTTCCCCTATTGTTTTTTAAATGTAATTTCTGATGTCAGATGTGTGTCCATTTATTCTTTTGCATTGAGACGGTCCTGTTTGTCCAATGTATAAGGTGGGGGCGGGGTGGTATTTCTGGCATATGATGGCATAAATCACATTGGTGGCTGAGCAAGTGAATGAGCCCTTGAAGGAATAGCTGGCTTGATTTAGCAGCTGGCAGGATCAGGCCCGTGAACATAAAGGAAATACTAACTTTTTGTCCAGAAATGAAACAATGCTGTTGAAATTGGGGGTGACAGTGGAGGAGGAGACAGCCAGCTGCCAAATTGTAAGAAAAAGGAGGAGGAGAAAGAGACAGTACTCAAGGGTGACAGTTAAACCAGACAATGTTGAAGGTGTACTCTAAGAAGATTAGAATCACTATTAAAGTCATTTCAGGTTGGATTATTGAACAGTGCAGGCAGGAATCCTCCTTAAAAATACAGTCAATTATCTTTTAATTCTTGTAGGATTTAAAAAAAAAAATAATTCCATGCTGCACAAAAATGTAGCACCTTGGTATTTGTCCACTTATAAAAACATTAAAAAACTGCCGCATTTTCAGTAGCATTCTGTCTCTCAGTGCAATGTGTGTCTTGCAGTGACCGACGTTGTCCAGTGACTTTTGTTTGCTGTTAGCTTGGAGGAAAGTCATATAATATTCCCTAGTGATGTCTGTAAACCATATTAAATTAATTGAAAGTGGCATCATGCAAAACCTTTCAATGAAATCATTATGAAGAGCATGGGGCATTGAGAGTTAAAGATGGAATTAAAGGAAAAATCATATTTTAAAATCACTGGAAAAGCACAGTTAGGGAAGCTGTTGATCAATATGGCTGGAAGGTCAAGGCAAGAGTACAAAGAATATATATATATTTTTTTAAAACCCTCAAATATCGTGAGAGCTGAGACTTTCAAGGTAGTGTAGGGAGGCACTTGGATAGCCTAGGGCAGTGGTTCTCAACCTTTTGTGGGCTGCAACACACTTGGCACTGTGTCATGACCCTACAGGACACACCAGTCCCACCCCTCCCAGGTCGAATCCAGCCATCTCCCCAATTCTTCGTGACACTTACTGCCGCGTGGTGACACATTAATGTGTCCCGACACATTGGTTAAGAACCGCTGGCTTAGGGGTATATTGGCTAAATGACTTGGCGAACAATTTCATTAGCTGTGTATAGACACATTTTCAGGGATAATGCATGGAAGTCTGAGGCTATTGATATTAAATATAGATTTATATAATTGGCCGTTATTTTGTTGTTCAGTTAAGTGATCAGTCATGACCTCCTCAATCTATTTGGAGTTTGATTTAGTAACTCCACCCCTGTAAGAAAAGGAGTGCTGAGTCAAAAGGGCAACATTTCTCTTCAACTCAGTGCAGTGGAGCCAGGGAGGTAAGTGGGCGTCAGAAAGTCAAAGGGAGATATGCAAGTTATTTTAAGCAGCTTAAGTTTCTCCCTTCAACTGCTGCCAAATTCCACAGCCAAGGTAGACCTGGCATTTGTCTCACTTTCTGGTTTGCATGAAGAAGTATGGTGCAGTTGTGTTTGGGTTCACAACACTACACAGGAAGGGTGGTGTTGATTTGAAAAAAAAATCAAATGCGTTTGAATTATATTTAGATTGTTTTTACTGGTATGCTTAAACAATAGATGCCACATGATAAGCAAAGCCACAAAACTGTACATCCTGGTCATGTGTGCCAGTCCTTTTGACATGTTGCTTTAGTCCCTGTCCTTTTCTACATTTTGGAGTGAGTGGAAGATTCTAATAAAGCCAAAAATGTTAAACAGTCTCTTAACATTACACAAGCAATGATGTTCTGCCAATATTTGTTCAAGGGGTTTCCACAGCAATTTTTCCCTCTGTGTCAGGGTATGTGTATGAGAGAGATGCAATGGGAATCTATTAATTTGTTTTTTTTTCATCTAAACAAAAGTGTTTTACTTAACCATAATCAAGGAAGGAGGCGGCACCACGGGGCAAACAAACTTCTGTTAAGTGCACTTTCTAGAAATGTTTGTATTTTATTCCTGAAAAATAAACTGACCATATTGCTAGTACAATATGGTCCTCAGCTTGTGTAATTTGAAGGCTATGTGTGGTTCAGTGGAGTGAAAACTTCAGAAGGATATTGGGTCATATCCCTTCTTTGGGCCCTTTTTCAAAATAGCTTCTATTTGACACAGTTTGATCACTTCAAAAGACAAAATATTTGCTCATCCCAAGAATTTATTTTAGAGGGTTAAGTTATCTCTAGCACGGATGGTTTACCAGTATCCAGAGAGGCAGTGAACTTCACCAGAGGCAAGGAAACAGCTGAACTCTCCCTACAATTGGTGGTGTAATTTTAACAAGGAGTCTCTCTGACCCTTACTCAGCACATCACTGTACTACAATATCTATATATATTGCCCGTGTTCAGCTGCCTGAAAAAGCTCAAAGCCGTGTGTCTCCAAGGAGCTGCCCTCTTTGAAAAGGTGAGAGCCAGAAGGATGCAAAAGGAAGCTAAAGATAGTTTGCCGGTATTTCTGAGTGCAGGCCTTAACATAGTATAATATGAATAATCTTAATTCCTACACTTTAGTACAATATTGCCCATTGTATTAACTTCCCTCATGGTGCTGCATCAGTCAGAAATCAAGCGAAGAGTGTCTTGTTTCCACCTTCTGTTGTGTGCATTGCATCTGACAACATTCTCAAACATGAACACAATTCAGAGTGGTGGTCCATCAGTAGGACAGGTGGGTATATGACTAGAAAGATGATTGTGGATGATGGGGAGTCCAGTGTGTCCTTAAGAATGACTTTGGTCTGTACCAAAACATCCTTCAGTCGAGGGGCAATGTCAGATGAGGTGCGCAAGGCAGTCAACAGCATTGCTTTTCTTCAGCGAGCGTTTGGTGCAGACATGGAACCTTGTTGCAATAGAATGCATACATGATGTCCTCTCATGTCTTTGGACTGAGCTCAATAACATGGCACTGGACTTCATGTATGTCCAGACTGCCACTCTTTCACCTCCTCTCAGTTTTGCCCTCATCTCTTTCCTTTAGTCCTCCCCATTTTCTTTTTTCCATGGCTTAAGTTTTTGAGTATAAACTAAATTGAAAATTATCCCTGGGTGGGGGGGGGGGGGGAATAATCTTCTAACTGATGTATTTTTCAGGAGGAGGGAGGGAAAATAGGAGCTCTTTGTACAAGGTATGTTCTAGAACGATGTCCTCCAACATCTACCTAAAATATATCAACACAGTGATTCAAATGGAATTTCTCCAATTTTTTATCAACAGAGCCTGTAGACCATTAAATATTATAAAGGGGAAGACATGCTTTCTAAGTGCCAAAACCTGTGCTGTGAAAGGCTGATTTGGTTTGACCTCCTCCAATGCTGGACAGCCATTTTCTTAATGTTAACATACTTTATATTGCCTGCAGTTCTGTTATGGTTCACGTTGTCTAGAAAAGAACAAAATCGGAATTGTTCTGTCTGTCGCCCCAGAGGATGAGTTGGGTGAAGTTGGCAAAGCTATATTCCTCTAATGCTGTTCCATTACTTCCCCCCAACCCTGTAGTGCAGCATGGCAAGTAATAATTCCACAAGCTGTCACCTCCTTTTCCTGTTTAATTCATCCATAGTTAAAATAAGCAGTTCCCATGCTGGAATTCTCTATAAATTGTGTAAATGTATATGGTAGGGTAGTTTATATCAACTAACTTGCATTTTGCATTGCATTTTGAGTCACTTAATTTCCTTTGGAGATGATCCTGAGTTGTTTGGAGCAGTAAAGTGTGTGGGTGAGGAGCTTTGCCCAACCCCATCCCACCTTCTTCATGAAAGCCAGAAAACTGTAACTGTCAAAGTTCAGGGCAACTGCACCTGTATTCATTCTCTTTGGTCCTGCCAGGGAGCACCCTGTTTAAGCTTTTGGCTTCTTTATCATCACCGCTCTCAATACTTGTATGTCTTTCTCTCCTGGCTGTGAAAGAGGCTGCACATTTCCCTGCCTACACTACGTTATTCTGAGTAAGCCAGAGGACCTAACAGGCCAGTGTTTGCATTTTTCTTTCTAGATTCTATACACAGTGGAATTGCCTACAGTTAAGTTGCCATGCCTTTTTCCCAAGCAAGCACATTTAGTCTCAAGGCAAAAACATATTAAGAACATATTAAAAAAGAACCTACTTGTCCATAAATAAACTTACCAGATATTGTCTCCTTCAAGGGCTCTGGCTGGTGTTCAGGCCTTCTAACCCCATCAAAGGTTTTTCCTTTTACAGGTTCATAATAGGTTTGGCTCAGAACAAAAACAACAAAATCATTCTTTCCTGTATACAGCCTAGGTCTTTGATATTGTCCTCATATGACAGGAGACCAGCAGACAAATGTTCCTTCCTCATTGTAGATTGGGTATGGAGGTGGGAATGTGCATTCACTTCTCCCCAGCTATTTCCTAAAAATTCCTTCTTGTTTGACACATTCTTAAAATTGTTCTTTGAAGCTCCATAGCACTTCCCAAGGCTTACCCTAGCTATGTCTCCCCCACTTGAGAAGTTAAATGCAATCCCATTAGAATATATAGAATTTGTCTTTAATACATGGGACTCCAAAGATACTTAATTTAGTAAGGGTTTTCAAGAGTACTGTAGGAAGTCACACTTTCACAGTTCTGACATTCAGCACCCATTCCCTTTCACTGCCCATGGTGGCATGCTGTGTGAAGGAGATAGATGGTGGACCTGCGCCAGCCTCAGGTGTTTGCCAAGAGGAGTAGGTTCCAAGAATAGGAAAAAGACAGGCGATTAGGGAAGATCATGAGTATAAATTTTGACATTTTTCTCCATTCTTAAGTCTTCACGAGGCAAATAGCAACATCCTCAGATAACTTCCTCTGTTGTATAAAATTAGGGTGGATATCTGAATTACTAGATCAGATAAGCAATGGTTTTTAACTTTTTTTTTTTCATTTTGGATCCTTTAAAAAAAACTGAGGTACAAACCTCTTTGGAAATCTTAGACGTAGTCTGTGGTGCCCCAGGAGTCCATAGACCCCAGATTTAAAACCACTGAAATAAAGGAACTGATCAATTGTTGCACTTCCAATACAAACACTCCCTCCGTCAGAATAGAGCCATGTACAGCCCTGACCTACCCTTTACACTGATTCTGTAACAGTTGTCAGCAATTTTTTTGGTGCTTAAAAGAAATACTGATTTAACTTGGTGAAAAACAACACTCTGGAACAGGGTCTGTACAGTTATGAGGCAAACTGAGATAACTGTTTCTCCAGACAAGCACTGTGTACTACATAATAAGAGAAGAGAGATTTGTCTGTCTTACCAGGACTATGATGTGTCATGGAACATTTTAGAAGGAAACAATGTTTTCCAAACTAAGCTGCTTCACCATCCAATTGGACTGAAAATTTCAGTCTTATTAGGTTGTATATTTTAAGCAACCCCAACAAATCTGCTATATAGTCTTGTATAATGGGCCATATTCTTAGCTGGTAAAAACTGTGATAACATTGTTGGAGTCAATGGAGCTTTGCCAGTTTAGCTGGCCCAGTGTGTTTATTTAAATACACAGGTAATCTATGGCTTCTCTGTTTCTTTTTATTATTATTATTACTGAGCTCCCCATCCCAAAACATATACAAAATTAAAGGCAGAATAATTATGCGGGTAATACATTGCTTTTGAGATTTTTAAATCCATACATATCAGGAAATCTATATTATTATTTTTGCTATGTGAGTAGCCATGGAAAGTTCTAGAAAACCCTGGAACAGTTCCAGAAATTACAACAGTTACGATTACGATAGAATTACAATAGAAAAGAGAGATTATTATGACAGAGGAGAGAAATACTTGAGTTTGTGGAACAGGGGCCGCTGGGTCCAAAAAATACTCGCCCCGCCCTCCCCACCACCCAGCAGTGGTCCCCCCACAACCCACCCTGGCTCCATTCTAGGCGGCCCTGGGCCGTGCCAGCTGATCATCTGCTGCCGCCATCGGCATCCCCAGGCCCTGTTGGCTCTTCAGCCTGTGGCCCTGTGCCCGATCTGGCTCCAGGCCAAGCCCCAAGCTGGCTGAGGGCTGAGCCAGCCATCCCCCATGGTTTGTAACACTTTTTCAAATTCAGTACCTTGTGAGCAAAGCTGCAATAGGTGGTCTAGTTTAAAATTATGCTTCCTACAGCTATGGTAAGTAAATGGCATTATTCCCAAGTATGAAGGCATAAGTGAGCTGTATCGTGCACACGGGCCAGAATTTTCAGGCTTGAATCCTTGATGTTAGCCACTAACACCCATAATTAGACACAGAAGTGCAAGTAACCTGATTTTCAGAAATGGTGAGTACCTTTTATTCATGGATCTGGTCTGGGAATTAATCAAGGTTGAGTAGTGACAAAAGCTGTTGTCTGTAGGGCTCTGTTGCAGAAGTTGGAAGGTGTGTAGTAAATGAGGCATGGGATAGCTGGGAAAAGAATGACCATGTGACGCAGGCAGTGGAATGTTGCCCTGAATAACTGGATTCTAACTCTGCCTCTGCCACAGAACTCTGCTGGGCAGTTCAGTTAAACCAGATGCTTTACAAGTGGTCACTAACTGTGTGTTCCTTATTTTTTGTAGTGGTGGAGGGGCAGGGGGCAATCTTGTTACCTTGGAGTTCGATTTAAAGAAGTGCAGAGCATCTACACCTGTGATTGAAGTCAGTGGAGTTCTACTTTAAATATGAAGTGCTACATAATGCTAAGTATTCTGAAAAAATCAGATCCTATACATCTCAAATAGGTGGACCCAAACTTAGTGGAAACTTGATCTTCATCACTGTGTGCCTCAGTTACACATTTGTAATATGGGGATAATGCCATTTCCTTACCTGCCAGGGGTGCTGGAAAGATAAATTGATGTTTTTGAAGCACTCAGACACAAAAGTGAGAAGTACCATAGAAAACTGCGTGAGGAAATTAATTCTGTTCTCATGGCAGTATTTGAATAGTGTGCAGTCACTAAGGCCCAGAGCCACACATTGAAGAATGATAAGAAAACAAAATATTGAACAGCTGCTTATTAAGTGAACACCATCCGTCCTGTGCACTGAATGAGGCAGGGATCCTGTGATAAAAATAGCATGTGGTCATGTAATTAACGACTGTGCCCTAATGCATATACACAAGGCAATGGAATGAAGTCAGCATAGGCAACCTTCATTCTGGCATTTTTCTGACTTCTCAGTGCATGGCTTTGACCTGAATAATGCTCTTTTAATGTAGTGGGGTTTTTTTTTTTATGTGCACTGTTAAATAGCATAGTGTGCTCATTAAGTAAAGGGGTTTTCCAAATCAAATATGTTACATATGCTGTAAGTTTTAAACAAAACCAGAAATTGCCAGTGCAGTGTAATTCATCATTTCCTTAATAAGCTGTTCTAAACAACTGGTATCTGGATGCCAGTTGTCCAGATCACAAACGGCCTGGAAGAATAGATAGCAGCCAGCTAGCGAGGCAAAAAAGTGACTGGATTTTTGCCATTATCCGATCATGGTGTCCTCTTGGTTATCTTATTTCTAGAGTCTCGAGTGAAAAGGCCTCTGAAATAATTTATGAGGAGAGACGGGAGCCTCTCCCATTTGTCTGTGCACTGTCACCAGCAGACAGCTATGTAAATAAGTCTTCCTTTAGCCAGAGAAGGCTGGCAGATGAGGGGAGTTTATATATTAATACATTTGGTTATCAAGCAAAGTTCTAACAGCACAGAAACGAGAATGTTCCTAGTTGAAATGCCTGTGAAATATTCTCTTGGTTACCTAGGAACTTTTATGCTTGCATTTTCCTGATCACTAATATAAACTTCAGACTATACACAACTGCCCAGCCCCCAAATGGTGAACAGAGGGAATGCTTCTTGAAAACTATCTGCATTATACCTGTTCTAGTAAAAAAAAATAGTTAAATTTGGCACAGCATCTGAGCACGCTGCCTTTGTATAATGTAACGTAGATAGTTTATCTGCAGTGCTACACAGCATTCATGGGAATAGATATATATTAGAAATGAAAACAGTCACTTAAAAACATTAACCCAGTAGACAAGAGTCTGATGGGTAAGTTTTGCTAATTCTGGAGTAATTCCAGTGACATCTCAGTAGTATTCCAATGTTTTCTTTTGTGTGAAATCAGTGGAGGTCAGTTTCTGAGTCATCTGGACAAGAAAGATAATGTTTGCCTGTCTGGGTAGTATTTTGATTGGCATATTTTGCCAATCTCTCTGATAACAGAGATGATGATCTGATGTTCAGTTATCACACGAAGCAGCTGAAGAATTAACGGTCTGTATGCTTTCAGATTGATAGCGATAACAATGATTCTTGAGCACTGTTTGTGTATTCAGTTCAATTTCAAGTTCAGTACAATTTAAGGCCCCAGTTCAGAATAGAACTTAAGCATGTGTTTACGTCCATTCCTCTTCAGGTCAACACTTATGCTAACTTTAACCACGTGCTTAAGACCTGTTGGCTTTCTTGCCAATAGAGGTGGATTCTGAATTGGTCCCTAGCTCTAAGCCAAGAAAGCCCTTAAACACATGATGTCAGTGAGACTATTCACATGCTTAAAGCTAAGAACATTGCTTAAGTGATTTGGGAGATCGGAGGCCAGGCAGCGAGACAATGACGGTACAAAATTGCAGTCTGAAATCTAAATCATGTGACCGTAATCAGGAAGTTTGGGTAGCAACTCAATGAAAGCTGTCTGGTGCTCCAAGCTTAAACGGAGCCTCGGCAGCAGAAGCAACAGCTTGGGTGGGCCTGCTTTCAAAATGGGTGGGCCATGGCCCACTCAGGTCCACCTGTTGCTATACTTCTGCAGCAGTCATGAATTTAAGTTCCAGGCTTATTTTAAGGTGGTGGTCAGGTTTCTTTTGAGGACAAGGACTGAGAAGTCAGGTATGGAGTTATCACTTTGTGGAAAGTGATCTCCCACAGGTGATGTGGTGTTTTTGTCTTGCATCATTTTTGTGTAAGAATTTATTTGCGAATATAGTGCTAGTCTGGTTTCACCAATATAGTTGTTGTTGGGGGCATTTGATGCATTGTTTGAAGCACAGCATATGTTATGATAGGCATGCGTAGAACCCATGGATCTTGAAAGTTGTGTTGTGAAGGGTGTTGATCATTGCGGCATTGGAGATAAGTCTGCAGATTTTGCATCTGTGTTCTGATAGGATCTGGTACTACTTTATGTTTGTGTGTCCTGGTCTATGGGGAGCTTGCTTCTGTTGATGAGCTTGGCAAGGTTGGTGAGTCGTTTGAAGGCCAGGAGATCTGAATGTTTTTGGCTGTTGATAGTCCTCTGACTCCAATATGTTTCTGTCTCTGGAATATGGAGTTTCCCCTTTATTTTTCCTCACAAGCATTGCAAGATTGTTATTGTTTCTTGCACTTACTAATAATATCTTGGGTTCCCAAACAGTATTATGAAGTGCAGAGCAGTATATTTCCTTTTGTCTTGACTATTAATGTTCTGGGAACTGTGCTGGCAGGGGTGGCGAAGGCTTCTTCTCTCATTCCCTGTATTTTTGTTTCTCTTCATCATGATCACCTCTCTCTAGCACCATCCTTTCATCCACATGTTTGTGTTTTTTTCCCCCCTTTCTTCAGGAAGAGCTGGGCATTGCTTGTGAGCTGCTGGAGTCAGACTTCCTCAAGTGCAGCGTTGGATTTCCTTTCATGAGATCGAAGTCCAGGGTAACGTGCAGAGACTTTCACTTCCAGAATGATTGCTCATGAGCCCTTCTGTGCCAAGGGAAGAGGCGGGAGCAGAACTAGAGGGCAAAGGCATTGTGGCTCTGTGACATCACTGAGTTGTCACAGCGCTTGCATAGGCTGCTGTGATGGCCTCTCATGATTGCTTTAAGGTGGGACAGCTCTTTCGCACCGAACGAAGTCAGCAGCAATGCTGAGTCCTTTGTAACACGTCTGCAGTGTTAATGAAAGTTGGCTGATACTTTGCAGCTGTCAGTAAATGATTGTGTAATGCTTTCTCAGCAGGAACTTAGAAGCGGCTCTCCATGCTGTCTGTTTTTATTGTCCAACTTTGTTTTTCTTTTGTGTCTTCTCCAGCAACAAAAAGTATATTAAAGTGCAGCTATGTTCACATCAGTACTTATGAAAATGACATCGTGAATTGTCATATTATTAAAAACAATGGAAGTCTTGTGGCACCGTAAAGATTAACAGATTTCTTTGGGCATAAGCTTTCATGGGCTGCAACCCACTTGTAGTCCATGACAGCTTATGTCCAAAGAAATGTGTTAGTCTTTAAGGTGCCACAAGACTTTCATTGTTTTTGCTATATACAAACTAACACGGCTTCCCCTCTGGAACTTGTCATATTTTGTCTCCGAATCATAGAATCATGGAATAATAGGGTTGGAAGGGACCTCACGAGGTCATCTAGTCCAACCCCTGCTAAAAGCAGGACCACTCCCACTGACAGCTAGATAGAATTTTCCTCAATTAATCAGTTAACAGATGAACCCCCTGACACTAGGATCTGAAAATCTAGGTGTGTTCTTTCTGCCTCTGACATTGCCAATGTAAAAGATTGCAGACAAGACATTTTATTGCTCATGATATAGGCAGAATGGTGAAAGCTATCTCATTATAGGGAAACATCCGACCTTCTGACTGCTGTCTAATGCCATAAGTGCAGTGTTCCATAAACGTTCTTACAAAACCTTTAATATTTATAATATGTACAAAAATATGGCAACTAATCTTAAATATATAAAAACAGAATATTTCTGCATGGATAGATACAGTACATAGATCATGTGGGAGGGGAGATGTGAAATACTAAAACAGGAAAAGCAATCTGTAATACTTTCTAATTCCACTTTCTCTTTCCATAGTATGAATTCAGTGTGATCTTTGATACAAGCCACTTGTCTGGAGAAGAGGAGTTTCTTACATTCCTTGTCACTGCCCAAAGGTAAGGGTTCCTTATCTGGCCATATTTCTTGGTGAAATGCAAACTCTTGGGCTCATAAAATAGAGCATTGCTTAGGCTATGTAATATACTGTAGAAATCAAATACACATGTTGCATGATATATAACCGAAATTTAATTATTAGGACCAAATCCACATATTCTGGTGTCATGCCAAGGATCCTGGCTAAGTGATTTAGCTTGATAAAAGGAGGTGTGTTAGGGTTGTCTTTGAACTCTTGCTACCAGATGGGTGCAAATTAGAGCACTCTTTAGCATGCTCTAAATTATATCAGTGGCCCTACCAGCCCCCAGTGAACAGCAGGATCAGGGGATCACAATGTGGCACGATTTCACCTTTCATCACTCATCCCTTTGCATCTTGCACCAAGCGCAACTCGGCTGTACTTGAGAATTGGGAGCAGTCAGGCCCATTTGTTCCAGTGCTTGAGTGAAATAAGAGATAGGACCCGAGGCAAAAAGCAATCTGCGTTCATTTCAGGCGATAGATGGTCAGGGTTCTTCTCTCCTTTCTTGAAAAGCTGTATGCACATTTTAAAAAATCTTGCTGTTCTTTTGTGTGGCATGACTGGCTGTATGAGACAGCTGAGTAATGTTCTCCTCTAAGAACATTTTGAAACTTGTTATGAAGGGGGGTTAGGCTGAATGTCTAATTGAATACAGAGTTCTTAGAATGAGTCCACCAGGATTTGATCTTGGGATCAGTGAAAACCATAACACGCCCTGTCTGCTTTCTAGGATGAGCTGCAATAGACAAACAAAATCCAACTGTGATTAGGTCACAAGAGCTCCCGGGTTCATACAGGAATTGATGATAGCAAAGTTTTATTAACCTGTGCTCCTACTGTTGCCACCGGTGATTAGCTATGGCTTTCACTTTCTGTTTCTTGGATGGGATCACAGATCCATGAAGAAGCCTATTTTGGATCCTTCCATGTCAAGATGAACATAATCACTCTGAACCCCTCCCCCACCCTTTCCTGCTTAAACTCCCTGCCCCCCACAGAAGTGTTGGGGATGAGAGATGAACACTAACAGTTGCTCTGCGACTGGTCTCATAACGACTAATCCCCCCACCCCCCCCAAAATGACAGGTGTGTGGAACAAGATCCTGTAGCATGTGCTGCTGCTACGAAATACAGTAACTGAGCCCTCCACCTCAGATGGTCAAGACTGTTTATGTCTAATACATTAGAGAAATTCTATTACCCGTAAAGAGCAGGTTCATCCACCCTGTAGCGATCTTCTGTGTAAGTTTTAGTTTTTGCATGAGCTTAATTCCATAGAGGCTTCTTTAATTTCACCCAGTCAGTGTTTTCCAGAACTTGTAAGACATAATGAAGAGGAATGTTCATATAACTTGCTCACTGGGACAAGTTTTTTCTGCTCCTTTTTTGGCATGAGCATCCATCTCTCTATATGCTTAGTCAATTTTCCTTGATGCCTATCCTAATTTTATGAGGAACCTAACATAATCTATTAAATCATACATTCTGTGTGCATGTTGCTGTCTGACACATAGGGAGCCAAGCATAGGTTCTCCAAGTTGGTTTTCACTTCGTGTTTGTGAAAGAAGAAATATTCAGGGCTGGTCCAAGGACAGCCTTATCCACCTTTGCTGCAAAGCACAGGTTTAGTGTAGATGTAAGGGTTGTCAGTCCCTCTGGGTTGGGAGAAATCTATATTGTGTCAAGAGCGTTGTGTGCATGTGCATACGGGTGCAGATACTACAGAGAATTAGGGTAATTAGAAGATGGAGGTTTTTTATGTAAAGGAGGAGGGCAGAAAGAATAGTCTTGTGGCTAAAGATTTGGACTGAATCTCAAAGATCTGCATTCAATTCCTGTGTCTCACACTTTATACATGTGACCTTGGGCAAGTTGCTTAAAATCTTTAGACCTAGTTCCCCATCTAGGAAGTGGGGATACTAAAACTTATCTGCCTCACAGGGGATGTTTGTCAGGAACTCAGATGCTACAATAATGTGCACTGTAGAAAAGCCAATGAATAAAGAAAATGAGAGGGGAATCCTGTGATGTGCCTCAGTCAGACTGTGATGAAGAGGAACACCCCATAATCACAGGGTACTTGAGCCAGCACTGTCTTGGCACAGAGCAGTTCTTACTTTCTACCCACAGTGCCGGGAGCATAGGCAAGTATACAGCTCTCTAGAAGTTAAACTTGTCCCTGGTAGTATGGAACCCCCAGAGGCTTGTTGCAGCTTCAATTTTGGCAGCATCCTCTGAAGCAGCCTAACAGATGACAACAGTGTAATGTTTATTGTACAAAAACATGCACTCTTGGGGGAAACTACATGGTTTGCTCGAGCTAAATTCATCAGGCCTTAACGTTCTTGTCATAGCCTTCGCTGACAGAAATGTTGCACCTTTTTAGAGGGGCAGTTGCACACATGTACCTCTTTGAATTCCACTTGCTCATAGATGACTTGTTCCACTTGTAGGCACAGAATGTCCCAAGGTATTTGTGGCATTTTACCAAATGACATTGCTTTGAAGACTTCTTAAAACCTGTGCAAGAGAAAGGGTTGGTGTGTGGGGTAGGGTATTTGAGGTTCTTCTGTTCTGGGATGTGCTTTTGTTTATTGGCAGTTGCATTGGAAGTGCCGACCACAGAATGCTGTGCTTTATGCTGTCAATAGCCCTGTTTTCACATGGTCTCATTGAACAAATATAGTCTCCCCCAAGGTCAATTTGGCACACTCTGCAGGGAGTCTAAAGGCTGTCCGTTATAGCCTCAGTAACGCTGCCCCCAGATAAGATGCTTTTCAGTCTTTTGTTGGTCAAACGTTTAGGTTTGAGAATGAATCTAGTTTCTTGGTAACAGAAAGCTGAAACTGGTCCCTTCGGTTATGCTGCTGAAATCTGGACTAATACTTTTGAAAGGTAGTTCAGGATGATTCTTCCATATTTTTGGTGGCATTCGGGCTCGCCATCAGAATAAGAATCTTTGCAATTTTGACTTTCATGGGTTTGCTCAGAATACAGCATTCTCTACAAAAGTATAATATAATAGTTTAAATATGCAGGCGTCATTTGTGGGGAGGCATCATTTTATATACTAACATTGATTTCATACAGCTCAACCTTCAAGCTTTAGTGCGTACTGCAGAATCATAAACTCTATATCTGGAGCCATCATTTTACCTGCCTCTTGAGTGGAATGTCAAATATTTTTTGATGGCATGAGCAACAGTCTATGGTGGAGATAGGACATGAAGAATAATGCTTCAATTTAAAGCAAGAGGAAATTTAGGAAAGCCATTACGGACATTGGAAATTGGCCGCACTGAAGGCTGTTGTTCATGCGAATTGCATCATGGGACCTCCAGGGACTTGAAATAGTCAGAAGGACTTCAGAGTTTGTGTCATTCCAAAGATAAGCACAGCACTCCTTGCTATCAGGAGCATTGGCTCTTTTCTTACTCAGGGGAAAATGTTATTTACAAACCATGGAAATGGGCCAGACTCTCAAATTTTGTATCTGGGTCTGAGCTGTCTTAAAAGTTCTCTTTGGGCCAACTTGATCCATTTTCAGACACTTATATTCCACACCAGTTGAAATTCCACTAAATGACACATTTCTCATGGCATGACATAAGTCAACGATACTGATGTGGAGTCATCTTCAAACCTGTGTGAGAGGAAAGGGTTTGGGGGGCATTTGGAGTAGCAGCTTTGGTTTGGCCCATTTTGGAGTTTTGGCTCATTTTGGATTCAGGTCCAAACTTTCTCATAATTCAAGGTCTTTTAGATCCACAGCTTTGCCCAACATTTAGCTTATGAGACCTGTTGAGTTCACAGCCCAACGAAGTGTAGTTAGTAGTATATTTCCTGTTGATAAAACCTGTGACTGAAGCTTCTTGCCTATCATTTTCTTATGTCAAGAAAAGGTAATCTGTAATTGGCCTATCTATTGAAGAAGCTTTGAAACGTTTGGCCAACTCCAAATGTTTCTACTCCAGAGGATTTTATTGTCCATCACCTCTAAATTTGGGAGGTCAGAGAGATTTCCAAAACAATACCTATATATATATAATGCACACCATTGAAAAAAAATTGATTTGGTCATGTAAGTGAATGAGATGAATACTCACCTGTTTTAGTTCCCTATTTTTGACTTTTGCCAAACCGTGTAATGGCACCTAATAAAAAAACAAATCACTTCCATTTTGAAAAGTGACGACATGCAATATGGGAGGTTTAAGAGTATACACCTAAATCAGTGTGCAGGGCTTCTAGTGGTAATGCTCAGCTCCAGCCTTATTTACTGATCTGAGAACAGGTGAACCACAAAACTGTTCTGAGTCCACTGTCAGAAACGAGGCACGATCTGGCAGATAAAGAATGAACAGTTAGCCTTGATTATAAATCATTTTGTTTATGTCTGGTATGCAAGTGGGAGACTTGCCAATGTTGTCCTACAGTAGTGTTGCATCTCAAGTGAATTTAGATGGATTGTTGCCTTACAGGTATATTTTCAGTGTGTCTCTTAAGAGGATATGCCTGCACTGCAACTGGGAATGTGCACCACAGTGCGGATACAGACTTGAGCTAGCTCTGTTGAAGCTGGCATACTAAAAATAGCGTAGCACATGCAGCAGTCTGAGTTCAAACTCTTTTGGACCTCCCGGTATGTACTCGAGCAGCTAGCCCAACATGCCATCTGGGCTACCATGGCTACACTGCTATTTTTAGTATGGTCTCTACCTGCGCTGGAATGAATGCTCCCAACAGCAGTGCTGACATACCTATACAGCACGTGCCCAAAGGCAAACCATGAAAGACCAGCTTTGTGTGTATGCCCCTTCCAGGACACAGTTTACATATGTAGCCATTAATCTTTAAAGGAACCTGTGATGAGAGACGTCGCTTAAATAAAGAGGTTCAGAGTAAAAGGCAGATCTGAGACAATGGCTGCTGACTGCACCCGTGTAATTTATTGTGAAGACTGTAGGTTTACAGCATGCTTCTTTGTCCTTTCTGACACAGTGGAAACCTAGAACACTCTGAATCGCTACAGGACAATATTCTGACCCTGTCTGTGCCCCTGATGCATGAAGTGGACTCATCTGTCACTGGGTAAGTGACCAATTATCAAATGACAAAAAATGCAAATAAAATCCTAACAACATGTGAACTTCATCCAGTGGAAAGTTACATTCTTCCCTTTGTTTACATGTGGCCAGATCACTGCTTTCTTCTAGATTGTTTCCCAGACTTTGAAAACAGGACATCATCTTTCATTATCTGGGATTTATTTATTGCACCCCTTCCTCCTCCCAGCCAGTAACTTTAGATATTTAAGTTGCTGTAATTTTGTGAACATGATGGAGTTTTCTTTAAATTAAAAAAAAAAAAGTGGTGGGGACGGAGGCGGAAAAGAAAGACTAAGTGAATCATATCTCATTCCTGAGGATGTGTCTAAAGATATGGCTGAGAAATGCCAGGCCAAAGGTTAGGGTCAAATGTTCTGGGATTCTCTGAATAATGGTGAGATCTAGCTATTTGACTATCTGTTTAATTTCAAAGTCAGAACTAGCTTATGTTTATGTTCCAATCACTGTTCCACATAGTATGAAAGGAGTCTGAATAAAAATAGAGAGCCAAATCACTATCATGGCTGAAATTCTTGTGTAATATATACTGGACAAAGGTGTTTTTTCCCCCCTCTAGTGTCCGGGCCTTATGTAGAGCCATTGCCTATATATTAATGGATGTCATCCTGTAGCTCTGCCCTTTGAGGCTGAAGCTTCTAGATCCAGAAATTCCTGCTTCAATCTCAGCAGACAACTCAGGCAGTAACTGAGGTGATCGAGACACCAGAAGGAAATAAAAGCACACACTGGTCTTGTGAGGTTTATATATCTCTCCCATTTGGGGAAGCATACCCCCAGCATCAGAAGTCCACAAAACTTAAAACTCTGTACTAGCTATCATTTGTAACAACTCTGGCATGGGTCTTTGTGGAGACTGAACCCATGAGCATCTATTGCCTGAGGTAATGGACCGAGGCATCCCTACACCATGGGTACAGGACAAAGGCACACTCAGCCACTATGCTACAGCTGTGAGAAAACTGATACCTGCACTAATTTGAGTTCCATATGTATGAGTCTGCAGAGAATGTAGGTAAAACCTTTAGATTCCATTTAGGGCTGTATTCCTGTAACTTGGCTTTGGAATAAAGTCACACACCTCCCATTAATGCATGTAGTAGTCATGCATGTGGAAGATGTGAGTGAGCCTACTCAGATAAGAGGAGAATGTCATCAAACCTCAACATAAAACTTTTTTTGAGATGTGAAAAGATCTGGCT
The DNA here is from genome assembly GCA_007922175.1 of Pelusios castaneus. Taxonomy (NCBI): domain Eukaryota; kingdom Metazoa; phylum Chordata; order Testudines; family Pelomedusidae; genus Pelusios; species Pelusios castaneus. The sequence goes on from ML685756.1 coordinate 2,696,982, forward strand.
AACGTTTTTCAGTTATTTAACATGCCCAGGCCCCAAACCAGATTTCCTGCCAAAATACTAGAGGAAAGATGGTTACTGTGATATTTCTGTCTCTGGGAAGCAGGACATGCTGGAAATCTTAAGAGAAAAGCCTGTGCTCACTACGTTTCTGACCCAGATTTAGCAGACCCCCAGTAGTTTAGATGTGTTTATCTGACCTGATCTTCTGAACCATGTCTAACAACTACAAAAATTTCCACATATTTGAAAATACAACACTTAGCAGTACTGAAAAAAGCCCTTGTATTTAAAGAATGGAGTCAAATATGTCTACAAAGAAATCAGTTTACACTTAAAGATTGTCAGTAAATTCCTTGGTGAAAGTGACATCTTCTCAAGCACAGAAAGGTTTTTAGCTATTGTTCTAAGACTCCTATATTCTCCCTATCTGTCTGTTAGTGAATGAGGATCCTGCTAATAATACAGAAGAGAACATTCCAAAAAGTTTGACACAACTTGGGCTTCTTTCCTTTTTTTCATATCTCATTTAAAAGACAAGTTGTGAAAAACCTGCCTAACTGGTTTTATGGATTACTTTCTTCATTCAGACAAGTTCCAAAGGAGTAGCCGTGTTAGTCTAGGTCAGCAAAGCAAACAAGGAGTCCTGTGGCACTTTTACAGACTAACACAACCTTTGCTGGCTACCAGGAGTGACTTTTCATCAAAGTTCCAAGGCATGATAACATTTGTGATGCTCTCTTTTGGACACCATATTTTTTAAAGAATATTTTCATTTATTACTAAGTATCTGGGCCCATGAGAGAGATCCTAACATCTGTTTCTATGCCACTTAAAGAGATGGAGTGGTATAAATGAGCCCTAAAACTCCATATCCATCTGGAAAAGGAATCTCCTGGCATGGGCACTATGGACGATAATAGTAAGGCTGTCTCCCAAAGGTCCTCTCATGGATCTCTGCATAGGAGTCAGGCCAGGAGCTTAAGTGTAATGCTGATGGACCCTGACCGCTGGCAGGTCGGATCAAGCCTGGTGCTTCTGAAGCTTAGTGTCTGACCCTCTATTGCATGCGCCAAAAACAGAGTGACCCTTAGCTAAGGCAGTAGCAGACTCAATAAGCTCTAGATGAGCTAAGTGCCACTGGAGGGGAACTGAGCGCCACCCCAAGCAGGCATGGGTTACATAAGTGCCACTGTCACCCATCTGGTCACCTGAAGAGGCTCTGTAATTTAGAGAGGTTGCCAGGGCTGTCTTAAATTACAATAGGAGCCTCTCCTGTCCCTGGAGCCTCCCATGATTAGGAGGGGCATCAAGGGAGGATTAGCCCCATCTCCTCCTGGCTTGTGAGTTCTGTGCTGTGCCTCTTAGTCTCACTGGTACAATACATTGCATTGTTCAGTGTGGTGAGAACATAAGACTGATGTTCAGGAATCCTGGCTTCTCTTTCTAGCTCTGCCACTGACTCGCTGTGTGAATGTGGGCAAGTCACTACATCTTTTTGGGTGTCATTCTCACAGTCTGCAAAATGGGGATTACAGCCCCATTGTGGTAGGAAAGGAAGACGGACAGATTTTAGATATGATGTAAAAGAAGTCTCACGTTACGGCTGAGTGACAGCAGGAAAAAAAAACAAACCCCAGTTCAAGATCCATTGAAATTGTTTGTCTGACCTGCTGTTCTTGAGAAGGGAACAAAGCACAGACAAGCTCCATTGAGTCACCTCTCCCAAACCTCTGTACCAAGCTGTATGAACTCTGCACTGCAACTGACTCCACACATGTATCCAATACTGAATTCATATCTTAACCTTTCAGAACTGTCTCCCCCACTTCCTTTGTCTATGGAGACTCTGTGGAAGCATCCAACTTTGTTCAGCTGGAGAATTATGAATGTCTTTTTCAGCCTCTCAATTTCACTCTCCAGGTAAAATTGATCCACCTTTACAACTTTTTCTCTTCTGGCAGCATATTTTTTGGGAGTATGTGGGAATGGAGGGTGGTAAGGGAGGGATTGGTTCAGGTTTCTTTTTCCCAGTATAGTGTGTTATATATATACATTTTAAGATGCTGTATTCACAGTGGACTAAAATAGTCTGCAGGAATAGTGTTTCTTTATCTTAATATATTAATAAAAGGTTTACAAATAGGACATCACAGTTTCATATCATGAAGCTGCCATTGTTTGCTCTGGTCTTTTTTTCTCCTTTCATCATATGCTGAGTGAACAGCTCTGTTCATTCAAGTGTTGCATCTCTGATTCAGTCCAAGTTTCCAAAGGAAAGAGCCATTATTTTCAGTGGCATATTAGTTAAACAAAAGGATAGGCAGCATTCATCCATGAGACAGAACAAGTGCCCGCTCAAAAGAATCAATGCTTGCTGCAGGTAAATGTGAATACTACAATGTGCACAGTGCTTCCTACTAGAGAATTGTGCAAAGAATGGGTCAGAACTGCACCACTTGTGTGTGTCTGTGTGAGAGTTTAGCAACACAGGGTAGAAGTGAGACGGGTCTATTTTAAATATGTCACACCATATCTCAAAATTACCTGTGCACATCTATGAATTGCACTTTTCATGTGCCCTCATCACCTGGCGATGTCATAACTTCCTGGTGCAGTGTAACATGTGGGATGCATGTTAGAACAAAATCTTTTGATGGGACCAAAAAGAACTCATCCCCCTACCATGACTGCATTTCATGGTTATCTCTACAAATCCTTTTTTACCACTAGATGGAAGTAGGAGATGACAAATCATATGAACATTAGAGGGTGGGGGGGACACACGACCATTTGTAGAATATTGTAAACAATAACCTTTCATTTTCCCTTCTTTTCTCTGTTCTGCTAGGCATGATGCCATTTAACTCATAATGAGTAACACATGTCTCCATCTATGGGCAGAATATAGTCCAGAGCAGTTAAGCCCCTCCTGCGATGCACTGCCTGTAGCTATTTATTAAAAAGGAGTAAAAGTAGGGTGTTCAAACTGGGATTTGAGGATGTGAAAGCTTTTGTGAACCAGACTACTAGTTCCTGAGACACTGAAATCATTCTTGAGGATTTGCAGTTATTCTATAGTCATTTATTGGTTAGAAAACAGATAAAGACCAAATTTACTGATGTTTTGACTAGATGATTACTTTCAATAAAAGAAAATTATATAACAGATAGGGGTAGAATATACATTGATAATATACCCCTCTCCCCCTTCTGATCTCTCTTATGCAAACACAAGTTGCAATGAGACAAAAGAGTCTTGTGGCACTTTTAAAGACTAACAGATTTATTAATCGCATGAGCTTTCGTGGGAGAAAATCCCACTTCGTCAGACGCTTTGAAGATAGGAAAGTTACAGAGTGGGAGGAAATTAAATGCAGGGGAGTGTATGACATAGCATCAGGTCAGGCTGTAACAGCAAATCAAAGTAGGTGTTAGGATTCAAAACACTGGGGAACAGCACATAGAGGAGGGGGGAGGTCAATTCACTTGATGTAATGCGAGAAAAATCCATAGTCCCTGTTTAACCCCAAGACAACTGAGTCAAATTTGCATATAAGTTCGAGTTCTGCAGACTCTCTTTGAAGCTGTGATTTGTTATTCATCTGTTTCAACACAGATATTAACAAGTAAGAGAGTTTTCATATAGAAATTGAAAATTATACTATAACAAGTCACATATCCATCCTCCAGTAAAGAGGTAAACCTTGGAGGATGGGAGAGAGACAGAGTGCATGTGTGTGCATGCATGTGAGTGTCAGAGAGAGAGAGATTCAGAGAGGGTTGGGTTTCATAATGGGGAAAGCATGGTTTGTATTACAATTTGCTTAATTGGTTTTAATGATTTTCCTGCCATTTATTAAGCTTCTCCAGATGGAGAAGAGTAATATATTTTCATCAGAAAAGAAAAGAAATGAATTGCTAAAATTACATAGGTTATCTGGCTGATTTTTGTGTGTGAAAATCTGCATTGAGACAAATATTTGTTTAAAAAAAGAAAGAGAGAGAGAGAGAGACCCTTGCATTTGTTTTGTTGTGAATAATGTGATGTGTAATCCAAATACCTCTTCTTCATGAACTGTTTTTCCTTATCATGGTGGAATTATCCATTTTTAAAATTTCTAATTTGTTACATTGTGCTCACATTTCATGCAGTATTTGTTATGCTCCATTGTAGTTGGAGCCTCCTCTCCTGTGCCTCCGGGTTTTTTGTAAAGATTTGGCATTCTGCACCACTCCTCTCTATCATTCATGCATTCCTTGAAATATATACAATGCCTGAAGAAAGAAGAGTTGATATTTTAATATTTATAGCCTACTGCACTCCCAACACTGTTGATGTGAATCACTACATATTTACACAATGAAATCTCAAAATAGCTGAATATTTAAATTGGATTATTTAATATTTTGATTATATAAATATTAATATATGAGTATGTATGCATTGGTCAGAAAATATTGTTTTCCCTCTCCATGAAAAGTTTAAGCAAAAATATTTTAAAAGTTGAAATTTACCATAGAGCTTTTGAGGCTTTTTTGGGGAATAAAGTTTTGCATTTTAGGCTTGCAGCTTTTCAGTTTGTGGCTGGACACACTTTTTACAATGGAAAATCAGCATGCTTCAATGAAAAACCTTTTTCTGTTGAAATCCCTCAAATCTTAAACTCAGGGCTGCATTAACTGGCCCTGGAGCACTGGGTTGCCTGCACTCCATGGGGTCCCCCTGCTCCCACTAAGGGGCCCCCAGCAAGAAGCCCTACCACAGGGTCTGGGCCCTCAGTGCCCGCTGTCACTGGTGGTGGGGGGGAGAGCCCTGGGGCCCAAGGGCACTCCTGCCCCAGCTCCGCTCCAGCCATTCTGTGGGGGAGGAGGGGAGGATGGCGGACGGCTGGTGCGTGGCACAGCAGCCCCGCGTGCCCGGCTGGGCCCAGCACGCAGTGCCAGCTGGCCTCGCCTTTCCACCCCCCCCCCCCCCAGCAGAGTGAGCAGGATCTGGCCTGCCCTGCTCCTGGGGGCGGACCAGCTGGCCCAGGGACGGGGGTGGTGGTGGAGCGCAGAGCCCCCTCCCCTGGGTCTAGGACCCCACCCCCCTCCTCCCTACAGAGCTGGCAGGGCAGGAGCACTCTCTGCACTCCTGCGCTGCTGGTGCTGAGCGGAGCGGGGGTCTCTAGATCATCAAAGGGGTTCTAGGGGCTGGAGCCCACAGCCCCCTTTTGGCCGGGGCCCGGGGCTTAGGCCCCTAAAGCCTCTTTGATAATCTGGCCCTGCTTAAACTGAATTAAGGCTGCTCAAGTGCATTTCCTGTCAATACTGCCAATAAATCCACAATTCCAGTAGTCAATTTCATCATTCCATTTTGGCTTGTGTTGTGCTGCTTAAGAGAAACACAGACACAATACAATGCCCTGGGTACCATAATGGAAAAGAGCAACTTTAGTAAGGAAACCAGTGTTGTTTTCCTTCTTCTAGACAGCATTATGAAAACATTCAAAATGTAATCATTCACTGTCTCCTCATAATGGACAAAAATCACATATCATATGTTGGTAACTAGCTTTCTGATTACTTGCCACTGTACATCAGTGCTATTCACTGTATTGTTCACGCTGTGTGTGAAAATACTTACTGGCCTAGGAATAAAGCTTGTCCTGTGCCTTGTATAAGAACTCTTAGTGAAGATTAAAAAATTGGTGAAGTGGTTGTACTTTGGAAATACAACTATAATCACTGTTCACTATGGTAACTGTGTAATGTCAATGAAGAGAATTGCAGTTCTGCAATAATTTTATATTCAATACTTTCTATATATGTACTTGTATTTATATGTATTTTAACACTTCAAGGTTTACAACACTGGACCAAGCACCCTCCCCGAATCTTTTGTTGACATTTTGTTTCCTAACCGCCTCTCTGCCAGTGGGGCTGAAACTTTTCACATTCAGCAGATGATGGTGAGTACTTTGTAATTTTTCCTTAAATGGTGAAACTTCTAGTTTCTCACATGTAAGTAAGATCAAGCATTAACTGTACCCTAATTAAATAACTTGTTCTGTAGTAAAGCCAGTCCACTTTCATTTACATCAGCTTTTTGTAGAGTACAGTCACATTTAAATACGAAACTTAAAACTGAATATAATATTGATATCATATACTGTACCTCATCATTAACACACACAAGGTTTTTTTGACTGATTGTTTACAAACGTTAGTAGGCGAATGATTTAAAAATTCTATGTCTGTCACCAAGAAAACCATCCTAAGCAAGTCTTCTGAGAAATGAGTCATGTTTGGGTTATTTTTAAGTTTTTGTCATTCCATTCAGGTATCATGTTTTGTATTGATGAGATGATAAAAGGAAGAGTTGGCTGAGGATCTAATTCACTCCATCCCTGTGCAAATTCATAGTAATCGGATGTTTGTGGGAAACTGTGCAAAAAAGGAACAACCCAATGGAGAAATCAGGAGCCTGCTCTGTGCCCTTTTTGTGAAGGCCTTCCTAGCTTTTTGACTGGAAAAGTAGCTGTGGCCGTTCCATGCCGATATGCAGATATTTTGTCTCACTGGATCCATAAGCAAGATCCCTGTACATGCACTGTTTGTGGTTGGTGCAGAGCAATAGCAAGTGAAAAGGCCCACCTTTCATTGCTACTCTGCTGGTGCCCGTTTCCTGCGCTCTTTTGCCTTGAAGGGTTTGGCTATTTTTAGAAGCATCTAGAAACAGGGAGGGAAGAGCCAGCATCATGTTACCTGCCAGCTGCTCAGACTGAGTCTACCCTCCAGCTTTGCAGTATTTCTTTCTTTCTTTCTTTCTTTCTTTCTTTCTTTCTTTCTTTCTTT